>JAUMTR010000003.1:12364469-12375072 GCA_032270685.1 Microctenopoma stevenorrisi
ACCTATCTATCTATCTATCTATCCATCTATCTATCTATCTATCTATCTATCTATCTATCTATCTATCTATCTATCTACCTATCCATCTACCTATCTATCTATCTATCTATCCATCTATCTATCTATCTATCTATCTATCTATCTATCTATCTATCTATCTATCTATCTATTAGTCACTCTGAAATCTTACATAGGGGCTGTTAACAGTGTAGGCACAGCTTAGGTACCTGTTCTCTACTACAACTACCTCAGTTGTAAAGATATATCTCTTAAGGCTAAAACAATCCCAAAAGGTGTCAGTTTCCTCAGACTAAATATTCCCACAAGGAGAGCGAAGAGTGCAGATTATCTCTCCTTTCTCACCTCCTAGGTATAATATACCTGAAATGGAGAGTGTTCACTGATAGGCAGAAAGTACAGGATTGACAGAAGCTTCTGAAATGGCTCAGAAATTATTTACAAAAAGAGGAGCTGTCCAAGTGCTACATTTATACATTATCTATTTGCAAAAACATCATTATTAATGGAAGGGTAAACAACTTTAGAAACCCTATGAAAGCCCTTCTTACATGTACTCACTCATTGAGGCACTGATGTGAGATTAGTTCTGATGGCACATTTTAATGCTATGGGAAACGGAATTAATAATTGAAAATGTATCTGTCAAAGTTACAAACAGTAGCTCAGATGACTGGCTTCAAGCTTTCATTTGATCAAACTTGGGAGTTCCTGGCCTTGGTTCTCCGCACATTCCTTGTTAATGAATGGAAGGTTATATATCAACGTGAGAAGTGAGAATGCCTCAAAGGGGCCATAGGACAACTACAGGTGGTTGCAGTTCATTTGACAATGACATATGAAGAGAAAATCTTGAATGTGTTACATTCTAATGGAGTCTTTTATTAGCTCATTTATTGCAATTCTAACACCTGCAGGGGAGGTAAACAAGATCAGAGTGTCACAAGCTTAAATAACACTCCCAGTCATCCCAAAGGTAATTACACAGAGGTCAATGAGCAGAGAATGACCCAAAAAAAATAAATGGCCATCAGAAATCAATATTTCACGCTTACACCCAGGCACACATTCAAATACACGCGCATCGTCCCTGCCAGAAAACGAGTAGCTAATCTGTATACTCCTCCGCGCTGCTCAAACTGAACACAACCCAAATTACATTTTAATGGCACCTCTCTCTTATTAGCACTGCAGCGTCTTTGAGTGCACAGAAACAAAATTACGCTTTCAACCTTTCCCATTCCGGTGTCATTTTGCCTGATGTGTAACAGGCTTCCTGTGCAACAACAGCCTTATGCTCATATGTTCATATTATACACGAGGCTTAAGAGAAAATCAAGTCCAATAGCTAATTAAGTTTAATTAAACGTTTTACTTATGGAATAGCTAGAAAAACATGTTCATATCATGGTGTAATGATTATCCAAGACTTTATGCTATATTTCCATGTGTTGTTTTTGTGTGTCTAAAGGTTTGGGAACTACATAGCCCCAGAGGGGACATGGGAGAAAGAAAAATGTGCGGGTGAAAAAAAAAAAGTTTAACTATTTTGAGAAAGCTTGCAAAACTTTAGGGCAAGAAAGTGCCCAAAAGTTGGATCAGTTGGAGAGTATACAAATTGGTAGATGCATTACTAATGAAATAAAAACACCATGTCCACGACTAGAAATGCATTTTATATCATGGTGTATGAACAAGACTGTACACTATATATCCACGTGTTTTCTTTGTGTGTCCGAAGGTTTGGGAACTACATAGTCCCAGAGGGGACCAAAAAAATGGGAGAAAAAAAAAAGTTTAAGTATTACGAGAAAACAATCTTGCTAAACTTTTGTGTGGGAAAGTGCCCAAAGGTTGTGGCAGTTGGAGCGTATACAAACGCATTGGTAGATGCATAACTAATGAAATAAAAATATAAAGTCCACCAGTTCCGTCTACGTTTTCCGACAAGAGTAGACCTTTTTTTGCTAAATGTGTGTCTTTCACTTAAGCCATGCACCCATTTAATGTCTTTATATTTAAAGTTTGATATAATACAGATGCATTCTATACGCTCCATTGTTTTATCTATAGTAACCAACTCACTTTATTTACTGTATCTGAAAAGTTAGACTCGAGATCACATATAACCAATCTGTCAGGTTTTCCTGCACAGACTGGCTAATTTCCACACAAACATTTGAGAGATTTATTCATTATGCGTGTCACACATTTACATGCACAAAAGCAGCTCCACGTGCATTTCTGTAGAAAGATCTGCTCACCATTTCTTATTAATGGTTACAGAAGCGCTGCTGCAGAGCATCAGCCTCTTGGGGGCAAAGCTTTTGAGGAAGCAGGCACAAGACTTTGCTACAGTTTGCCCACTAGTCATTTCCAGCAAATGTTCCTGCACATGTTGGTTTGCCTGTAGTCCACTCATAGGATCAAAAAAACACAAAAAACAATGACACAATCACAAGAATCATGCAACATGTGAGAATATCTTTCACCTTGCAGTGAAAATGTGCAAAATTACAACTTCTTACCCAAGGATTTTGCGGCTCCATTGTTCAGCTTCCATTTTGCAGATTTATCTCCTCTGCGTGCACAGACTTGTTCTAAGGTCGCTCACCAAAACCACCAGGTTTCAGATTCGTCAGGCAGTAGCTTGATCCAAAGTGTTTTCTCAAGGGAGTAAGTTCGCCTTGAAGGCTTTGGCTCACTCTCACTCTATGATACCAAACAGTCCTTCGCGCCTGACTGCCTTTGATACTCTGTGACATTTTTACTGTGTACTGGAATGAGGTGAACTGTGAGAAGAGCCAAAAGTGGTTTGTGTTTAGATGCTCTCTTTTTTTTTTTAAACAATGTATAGTCTCCTGTTTATTTAAAGCGTCTGCAATCATCAGATCCTTACAGGATCAATACACTTGGCGATATAAAGAGTTATTTTAAAACTCACATACACTCTTAAGCTCTCTCACCACTTGTTGTTCCAGCATCCTGCTAAGCCCTTTGGTCCCCACTGTGCTTGGTATTAACTCAGAGATTAGGTCTGATAAACATGAGATTTTAATCAGAGATTTCGAGTTAACCAGGCTGTTGGTTTTCTTTAAAGTTAAAAACGAATCACTATTTCATGTGCTTGTCTCTCACATTTTTCCATTTCTCAAAACTTTAAACATGAATTAAAATCAACTAAATGTACTGCATATATAATTAATGTACTGCATATAATTAACATTACTCTGAACACAGAATAATGTTATTTGTGTGATACTGAGAACTATTATATAACTTCAGCTTTCATCACTGACAGCAGCATGATCTGCAGCTTAAGTCTTATTTCTCTGCCATTATATTTGTCCCGAGACATGTCTCCATTTTAAAACTTCATTTCTAAAATCACATTTCTGTCATGAGTGTAAAATGCAGAGTACAACCATCTTATTCAGCTCTCTTTCTTTCTCTTTTTCATAATCTCTCATGTGTACTGTTTCTGACGTGTGCTGAGTCGTGCTGTTTTGTGCTTCAAAATTATACCTTATCCACCTCTTTTGACAGTCAGCATTATCTGTAGGTTCCTACTGACAAGAATGATTCATAACCAAGACAAAGATGAAAAAAGTGTAGCTGTAAGCTAAACATAAACAAACTGTAGTCATCCGTCCTTCAGTTCCTTAAATCACTCTCATATTCCCATTACCACGCCTGGTGTTAAGGACAGGAAAATAATGCTAATTATGACTGCGAGAATATTTTTACCCAATCTGTCTCCAGAATTCTGTGGTCTAATCAGAGAGCTGCTCAGCTGCAGAAAAGCCTCTTCTCTATCAATTCAAATGGCACTTAGATGAGTAGATGAGTTTGCCATTTCAGTGGGAAAGTTTACTTCCCTGAGTATGGTGTAAATGTAATGGAGTTTTTTTGTTTTACTGTGCGCAGTGAAAATGATCACATGAAGATATAAAGAAAACAAGCAACATCTATCACACATGATTAAACCAAATCGTATAGTTACATGTAATAATGTGGCCTATTTTTATCAGCACATGCATAAAGTAGATTCCTTTCTTTCACCTTGTTATTTCAACTGAAATCCACATTTCACCAACTGGACTTTTGGCAATGTATGAATGTGTCTGCTGCTTCTGCAATAAAATAAGCTGAATGGTTGTGTCCAAAACTGGCACTTGACTCAACCTCGGGGCAAGGATCAGCTCAGACAAATCCTCAACTAAACCACTCTATAATGATCTGTGATCAGTGTCAAAATGGAAAATCCTTAGTTAGAAGGCTTGCTCTCAATGGTTTCAGGGTAATACAAAAATGGCTTAGCAAACACAGTGTGATATGACAATCAGTTCAAGATAAACACTAAGTTTCATTTGTCTTTCTTGTGGTTCTTGCTTCTGTACATTATTTATAGTAATAAAGCAAACATACAGTGAAGAAAGAGTCGGCTAATCAGTGTCAACTGAGCCTGTCATCACTGCTTCACAGCTGTCAGGTACAGACGTTTGCCTAAGGACATTAGAGGAGTTTGTTGTATCTGGATATTTAATGCTTTAATCAGTGAAACTTGATGGCAGGAACTGCCACATGAAGAGTTTCTGAGATATCGGAGGAGCAGATGGAAAATGTTGCTTCATTTGGATAATTTCTTCATTTCATGGCCATCCATCCCAGTGCTACAGATCTAATTTGTGAGTATGTGTGAATGTGCTTAATGTGGCTAATAAAAAGGAAACTCTGAGGAACAGATATGCCTTTCATTATTTTTTACAGGAATCATTTTTGGGTCAGTATGGTACCTGTTTCCCTTTCTAACATTGAATGGTAAAATGAAATGTAACAGTCCACTGCACTAGAAGCATACTGTGATAATAATGTTTAGAAAAGCAGAAACAGTTCTTGTTACATTATAATAAAAGTGTATACTTGTGTTTCTAAGTCCCTCTTAACCTCAGGTAGTGGTTTAAACTCTGTAAATGCATATAAACTTTTAAGATGCATATGAAACCCTTTTGTCCCTGCAAGTCTAACTGTATTAGCAGGCAGTCTGTGGATGTAGTCTCTAAATTTCTAGTTATTAGAGCAGCTTTTCAAATTAGCCGCGGTTCTTAATGTCACATTTGCAGCAATGTGAAAAAGAAATACCACCCCCTCCTGATTGCTTCTCTTCTCATTTGTATGTGTCTACCAAACTGTTTCAGATCTTTACACAAAACCTAGCAGGAAACAAATGCTGACTGAACAAACATAAAATCTATATTCAAATGAATGTAATTGTATTTTTGTAAGGTAAAAGGTTATCTAATACCTAAATCACACAAAAAAGGAACTACAAAAACTACTTCAGGTCTGGTAACTTAGTCAACCTTTTAGGCCATTTGAAAACTTGACTTTAGTAACATGATGACAACATCACAACACTGATCTAGTATGCAACATCACACTGGTTACGTTGGCCTGATTTAGATTCTAGTTCTTCTTTGGTGCACTTATGTGTAATTTAACCTTCAAGTTTAAGGTTATTTATTTGTCACATGCATAGTTTTAGTTTAAAGTTAGTTTTAGTACAACGTGCAGTGAAATGCACCCTGAACCACTTCTTTTGAATGTGCAAATTTAAAACGTGAAATTTTTAAATTGAACGGAAGGTTCAAAAACCTAGATTTAGATAAAGTGCACTGACACACAGAGCACAAATTAAAGGTGAGATGCAGTTATATATTAAGTATAGCAGCAGTAGTTCCTGTAGAGCTTTTGTTAAATGTGCAAAATGTAATGTAATGTTAATTTACATCACACAAAAGGATTTTTATATATTAACAGAAATTTGTCTAATATTTATCAAAACACTTTATTAATCCCAGAGGGAAATTGTTTGCCATGAATACAGCCGCTCTCCATACAAAAGATTATTCGATTGTGTCTGTAGATGTGAAACAGGTTAGTGTAATGAAGAAATCAGCAGGGGGGTTGATTTTTTTCTCAGCACTGTAAAACAGCAAGATGACACTCGCATGATTTTAATGCATATGGTCACTTACAAATCATAATGTAACTTAGTGTAGCTTAGTGGATGTATCATTTGCCTCTTACTGTAGCTGAACTGCAGTGGTCTTAGTTTGCAATGACCCCGGAAGATTTTGATGAATTGTTATAGATGTATGATGATGCTCGCATAGATCTATATTGTAATATGTTATCCTTAAGTGTAAAAAAGTACAAAGATTATGACCTTAAAGTGCACTGTGTCATTAAGAAGAGAGTTAGGGATTTTCAGCGTACTGCATGAACATATGTTGCTATTTAAGAGACATGATATGAGCCTTAGTTGACCTTAAATCTAGAATAGTCAAATATGGATATATTAATGTGTTCAAACTTGACACAACGGAGATGATTGCCTCTTTTTATTTCAGAAAAGTGAAGTGAAATAAACAAATTGGAAAAAACATTAGGGAGCACTTAAACAGATGTGACATTAATCTTGGGAATTGTATTTATTGCGCTCAAAGTAGAACAAATCATTTTACACCATTATCTGTGGTTATTGATACCATATCAAGTGAAAATGTAATCAATGACAATAAAACTGATTCGTCTTCTTCTTTGAAACATAACAAAACATTGGGTCAGCGGATGCAAAAGATGCAGTTCTTTGACATACCAACATGCTACTGTTGGTAGTAAAAGCAGAGGTTATTATTTAGTGTAAGTTTTCCATTTGATATCCATTATAACCATTTAGAACAGCAAAAATTAAACAAGTTCGGCTTTCCATTTCAATACATTGAGAGGGAACTGAATTCTGCCCAAGAATGTGTTTGTAAAGATTTATAAATGTCTGGGATTGTTAGCTGCTGCCAGAGCTATCGCACTACTGTGAACTGGATTCCAAATGATGACACAGGAAATCAGTGCCAATGATGATGAGCAAGAGAAAAGGTGTTTTGTATTCATTAATACAACCTTTGAAATACTCAAGTGGCCAGTCTTGATTCACTAAAAGCCAAACAGCAATTAGCACCCCTGGGCAAAATAACACCTCCCCTAGAGGCACAGAAAAGTGTGATGTTAAGTCACACACGCACACACACACACACACACACACACACACACAGTCAGTGCAGCACACTTGTTCCAATCAATACAGTAATAAAACCATTCCACACTTTTATTGCTAGAATAACCAAGCAAGCATTGTGCGAGGGTTGATCTCAGTGCCATACCCTTGCAAATTGATCTTCCATTCCACTGATCAAACATATGTATTCGGAACACCACATTTTAACCTTAAAGCACTCCTCCTTCCTCCTCCCCTCCTGCTAATCGACGAGGGACAGCTCTGCAGCTGTAAACCTGTCTGGCCCTTCCGCTCTTCACTGGGGGTGGCGCACTGACCAGAACACCCACGACGGGACAATTATCATACCTCGTGGCAAACAATATTCAACCCTTATCACAATCAAAGGAATCAATAGGGTTAAAGGTGAGATGGAAGAAGCAAGACATAAACATGAACATCTGTGTGAAGCCTTTTCACAATATAACAGACACACAGATTATGGCAGATTTTAGAGTCACACATATTGTTTACCGAGTCTGAGCAGCTAATAGGATCTCAAACACTGTTCTTGCTCTGACTCTGATGAGAGGAGTCAGTGAAAGCTATCTGACCAGCACCAACCATGTGACCAACAAAGTTAATGACTGCGAAATCTCAAACTGACAGTAAATAATACTGTGATAATGCTACGGATCAAGCGGAGATACTGTTTAACCTGTTTAAGTCTTACATATCTGCTGTTTTACAACAGTTCTGCAGCTGAAGAGGTTTAAACAGCACCTCTGGTGGACAGGAGCCAGCTTAGGAAAAGAGAAAAGCTGGCTGTGACAGGGTATATTGTCGGTCGCTGCACAAACCACCAGGTAGTATTATTTTGTGACTGTTTGCAATTACTTGTCATGCCATGTACTGCACTGTTTAAAGATAAAATCCATTGTCTCGGGTGGTCTAGGCGTGTGGAACACCTAATTCATCTTGGGTATTGTATTTCTGCACCCAACGTAGAACCAATCATATTGTGCACCAATATCAGTGGTTGATGATATATAAAGAGATTTGTGTTATTGTGGTGATCCTAAGACCGCACCTTTTCACTTCAGTTGACCTACACGCACGCACTGCAGCGAGACCTTTTTTTCTGTTTAGCTTTTAAAAATAAAAGCATTGTTTTTACAGCCAAAGTTGAACTCCAGATAATGCCTACTGCAGTTGCTATGTAACACAACTGCAAAGCCTCTATACACAGACAGACACAACTCTGCACTACATAGAGTGTAGACAGAAAGATTTAGAAAGAGCAGTGGCAACACAGAGAGAGAGAGAGAGAGAGAGAAAGGGGGAGGGAGAGAGAGAGAGAGGGAGAGTGGAGGGGCAGTGGAAAGATCGCGGTACAAAGATAAAGATGGACTCTGTGATGGAGCCTGAGAGTCTGACTGACTAACAAAGTACAAAAAGATAATATCTTCCTAAAATTGTGTGCACGACTAACCATAATCTCCTCTGCAGGTGTTCAGCGCCTATAGCCACAGAGAGAATTTAATCCAGTTTTGATGAAGGTGCATGGAGGGAGAGTGTTACAGGTTTCGGTTTCTTAGAAGTGACTTCAAGTTGGGAACAGCGCTTTGTAACAGGCTATTTGATGAATTAGGGTCATCGGGTGAATTTTCTCTCTTCATTCTTTCAGGAACTTGGATGTGTTGAAGGGAGAACAGCGTGGTGGTTTTATCGTGGTCCCCTGTTGCATCCAGTTTATTTGCTTAAACTCGTAATATGTGTATTGTTTCCAGCAAGCTGTTGGGAAGCATTTAGTAGTCATTAGGCAAAGTGTTCAACACCCCAGAGTACGTATTTCAGTGCACTTGGTGTACATGTGTGTGAGTATTGAACATTTCCTGCCAAGTTTATTACCAGCGGTTTCTTTGTAGTCAGGGAAGATGAAAATGTGTCCATTCAGTGTCAAACACTAATGTTATTAATCAAATCTGAGACAAAGTGACAAAAAGTTAATGTTTAACACATTCCTACACCTGAAGGTTACAAAATATAATAGCTGCCAGTGTGCTCTTGCAGCTTTTTTTTATGTATATGTGCTTAAATAAAGGCTGCAGACTTGGCACTTGAGTTTGCCTTCTCAAAGTCAGGCTGATGAGCCGTGAGGAGTTGTCATTGTAATGAGCGAGCCTCGTTATGAACCAAATCACCTCTTTCTCTTAGGAATTCAGCATGAAGAGCACTCTTTTTTAGGTAATTAATCCACTACAGAGGTTTATAAATGCTGCTACTGCTATCAGTACACACACAATACAGTACCGGGCTCCGTTTTCTCATTAGCTTCGTGAAGGGTCAAGAATGTGTTAAAGGAGACCAACAGCTTCTATAGGAGGTTTGGATAGTTGTATAAGCTCTGCAATCCAAAGATTGAAAAACCCTATTTTTTGTACAAAAGAACATCCTTGCCTGAAAAAAATCAAGGACATGGAACACCAGTCATTGCTTGAAAAAAAAAAAGACAAACACATGTACTCCAAGTTGAATGCAAAGTATTTAAGTGTCAAGCAGGAGAACTGTCACTTTCCAAACATCCATTTTAACTTCTCCCATGCGACGCCAATTCAGGGTATCATTCAAGCTGTCTTGTTTTGTTTACTCCTCCATGCTTGCCAGTTCGTATGACAAACAAGTGATACGCTGGAAAAGGAGAGCTCAAAAAATCTCTGGGAAAGCTGTCAACCAGAGTGCCGATGTGAAAGTAAAGCAGGACTGAGGGGGTTGTTACATGTTACGGTAAAAGACGCATTTACTCCCCACATCAATGTTTAATGTGTCAGCGCCACGGCCATTCCGACTCCACTTTAGATTTAATTATTAACAGGACAGTGCTGCTGACAGCTCAGCTTTCTGACAGATGTAAAAAAGAAAAGACAGACACAGGAAAAAAAAAGTCAGTCCCAGTCATCGGATCTGATGCAAACCCCGTGTGAGTGTGTGTACGTGGAAATGGATGCATACAACAGTGCGTTTAGATGGGGCTGATGACTGTGCTTGATGTGGTGGCATCTCCACACCTGCGCCGCCATCTGTGCCTCTCTACCCACTGTGACCAGCGCGCCTCCTGCAACACAACAAGTGTCGCACAGGAACCTTGACGAACACACCTCGTTCTCTTGTCCTCTGGAAGAAAGAGACAGAGGCTTTGTGTTTTTATGGAAGAAGCCAGAAGCTAAAACAAAGTAAAGAAATAATTGAACATTTTGAGAAACAGGCTAATGCGTATTTGTTTTCCTGCCAAGAGTTAGATGAGAGGATAGATACTTCTCTCTCTCGTGTGCAGGAAAACAGCCACATACACCAGTTATCCATGTTGGAACCACAAAGTAGAATCAACAGTTTGTTGGTTTACTGGTGGTTTTGTGCCTGACTATTGCTTTTCTAGGACTTGTTTCCAGGCAACCAATGGATCCTTCTGGAGATTTCTGGTTGTTTAAACACTTCACTTCAATTTCAAATTTCCTTTCTGTTTCTATT
>JAUMTR010000003.1:12375172-12386558 GCA_032270685.1 Microctenopoma stevenorrisi
TCAACCAGACTGAGCACGTTCAGCTGCCAGTGAACACTTTGCTGCGATAACCGTGACCTGGACAAACAATGCCAGCATTGATGCTGTGGATATTAACCTCAGCATTTCCTCAGAGCAGCATGGTGTCCTCCATGCATTGTCTCCAGGAGCATGGCGGAACATGACTGGAGCATTTAGTGCACTGCTTACATCTCCCGTAGCGAAGGGAGAGAGAGGCACCAGACAAGTCTGCCGCCCCCTCAGGGGCACTGTGCACCTTCTAAGTGGATCACTCTGCATTGTCACAACGTTTCCACAAAGCTCAGTGGGACGGGGCTGCGTACTCCTTTCATCACCAGCAAAACCTAAATGAGCTTTGTCAGACTCGCTAATGCACGCTGGTGGCTCTGCAACTTCCACTGAGCGCCTGCACACGTTTGTGTGAATCCCTCTCACACTGCGAGCTCACCCTGTATAAAGAGGTGGGGGAAAGACTATAAAGATTCACCTTCATACGCATTACTTTCATATAAGATTATCGTTAGCACCCCCACCCCCAACTGTTTGTTTTCAGTGTGGTTCAGGGGGCTGGTCAAGGACACAACTCAGCAGGTCAGTGGCTTTAATGGTGGCTGGTCATTGGTTAAATGTGCCCCCCTGTTTCCCTCTCATACTGCGCGGCCTCATTATAATCATAAGGATGAAAGATGAAAAAGGGGTGAGACGATGGTGTCGGAGAGAAGTGGCAGGTATGGAGGTTAATCACAGAGGTAGTGAGCGTGCGAGAGAAAACCCAGGAGATGATGAGTTAATTATGAGAAGGACGTTCATGGCTTACTAACCACGAGTTCACATGTCCAAACTCCTTCTTTTGCAAGGCCCTGCATCCGATCTCCCTCCGTACGCATCAGCCGAGTGTGTATGCTGCAGCAGACGGAACCAAAGAAGACTAGAAAGGAACCAAAAGGGTTATGATGGTATCAGATGGAACCTGGTAATGAAGGATATGACAGGTTGACCGTCAGACTGCGGAAATACTGAAAGTAATTATAATATCTCTGATGCTTTGACGTTCAACGACTCAGTATTGTCTGCTCTCCAGTCTTTCCCGAGGTGAACACGCATCTCTCTGATTAAACGTCTTACTCCGAGGAAGGCTTTGCATTAAACCACCTTTTTCTCCTATTCTCATTATAATATGAATGTGTTTAAAGGAGCCCGTATGGATCTCTGCCGTGTCACTTCCTTCAGTAGAGGCTAAAAGAGAGGGAGCACAACAATCCATGGATAATTAGGGATAATGTTATGGCTTTGATGTCTGGTACCCGTGCCCGTGATGGCCCCCAGAAAGATTCCAGTGCAACATGTAATATCTCACCATTATCTGTGGTTAGATATTTACCTATGCAAAATACATTGCAAGTACAGTTTGTCTTTGAACACTGGTTGTGTTACCTTATTATTAATATTAGCATTATATATATATTTTTTATTTTCTCTCATTTAAATATCCATCTTCCCTTGTTTTGTCTTCTTTCTTCCTCGTTCTCTGATACCTGGGAGGTATAGGTTAATCCCCTTAACCGACCCGGGTGCATGTGCCTGATCACTCCCACTCTCCTTAACACGTCATCCTTCTCTCTCACACACACACACACACACACACACACAGACACACACACACACCGCTCTTTTCCACTGCCTTTTTACTCAGTACTTGCTCCTATCATCCAAATCCTTTCATTTCCTCATTTTTTCACTCTCTCCAGCCTAATACGGTTTACTTACACCGGTCTATTTTTAGTTGCTGTGTCCTGATCTGACCTTAAAATCACAGCTGAAATTACAAGTCAAGACCTTGAAATGCATTAAAATATCTCGAATGTAGTTATTAGAGATCCCATTTCTCAGGATCCTTTGTGCTGCATGCCCACACTTGGATGAATACAGAGGAAGGTTATACCTGTAGCACAATTTGGATTTTATCTCCTTTATTGGTATTGTGATGCAGTGTGGGTTTTATCCCCTTTATTAAATACAGTTGTACTTTACAATCCAGGTCCAGTGGTCATGTTACAATGTAGATTTCATTAAAACTGCAAAGCATGATTTTATTTCTTAATGATATTATTAATCTTTATTATAAAGACTATACTGTTGAATTTATTGGTAAAATAGTTGTGTAGCATTTGGTAAAGCCCCACTGTTACAGTGGTGCAATGATATAACATTGAACTCAGCATTATGGTTTCTGTGGAAATACTTCTAGATCATTACTTTCAGCAGACACTTACAGTAGATTCCTGGTTTGAGGGATATGTAAAGAATTTCTGAGTCCTTCCCTCTTCATATTTCCATCTCCATCAGTGGATATCCTCCTCCTAAAGGACCTTCTCTTTGATTCAGGTAGACTAGCCACAGGGCAACCCCTCTGATCATGATAGTGTTGATGATCATCACCATTACTGTGTCTTTAATTGTTCGGCCAAACCTGCCACCCTCTACTGTACAAGAACATATAGAGCAAAAAGTCCAGAGAATTCATAGGAGAACAAGACCAGACCAATACAACAGGTGTCCGAGGTAGCAGGTGCAAAACAGGAACACAGAAACACACAGGACATAGCAGGATGATCAGGTGGCAAATAACTGAGGGAGGGGTTTCTATGGAGAGATCCAGGTTGTTGACTGGTAACAGCTGAAACTGATGAGGTTGATAGAGAGCATGGGCCAGAGTTAACAGGAGTGCTGGGAGTAGTAGTCCATCAAACCAGGAAGTGAGCAGTCTAGAGGGCGAGGCAGGGGTTATGGGTAATGTAGTATAATATAAACAGAAAACAGAATCATCAGGACACAGAAAAATTAAAAGGAAGCATGAGACTGAAGACAGAAAGCAAGCACACAGATGTAAAGAAAAACCTCAACTTAAACCAGACAGACTGTGACAACATTCCCTTTTCAATAATTGCATGTGTACTGTATGCTGAAACAGAAATGTATGGTCTGTCTGCATGCCTGCAGAAAAATAATTTATTTATGAACAGTATGCATACAGGACTGACTGAATTTGTGTTCCTTTGTGCATCATCACCTTGTGAAGCAGGTGTGTGTGTGTTGTGTTGGTATACATTCATTTGAATTGAATTTGAACAAATAATGATTGTATTTCTTTCATAAAAATAAATGTTTGGCATAAAATAGCTTCACCTCACTTCACCTTCACTCAGTCACACACACACACACACAATCACATGCAAACATAAATGTAATAGAAAATAATGATAATAATCAGGCAGGTACACAGTCACAAAGCTCTTCTTAAAATTACAGTGTGTGCCGACTACCATCCTAATGCTCCCTGACACAAATGAACAGTTCTGACACAAAACCTTTCCATCACAATGTGTTTCGTGTTTGCGCTCTGCCACTTCAATCAAGGGCTCTTTTTCTGTCACTTGCCTCTTTGTCATCTCTCAGTGAGGCCTCAGCACAGAATAATCTTAAGGACATTCAGTGTAATAACTGGAGACCAGTTCAGAGATGAGCTCGCTGCAACGCTAGTTGCTTTTCTATGCAGTTGAAGTTCTTAAATGCACAATAAGTGTAAGATTAGAAAATGAAAGGAAAGAAAACTTTTTAAAATGTCTTCGTTTGTCACTTTAGTTTCATTTGGTATATTGTCCATAGCCTGTGGTTACTCTTTTGTCACACTCACTAAGCACTTAGTGACAGCATACAATGAATGGGCCTCACTTTACTCTCAAAACAACCTCCGATCTTCATGGGTGAGATTATAATCCATGTTGACATGATTGCATCGTATTATTTCCACAGATTTGTCAGCTGAACTCATAGTCATGCTCATGAAACCAGTTTGTGACATGTTGCATTACCACACTGGAAGCCACTGGGAAATATTTGGCCATAGCCCCATGGATTTGCGCTACCATCTGCATGTCTCAGCAGAAATCATATTTTCAGAGAGACAGTTGTCTCGTTCCAAAGAGCATGTGCCCACTAGAGGAGTAGAGACCATCTGCCCTAAGTTCATTGTGTTCGTTCTGAGATGCCATCACGGTTATAGAGACTGGGTATGAACTTGATGTTTCATTGGTCTTTTTTTGTGTTAACATCCCAGGAGGTCAGCACTTTCAGACATATTTGCTTGTCTGACATCACTAATCATATCACAGTCAGATTACATTTCTGCCCCCTTCTAAAGTTTGATGTAAACATTAGGTGAAGCTCCTAATATCTGCACGCTTTGCTTGGCTGAAAGGACAATCGCATGAAGAACCGCAGAGTAAAGTGCTTGCAATGTGTTTGAATGCACGTAGAAAGAAAAACTGTATACTGTATATCCTCACATGCACACACACACACACACACACACACACACACACAGCTCTGCGGAAATCTTGCTTCTGACAAACTGCTTACCCACCTCTCTGGGTGCCAATGCCTTGAGTCAAATTATCCAACACTTCACACAGGCAACACTTATACAACTCTCTCCCTGCGGGTGCTACATTGAAGGTGTCCTTTTGCTAACTACACTATTACGGACACACACACACCTACACGTGGATGCACACGCATGCATAAACACCCACACTCACATACAGTCGGGTGCAACTGTATGCACACCAGTGGAGTAATTACAGACATTTTAATCACTGAACCCTACTCCTGTGGGGCACGGCGGACAGAGTCATGAGTGGGCAGAAGTAGAGGTCCTTGACTGATTTCAACCTTGGCTTAATGATCGTTGTTTGAGTCTGAATGGCTTGCTGCAGCTACTACGGCAGATGCCACTTCTTTTCACAGAAGAATCAAGGATACTCTGTGATGTGCAAGGATACACTTTTGATGTGCAAAAAATGATTTAAAAAGATGGAATGGATCATTGTTTCATTACAGAGAATAAAGAAAGCATCCAGGGGTATAATCTTTAACCAAAGCAGTTGTGCGGGGCATTGATGGATTCAGAGCCCAATAGTTATTACTAATATTTGAGCGCGAAGGTTGGTTTTAAGCCTTGGGCATTATGACATGATTGAGCTTAAAAGAGGGACATAGAATACATTTCTAATAAGTTTTATTTGGCTTATCATCCCCACATTTTATTAAAAGCAGTTATGTGGCTTATATTGTTTACACTCTAATCACATGGGATTTGCCAGAGAAATAGCTTAATCCAGCTAAAACCAAAACCTCCAGATCGAATATTTCTGCTTTTGGATAAAACTACACAAACACAAGTCGAGAGACGTAGCATATTGTAGCAGAAAAAATAAAGCCTTTAATCACTTTGCCTAATAATAATATTACAAACACAAAAAAGAAAGACTTATGCTGCACCCCTTTGGACGGGTCTCACTTTTCACTTCTAATTCCCTTATCTAACTTTATTAGTTGTACAGTGTGACAAACAACAGGGCCGTCTTCCAGGGATCACGCCGCCTATGTTTTTATTTTTATGTTTTTATTATGTTGCACACTGAGGGAAGAAGAGGAAGAGTACACTTAGTCAGAAAGTATGTTTTAGATTGCTGGGCCAAGCTGCCCGATTGAATGAGGCCTCTCCTTGACCCCCCGCCTCCCCCTCCCCTCTTGCAGTTCAGTAGATTAGCAAGAGCACAACAGAGGCCAGTGCTATCGCCGGTTTGCAGCCTCCTCAGCCCCACTGGCCACACAAGATATAGCTCACGCAGAATGCGCACACACACGCACGCTCTCTCTGTCTCTCTCTCTCTCTCTCTCTCTTTCTCACACACACACACAAACACACACACACAAATTCATGCACGTTTCTGTGTATATCTACACTCATCTTTCTTCAATCCTTATATCCTTATATATGCACAGAGATAAAAGACCATTTCTCTCTCTGACCCCTCAGCAGGGTGTGTGTGGCTGCAGTCGTGCAGCACAGCTCCGAACTCGCATTAAGCAGCAGGACGCCGCACTGTAAAAACTGTCAGGATCAACAATTCACTACCTAATTACTTCAAGGTCAATTACAGCAGCACTCTGCTTTGAAGTATTGCAATGGAACATCAAAGCTATTTTTTTCTTCACCTCAGGATTTCAAAGCAACAAGATGCCACGGAGTAAAGTAAGAAAAAAGGGAAGAATGCGAAAATGAGGGTCGACATTCTGGATCAATGATTTCAATGTGAGAATAGGGAGACAGAAACATAAGAGACAAAGAGTGAACATTTGTCATATTTCGTTTCTAAGATATGGTGTGGGACTTGTTGTATGTGATGCATGAGGTAAATGTTCATACAATGGTTTGATCTATTCCCCTTAAGGAGAGGTTACTGTTTGCCAAATTATACGAAAAAGGTAAAAACGTAGGCTGCAGTGAAAATTATATATTTCTGCTGTGCTCAAATATAAAACATGTTCTGCTTTTTCATTTGCATTTGGTTTTTTTGGCTTATTTGTAATTTTCTAATGATGTCTTGCAGTTGACTTTGATAAGTACATGCAGAACCTCACTATTTAGAATCATATTGAGTAAAACCCCCATTACTGAACCATGTAAATGACTGTAATTTGGAATATGAAATCATTACCAAAGAACTATTAGGGAATTGGATTTGTTCAAGTATTTAACTTTGGATATGTCTTCCATTGTTAAGATTGTAATATAATTTGTGAAATTATTTGTTGAAGTCACCATGCTGTGACTGCTCAAACTGTTTCAAACACAGTTAGAGTTAGTGGATCAATTTCTGTGGGGCACGATTATAATATCATACACTGTAGGAAGCCTCCATGGTGCTGTGAGCTTTGATAAAGGCAGGGAAATTAGACAAATCAAACAGCATCTAATGACAGGGTTGCGATTGTAGCAAGCTGCATTTCAGCTTCTCAATGTGCACTAATCAATTCTCCTGTGAGTGGAGTGGAGTGACATTTCATATATTGTTTTGAAAGGGCTCTTCTGCCAAGCTTCATGAAAAATGTTGGCTTAATACAAACTATATTGCTAGTGGTTTCCTATGGTAACTTTAAAAAATTTAGACCCTAACCCTAACCCTAACCCTAGCCATTCGACTTTTTTACACTACATATAATATACTTGCAATTTTCTGCACAAACACACCAAAATAAATCACAACTCACACACCACTGGGTTCATAAAGCACCCGTTTATACACAAGTGTAAACGGATGCTTTATGAACACGACGACAATTGATTCACTGTTCTGTTCATCAGTCTGCAGTTGATGTATAATAGATACTTATTCACAAGTGTTACAAATCAGACTTTCAAATGATCTAGTGCTGTGAAAAACTTTTTGGTGGACGAGCCCTGCATTCCTGTTGAAAGTACTGTAGGATCTCCACCACGACCGTACTTTGGAGGTTCCCTCACTGTTCTGTGCTGCTGGCCCCCCGGGGGTCTCAGTCCGGCTCTGCCCTCTGTCCCGTCCGAGCTCTGGCTGAGTATGTCCGCCGCACTAGCCAGTTTCGGCTCTCCGACCAGCTCTTTGTCTGCTTCGGGGCGGGGCGTCAGGGAAGGCCCCTGTCTCGATCCGGCTTGGCTAGGTGGGTGGTCGACGTCGTTCGCAGTGCCTATGACCAGTCCGGGACACTTGTCCCTTCTGGAGTTCACGCCCACTCATGGCTACATCCTGGGCAGTGTTCCGCGGTGCCTCGCTGGCCACAGTGTGCCGGGCTGCCTCCTGGTCATCCCTCTGCACCTCTGCCTGGGTGGTGTCAGGGCCTCTCCTCCTGAACCCTCCCACCCTTCCTAGTCGGTTGTCCCGCTGCCTCGGGGGCCTTTGCGTCTTGCGAGGCCCCTGCAGCTGTGCCTGCGCCTGGCAGGCCACTGCCGATGGCGGGAAGTCCTCCGGGGTTGGTCCGTGCGTCTTGCGGGGCCTGCGTCGCTGGGTCCCCTGTACATATGTATATAGTCCCACTGTCACTGGGTGTTTCACTGTTTTTATTGGGTGTTGCACTGTCACCTCGCGGGGTGTCTTAAAGAGATCCCCTTACACATGGAACATGTAACAGGGTGGTGAAGCTCTAGCTCGACGCCGCTTGGTGTCGGGTTCCGATCAAACTATATCACTGGGCTCACGTCTCAGCGACGGTTATATACCTCACGCAGGAGGGGTGACCGGAAGATCCGGTGTGTCTTAAAGAAGTCTCCAAGCGCCCTGACGCGAGAGGTCATTATCCCCGTACACATGGAACATGTAACAGGGTGGAGAGACAGTTTCTTCACTCAGAGAACCGGGGTTACACCATATCTCCTGTGTTTTTACACAAACCTACCAAAACACATTTTGGGAAAAGGAATGAGCATACATAAATAAAGAATACCAATAAATCAAATCATCATATTAAAAACATGTTTGATGATTTTATGCTGTGATCACAAGTTATCTTGTGGTCACAGTGTGCACATAAAGGTCTGGCAACATCATTACCCCTCCTTTGATGAACTATTCTTCTGCCACCATTCCCCAGGGTACGCCTTTAAGTCCATCCTCTACTACTCTGTATTCAATTTACTCGCTGCCTGCTGTCTGAAGTTGAGGAGAAGGCTGAAGAGAATTCCCCCACAGAGTTCTTCAGGTGTAAAATACAACTCACCGGTGGCTATAGAATTGCAGGAGGGAATTAAATATTTCACAGATGTTTTTAGTTTAGTGTACCTTCATCTTATGAGTCATGTTTTAGAGGTTCATGCTCCATAAAGTTAGCCAGTGGTGTGTTAAAATCTTTCTCATTAAAATACATGTGGAGAAATTTTCTTTTCATGGCACAATAAAATGCTTTTGACCTCTGTTTTCATGTGGGTCAGCTTCTTCGTTCTTTTAACTGGAGTCAGAACTTGCAAATAGTGGAAATAGCTGCATACATATTGTAAGGATAAACTAAAGTTTCCGTGAACAATGGTCTCTGAGAGCTGATACTCACACTGCTCTGCTCAACGTAGTTCATCTTCATACCCACCAATTAGAAAATATGTACAGTATAATTATTTATAGGTTGCAAGGTTTCCATGGATACCACCTGTCCACTGCTTTGGTTGTTAACCTGCACCGATGAATCCTAAAAGTCTGCAGCTGTTACCATAATGTTCCTTTTATTCTGTAACCATCTTGGCTGAACGCCCACTCCATTGGAAAGCAGTAGCAGTACCAAAGTGTCCTCATTTAAAGACAATTTCCATTATTATTATAATCAATCCAAATCAAGAACACTCAATCATAGGTCTTCTGAGATCTCGATTTTTGCGTTGCTCACATCAGCTGATGGTACTTGTACACAGCAAAACATCTGTGTAAAATCAGAAAAATGTGGTTAATTTATATGTGTGACTTTAGTGAAGACCAGATTTTATATCTTGACCATTTTGAAGAAACGGGGGAATGAAAACAGTTGACTTACTTTTTTTTTAACCTGTAGTTGTTTGCCTTCTCACTGGGGTGATGGCAGAAAGTGGCGCTGAGGGGGTATGTATGACGAACAATTCTCCCTGCATCTCTCTGTGTCAGCACTGCTAATGCCAGCGAGTAGTTTAGGAATGATGCCACGAGGAATACCAAGTCAACCTGATCACCAGTGAATGTGTAGCAGTTGTCTGTAGTTAGATGGGTTCATGCTCACCCACACGCACACTATTCAGAATGCCAATGATGCACCGGCAACTGCTCTGATGCTCCTCACTTCATCAGGGGTCACTGAGAGAGGGGGAGGACCAACTGCAGGCTGTGCTTGTGTGTCTCTGCTAACTCTGTTGATGTGTGCGTGGATGAATGCGAGTGTTTGCACAGGCAGATGCTGCACTGTACCAGTATGTGTTTGCGTATGTGTTCGCAGGATAATAATGTGCTCTTGTGCTGTTTTTGGAGTGTGTGTTGCATCCATTATGGGGAAGAGTACAAAGGTGACACGAAGAAAGCCAGCAGTTCTGTGCTGACACCCCTCTCTCGCCCTTGAGCAGGAATCCTTTATGTACCCTCACAACATGTTCCCTCAGCTCTTGCCATCATACCTGGAGTTTCCGTGTGACACAGTCCCAGAAAGCCCAGATTGTCGCCTCCGTTTTCTGACAACCCCCAAGTTTTTTAGCATTCATCAACCCCAACCCCCCACTGTTGCTGCAAAAGCATCTTTCCACCACAAAGCAGGGCAAGATGAATGGGTTTGTGTTGTAACACTGTAGAGGCTGGCTGACAGTCCCATGGGCCATCCTACCTCGACTAAACTACTTCAGAACCACTGTTCTAAAATGACCCGTCATCTAAATATTGTTTGTTCCACATATTGGCAAATAGTCTGGCAAACAGACTAAGGTCGATTGACTTTAATAGCTCTCAAATAAAATGAATTAAATCGTGAAATTATGTTTTTATCATCAGTGCTCTGTGTTAGAAAAACATGTTGACAAGTGGAAAATGTGAGAGATGATCCTCATGTAGGTGTGTTAAAATGAAATGGAAGAATGGCCTATGTTCAGCCAAATGATTATGGTCATCTGGAGGATAAAACAGTAAAAGCAGTGGTGCCTTTTTTCAGGTCTGAAAGGATTCTTTGTGATGAGAGCTCTCCATGTTGTAATCACCTTGATTCGCTCTGCTCTCTAAGGAAAGGGAAAGACACGAAGATTGCATATATGTGAGTGAGGGGTAGGATAAGGACAATAATCTCTTTTAAGAGCTCAAAATGGTGCTCCTTTCGTCTAAAATTCGCTGAATTGCTGTGCTTCATTTCTGTTCTGATTTCTCCAATGCCATAATGTGTGAATGAGACTAAGTTGACCTTTTGTACTGCACACCTACACGTTATGAAGCCACTGTCTCTATGACAGTTGGAGAGAGATATTTTACATCTGCAGTGAGAACATACAACACACCTACACATTTACATGTCTGCTACCATATGCATTGACCTTCTCTAACCATGTAAAGTGTAAGTACAAGTGATTGTGCGATATAGCAGCACTGCTGTCAGAATGAGTCAGGGAGGTCAGCGGTCTGCATGCATTATTGAACAGAGATGGGCAGAGATGTGGATAGCAGGGCAGGACCTGGTAGAGGAAGACCTGATGGTTTGTAAGGTTTGGCTCAGTGCCAGCAGTCGCCTGGACCTGGATTGTAGAGACCAGCTGAACCAGTGGTTGACCATAATAAAAGGTGCTGTTTCTTGAGCAAACGGCGGCCTTTGTGTGGGAAAGAAATGACCAATGTGTATGTTTTTCTGCTCACCCTGCAGGTGGTGGTGATGAGAAACAGGGAAAACCCTCTTCAATGTCTGGTAAGATGGTATATGTCATGTTGTGAACATCTTCACGCGTGAACTTTACAACAAATCACACAGGACCGCAGAGGATACACTGGAGAGATATAAAGTCGTGGTTTGAAAGCACAGGTGCTGT
>JAUMTR010000003.1:12395190-12410122 GCA_032270685.1 Microctenopoma stevenorrisi
TAAACTAACAAAAAGTAGTTGGAAAATGTTGCCTTAATTTTTTTGAGTTGAATCTAAGCAACAGTTTTTACAGTGTACACCGGATTTTGGATTTAAAAACAAACAAACAAAGTATATCAATCAATATGTTGGAGACATTATGACACCGGTCTAACAGTCTGCAGGTCTTCCTATCTGCAGGTCTTCCTGTCTCTGAGCATATTCAAGCTGACACCCCGCCTGGCGTCAGGACCCACTGCACAGCTGGAGACTTGAGTTAATGCCTCAAGTAACAGCTGCTTAGTGACACTCTTGTTGCTTTTTAGGCACCTGTTGGTAATCTGAGGGACACGATACTCAGTGCAGAAAGCATCACGAGGCCACTGAAGCAACAGACAAAGGAGATTAGCTGTGTTCCAGTTGTCAGCCAGGCTGCAGTGACCGTCAGGGGAAAAGAAAGAGAAAATGGGTTTTAGAAACTGCACCAAAACCACATTAGTTGAAGAGTATATCCATGGAGCCACACTGGTGCTACAAACAAAGCTGCACAAATGACATACCTGCAGTGAGATATGCTTTAATGATATAATTTACTTCAGTCCAACATTCATGATGTCGTCGCTCAGTAAGACCTACTCATTCAATTATTTGTTATCATTTTAAATCATGGTCAACAATATTAAAACATGTTTTATAGCTCATTATATCAGTCAACTATCACTGAAAGCTGTGTTTGCTTTAGTTTTCCACTGCTGACTCCTAGAAACACAGGAAGACCAAACACCCAACACCCAAGTCTGAGCTGATCCAGCTGAACTCAGAAGAAAACGATGTGAAAGAAGAAAGAGTAGCTATAGATAGAGACAAAGCTGTCTCCATCTGTCTCTACAACTAGGACGCCAGGGCCGCTCAACGTGAAATCTTTTATTTTTACCTTCTTCTACGTGTCAGTTAGTAAGAGTGAGAGATACTGTACATGTCTTCAACAAATTCCCTCCTGGTTATATGTAATGTAATGAAACATATTCATATAATATAAATAATTTCCTTTGAATTCAATATATGATTCTGGCATGTAACATAATAAACTATTTTTCTACATAACCCCATCAAATAAACACACTCACACACACTCACACACACACCCGCACACAAACTCACACACACAACACAGTATCTTGGCTTTGTTGGCTGTTTACAGCAAAGACACTTATTCAGCAGCTCGCAGAGCTCATGGCTTATGTGCTGCAGGGATAGAGCGATAGCAGAATAAGATGGCCATGGCTCACACAGGCCTCCACCTCACAGATTCTTTTACGGTTGGATTTGGAAAGATTTCAGGGGATTCCAAGGAGTGTAGTAAGCGATCTGAATGCCCTAGAGATTTATTTGAAAAATGCTCTTTCTCCAAAGACTGACAATGGTTAGTTTTTGTTCATATTTCCCTGTTCTCCGTGTTCAACTCTCCACTGCTTTAATCACCGGTTTCCTTCTCTTCTCTGCTGTTTACAACTGTCTACAGGGCCTCGCTTTGCCCTTTTCTTAGGCTGTCTACATGTGATCACTGGCCTTGACTCTCAGGGTGAAAGAATAACACTGACTTTTCAGGCAGTGGCATCATCCAGTCAAACATCATTACATGACACACACTGCTCCATAAACTGGTTTTTCCAGACACAAGAAAATGCATGGCTCTACAAGAGTGTATACAAACTTCTGAGCACATTTTGTGCCATTTTTTTTATCAGCTATCAAGTTTCATTCTTTTATTCATCCATGTGATGAACATGGCAAAAGCAACACTCCCATAGAACTGATGTTTTCATTTCATGCAGTCATTTTATACAAAGTGACAAAGTCAAAGGGATAATTTAAAGTAAAGACAAAACCAAGAATATCAAATTAAAGATCATTGTTCAGCTGTCTGACCAACAAATTGAATGTATGTGTGTTGCATTAAACATTTGCATCTTTGCACCCAGCTGCCAAAAGTAATGAGTTACTTCAGATTTAACTTAGATTATAAATATTCTATATATTGTTATGACAGCAGTGACATCAAACATCCTGCATGTGCAAATTAAGCAGATATTTAATGCCTTCATCGTTGCATTCATGTTACACCATGCACAATTGTGTACTCGCCATTATTTGTGTTTGACACAAGCACAATTTGTAAAAAATTATGTCACAGCCATCTGTTGCTGAAAACGTTTGTCCTCTCAGAGCAGAGAATACTAATTACATGCTTAGCACGCCACGCCCCTATTACAACACCAGAGTCCTGCTGTACCTTCCAATACTTTATATCTGTATCTGTGAATGCATCACGCACCAGCAGCAAGCTTATCCCAGACTGCTTACCATGTGTATACAGCCTCACCTGTCATCTTTCCTGCACCGTGACCCTCCTTCCTCTACTTTTACTTTATTTGTAGCAGCCTTCTTTCCTCTTTTATTCCCTGCTGTTTCTTTAACAGTTCCACAGTACTGATCCTTCTTTCCTATTTTGTCCATCACTCTTCATTGCTCACATGTCTCCAGAAGGTCAGTTGATCTGGTTTGGGACTGTGGGAAATGTTTCAACTGATTGTTCATGACGCACACGCACATGCTGTGTGCGCGTACACACAGACAATAGGCCCTTCACTTTATCAAGGGCGGAAGATAAACAACTCTGGATGGGGTGAGAGACAAGGTGGGGATGTTAAATGTGCTGCTCTAAATGTCTTCACACATCGCCTGTTAACTGATGCTGAATAAGGGCATCTGTCCTTCTCCGGAAGATCCTGGGGTGTGGTTTGTGTGTGTGTGTGTGGGTGCGCTTGCATGGTGCATGCCTGACCTTTGGAGACTTGCTGTGTTTGCAGTTCTCTTTGCAACACAACTGACTAATTAATCAAGAGGTAAATTACACAATTTATTTTAGTAATGCACGATGTTTGATATGAGGTAGAACAACAGAAGCAATTACCGTGCAGAAATACAAATGCTGTACCAAATGTACCCCACCTCCGTGTGCAGCGCTTGCTGTAACCTAGCTGTGTAGGATGATATGTAAATACAACGTGTGTATAGCTAATGATTACCATTTACTATCTGACCTTGTGTCTCCCTGTGGGTTACATTTAAGCCCTCACAGTTGACTAGAGACTGATAATGACTAATTCCTTCTCTATGAAGACTTTAATCAAAGCCTAAGGGTGGAAACTGGGGTGGAGGTGGAAACGTTTTAAATGAAAAGTGAGCAGATGATAAATGTGGACATTAATAAATTAGTATTTTGCAGTAAATAATAAAGTATGTCTTAGGATCAGTGTTGTATTATAGTATTGAACCTACAACACTGGTAGAACCAACACTGACAGTCAAGTACTAACAACATGTAATTTACAAAAAGGTTCCTGTGGATTTGTGGATGCAAATGTTACCCTGTTCTCAAAATCATTTTCATCATCCCAAATATCCCAGTGTTTTAATTAATGATAGTTAATCACAAATACAATATCGTTTTGATTTAAGGTAACAATTTTCAATTCATACTTCTGTAAAGCCAGCAGTAAAAAAAATCCACATATTCAACTTATAATGGAAAATCAACAAATATCAACTTTTGAGAATCTACAATCATGACTGTAGATTTGCAGGTTGTGTTTAGAGATAAATGTAGCATTCAAGAGTTTCACTATGTGCAGCACAGTACATGCGTAGCTTACAATGAAATCTGATACCAAGTTTTACTGTTTTGTCTAGACTGCCATCTAATTAAGTGTCCTTGACACTTTTGTACATGTCAGAGCTGTGTTGTCAGTATTCTGTTACTTCTGGGAAACACTGAATGACTCAGCTGTAGTAAATTCAATGCACTTGTCACCAGGAGCTCCATGTGTTTTAACAGATACCGTGTTTAATAACAACTAGTCCACATAACAAGATGCATTATGTCAGAATTAAATTCTATTTGTTCAGTGGCGAATGAGGAGCAAAGAGAAGGTCAGAGACAGACAGCGAGGAACAGGTAGCTGAGGATACAGAAAGAGAGAGAGAGAGGGTTTGAGATGGACAAGGACAGAATGAGGCCTCAGAGCGCTTGTGTGTTTGTGTGTGTGTGTGTGTGTGTGTTTACGCCTCTTCTGTTGTACATTTAAAAAGTGTCTGGCTTCAAGGTGACCTCTGTCACACATTTAGGGAGACAGAGAATGGATATAGATGGATGGTTCCATGGCCTTTGCTCCACACTTGCCTGCAGGTCGAGCCAAGTCTTTTTCTGGTGCTATAGAAAGATGGGAGAGGAAGGACAAGAACAATGGCCTGCTTCAGGGGAAAACAGGGTCGCGTAAAGAGAGCCGAATCAAATTCACTCTGCATCACTGGCTCACCGAGTGATACTTTGGTAACTTATGTGCACCTTTCATCTGCATTGCATTATAACCATGTAGAAACTAAATGACGCTGTGCCTGCTGTACCATAGTTAACTGGATGTACCCTCACTGACTGAAAGTGCAAAATGTTCACACACTCATTTTAACTCATCATGCAATTGCATGAAAGTGTGTGTATTCAACACAGCCGCTGTTATCAATAACCGTATAATAACTTTATTACCGATGCATTATTGAGCTGAAATATCATCTAGCATGCAGCATCTAGGGGTTTAGGGATAGTCAAGGTCACAGCTGTCAGTGCATACGCAGGCTTGAAAGGTGATGCACCAAAATCCTCCTTCCAGTCCGAAAGCGTATGCAGGTTTTTTTCACTTTCAGGTCGTAGTTTTATGTGTTGCGGTAAGTAACAGCAGTTCTGTGTTTTGTTTTTGTAGTCTTACTACTTTTTGCCACTTAATGCAACTTTAGCTATAAAGAAAAAAACAACACGAGTTCTGCATTGCACAGAAGGTGCCAAGGCCAAATATTCCCCTGGGAGCTGACATTTTTTTCTCATTCTGCATTTCTCCCTCTCTCTTTATCTTCCCCGCTTGTCCTCATATCACTCCATTGCTTGCTTCAAACCAACAATGTGTGAGCTTCCTCATGCAAAAAGTCTCCCCTCGCGTCTACCCCTCCATCCTTCGACAGTGTGCAGATAACAATCCTGAGGTTCAGCGCTCTCCACTTTCAATTCTCTTTTGCTCCTCCACTGTTTTTTCTCCCTCTTAGTTTGACTTTTCTGTGGCAGTTTGAAAGAAGACATGCCATTTTGTAACATTTAGCTCTTTATTACCTTCAGCATTGTCTTGTCCTAGAATTTTGTGGACAGGCCCGTGACAACCAAAGTGGACTTTAGGGGGCAAGTGCTGTCTCCTCCTACCTCTCATTGCTCTCTTACTGATAGCTCAGTCATTTTGTGACATGCATTATTCATCCGCTTCCACATTTTTTGCCAAACGCCGATGGAGAAGAAAGAAGAACAGCAGTTGAGAACTTAAGAGAAAAAATTGCATATTTTAAATTTGCTTTTACACAGAAATGATTCACTTAGTACTTTAAAGTACCTAAGTAGTTTGAGAAGTAGCTAAAAGAAGTGAAACAGGATGAAAAATATTGCTTAAAAACATAGATGAGTGTATTACAGCTGTGCCCTGTGCACGTTCCCACTATCCAGCAGCTTATAGTTTACACAGGCTTTTCTAATGCATCGATGCCCTCGACCTGTCATAGTTTAGCAAAGTGCCTGTCCTTAAATAGATGAAAATCTGCTCCTTTCGACCGTGCAAATCAGCATTTTTGGATCCGACGCAAAAGCAGAGCCGCATTCACACTGACATCCACATCTACCGTACGAGCTGCTCAGAGATGAACATTCACACGCTCACCAGCATTACAAGGCATCCATGCGCACACAATCACGCAGGCACACACCTTTAATGCAGATTGAGTACAAGCCCTCAGCGGATCAGAATCAAGCCTTGAATTTGATATGCGGCTAAAAGGCGCAATGTCATTCCAGCTGAGCAAGAGCGCACGTCAGTCCACACATCTGCCGCCGCTGCCAATGTAATTCCCTGAGTCTGACAATATTACTTAGTCCATATCCCTATATTTTATATTTGATATTTTCCCATAGGGACTTCCGCAGCTAGAATGTTTGCGAGGCAAATAGAAGCTGCATTTATGGCTAGATTGCGAGATAGTGTGAAGATTTGACATATTCAGTGGTCCAGTGCAGAAATATGTGAATAACAAAAGGTTGAGCTATTCAAACACACCAGGTATCGCATTTCTAGTAAGAGCTGACATTTTCTCACACCCTGACCTGTATATTTTGTGCCACAGCAACAGATGTTAGACACATATGTGACGAAACACCACACGCTCACGCACTCCGACACGCTTGCTCTCAACAGAGTGATGACAAGCCCGGCGGAGCAATATGCAGCTCACTTGTGTGCAAGACCCTTTTTGATATTCTGTGCATGACTGCTGGCTGAGGTTAGCAAGCGGATCACATCTATTACCTTGCTAATTCTACAGCTTGGCCTTTGCATAATAAGATGCATTTGCTCTCAGAGAGTGACTAAGAGAGAGAGAGAGAGAAGAGGGAAGAGCGTGAGGGAAAGAAAAGGAACAACATAAGTAATCAAAACACACCGACAGTGACTTAACGATGAACCTCGCCATTGTAATACTGGCCTCAGATACTAATTGGGTTAATTAAATGAGTGCTTTGACTCATGTCTGATGACAAATGTAATGTTTCCACTCATTTGCACAACCCTCTATTGATACATTAACCCCAACTGCATGTGCCAAACATGATTATATCAAGGGAATAACTTTCTTGAAAATCATTTTTTCACCATCTTCTCCAGGTTTCCAGTATCCTGAAATGAATCTTTAAGTTAGTGATGATCAAATGGGCTAATCAACTGCCAAGATACAGTTGCAGTATAAGAAAGAGATAATTTTTTATTCAAGTCTCTAAATTACCAGTCATCACGGCCACTCACTGGGTGAAAACTGACGCCTTTAAAAAACGAGTGATAAACACCAGACTTCACATGCATCAGTGAGCAGGAGCACAAACATCTACAAAAAAATTATTATTATTATAAAAGGACCAAGACAGAAAAAGTGTCCAACTGACTTATTTTTAGCATCAAGGCCAAGGTGCAGTGAAGGTTAACAGAGCAGCTCAAAAGTCTTTTCCCTCAGCAAATTGCTTGAACCCCTCCTATGGGATACCAAACATCCTACAGGCAGCTGCAAGTTGCAGTCCCTTGAGCATTTTGCTGTACCCTTGGATCTCATCCGATGTGCCCAGAATATTTCCAAGGGGCAGTAAATGAATTCACTTAATATGAAGCAATCGCCAGCTCAAAGTAGAGATTAAAATAGCTGTTTCTAGAAGAAGCGAGGGTGAGAACATGCACGTTGCAGAAATGTTTAATCTAATTTACTTCACTAGTCAAAGTTTATGACAGATGATGAGAGTTGGAAGAGTAACTTCTCATAAGTCAGTTTCTGTTCTCACTGCACCTCGCAAAACATCTGACCCGATTGATCAGAACAAATCGCTCCAATGCTAGCTCTGCTTGTGACAGCATGCATTTCTTCTGCATGTTTGTCCCTGTGACCTATTTATAACCAACTAATTGAGAAAAAAAAGAAACTCAATTGATGGCACAGCAGGTTGGCCATTAACTGTAAGAGATGATATCTGACCCACTGCTCTCAATCTTAACCCATCTTTAAGACGAACAAGGCCAGTGCCTCAAGTGTAGGCAAGGTTTTATGATGCTAATGCAAAATACACGTCTGCCCTTTGAGTGATCTTCTAGGACCTCAGCGCATGCCAGGTTTCCCAAATAAAGATGAGCAGTATGACTCCCGCCTCCAGTTCCTTTGTTGGAAATTAGAAACCACCAACCCTGCCAATCCAAGGACAGCGTTACCTGCATCCCTGCAACACTGAAGCCACTTGTCAAGCATGATAGCTCCACAATATCCAACGCTGCTATCTGGTGAGGGTGACTTAGGTATTAAAATTACTAATCTATTAAACATGAGCAACACATACATATGTATTTTTTACTGACAGTGACACTCTTTGGCAGATATGCTTGCTGGTGGGCTGCAATATAAGAAGCTTCATTAGTCAGCATTCTTCGTTTTAAAGCTTGTATCATGTTGCTTGGATGCACACACTGCATTCATCAGAGCAGTGATAGGTTTCCTTAATACTGCTCTGTAGTGTCCGTCAGGGGAATGTTTTACTTTAGAAAATAACAATCAGCTTCAGATTAGGTTTTATTACGCCATAATGATCACGTGGTTACCACAGATACTGTACTCTATTACTGCAGATAGCTAAGCTAGAGTAGTCACCACGAAGGTCAACTTATCTTTCATGCACCATAAAAGATTAATGTCGAAAGAAAAGAAATACAAATTCTGTTGGATTTGGGGCAATAATTTGTCATAGTATAGTACATACCAGGTCCAAAGTGAGCCCTGCAGTCAGGAGGATGTTGTATTAGATCAGGATAATACAGCGGTCGGTGATGTGGTGATTGCGAAGGTTTGAAACCCACTTGGTTTGTAATAACATGCTACATTTTGCATGATGGAAATTAAAATGACATGCCCCATTGCTGCCACAGCAACCCGTGTTCTTTTTTGAGTCCCCACCCTCAGAATATAATAATGTTTTTGTAGACGAAAAAAACCTTCACTCCCTGTCATTCTGTCTCCAACACTATGATGCGTAACAATCTCATGCAAATGAAATGAAACACTCCTTTTTTGCACCGGTTTTCTCATTAGAAGATTTTGACCGCACTGTTCAATTGTGCGTCTCTCAATCACAAAATTTCTTTTTTTTAAGAGTTTTAAAAAACGGTGCTCATTTATTTTGTACCTGAACAACATGAGAGCAATTATGGTGCCATTTCAAGCTCCAAATAAGAATATTGAGGGTTTACTGCAGGTCACATTTGTATTTCCTTTTTTTGGGGGGACATAAATCAAACTATAAACAGTGGGATGGCCTCTCAAGCAGAATGAGATGAATTAGAGAAAACAAAAATAGAAAACAAATGGACAAAAGTCTGTTAAAGAAAGGTGTGGGAATAATTTTCTCTTGAAAAGTTTTTAGTAGAGAGTACATTCATGTATATGGCGCTGACTTTGTTCTTGGGCTGCATACATCTATTAGGTCATTGTAGTCATTTACTTTTTTATGATTTGGGGGCGGGGCACATATCCTCCATGCTCAGCAGATGGAGAGAGAAGAGAAAAAACAGCATGCTCAGGTAAAGTCAAACTAAATTCTCAGCAGCTTATGTATGCTTGTTACTGTGCACATGCGAAAGGGAGTAAGTTAGGAGCAACTAAAAATCACGTCACATATGTTTTCAAAATATTAGCAAGCTAAATACAACATTTATTACATGCACGACTTAATCTATCACACCATATCTAAAAGATTAGCTCGTTCAGGGTATGTGTGTTCAGGTTGAGGGAAATGTTATAATTAGTTCATGCCAGCAAGATTATGGATTTTCTTTAATAATAATAATCACAATAATATGGGGATTTATTTATACCATTACCACAACATATATGGGTTCTCCAGTCACATGTATCTAGGGAAAATGTTGAGGAAAATGAGTTTTTATTCATGGTCACATGTGGATAAATTACACATTAAATGTCATGAATCTCAATGCAGTCAGATGGAAGACTTGGCAAGCTACAAGGTCTAAAATGGGCTTTTGCTGACAGCTGTGGGGGACAATATAGGCTGAGACAGCGTAGAAAACAGGACTACGACGAGAGGACAAAGAAGACATGTGAAATATGTGGACCAAAGCAAACAGGCTACTGCTTAATCCAATCAAAACCTTGCAAATAAATAAAGAAAAATAAATAAATAAAGGTAATAGCCCAAGCACTTGATTACTTGGTTTAAACGTCTTCATATTTTCCTGAATCTTTTTAAATCTAATATCATCCCTTTCTGCAGGGGGAAACGGGATAGCTGCAGCGAAATCACATGTGTCCTTGACTTATCAAGGGAAGCTGATGGATTCCAAGCAGCCATTGACTTCTATTGATTTTACTGATCTGAGGCTCACCTCACTTACATACGTTCTCTGACTGCCTAAGCGTCTGAGCCTCCCGTCTGCTTCTGTAACTGCTTGTCTGCATGATACACTGCTAGCTATAAACGCATGGCACGCCCATGGAGGCATGTAGTGTCACTATGTCGGCCCTCCTCTTTTATGTTTCTATTCTTCTGTTTAAAAAGGAATAACGCTAACAAGCAAGAACAAAGGCGACATGGGGAGAAGACTACTGACTACACACAAGAAGACAAGTCCTGACGAGAGGAGATGAGTAAAACTGAAAGAACGGGACGGTCTGAAGGAACCAATCAATTCAGATCGCCTCGTCGTCTTTTCAAATATCTGCAGTGAGGCAAGCAAAGGACATCAGGGAGACAGAAACAGTGATCCACTCAGCTTGAAAATGACCAGCAAGGCAGGCCTGACAGAACCAGTGAAACAAAATAGCAAAGAGTCAATATGGGGCCAAGTGTACCCAAGACTGACATTTAGGCTGGAGAGGGAAAAAAATGCACCACAGAGATGGAGGGAGAGGGGAATCTGCCTACAACAGCTTGTAAGCTTGAGCGAGCATCAGTTACTGAGCATTATTTTTGCTAGTAATGACATTACCAGTTGGTGAACCACAAATAGCTCATGACCAGGTATTAATGACTCATTACATTATGCATTACGTTACTCTCATTGGTCTGTCAGCTCGGTTCTGAGTGTCATCCACCACACTCACGTGTTATAACCCTACACCTCCTGTAATCAACACAGAGAAATTAAACAATTCAATATAACAGACAGTCTGCATCATCTGGACCAGTTCTTAATGGATTTAAAGTCAAAAGCAGACTCAGAGAACTACAATAAATGCTTAGTGAACCAAACTATAACAACTAACACCCTGCTGTTTTAAAATATTGCATGCACTATATCTATATCTGGATATTTTGGTGGCAAATTTGAGCAGGATTTTGGCATACCAAAGGGTTTAGGTTTGTGATGCCCCTCTGTGAGACTGTTAACAGGAAGAAATAGCTTGGGAAATTTGGATAGAGAGAGGGAAACAGGGCATTTCAACAAAGGCAACCAACCACTGTATCATTACAACATGAAAGCAAGAGCCTTGTTAAAGGTTGCCGTCTGCCACATACCCCAGTAGTCCTCTTGCTCCTTAATCCCCCCTGCTAGGCAAGTAAATTCCCCTTTAATTAGAATGCAAATACCACTAATAAGGTTAATATACCAAGACTTGTTTTTCTGTGACCAAGGCAGAGAATGGAAAAGAAATTAAATGATTGCGAGAAACTGAGTGGAGGTTCCCAAATGTCAAGTGCAAGGTGGCGGTGGTTGTGTGTGTGTTGTTTCCATTTTCAATAATCTATTGTTTTCCTGTTGGAGATTAACGGGAGAGAAACTCAAAGGAGTACAAGAAAGCTTAATAGGACAGATGATGAAAAAAAAGAGCAAACACAGAGCAAATGGAAGAATTTGAACATCACTCACGAGGGCTATGAAACACATACTGGTCCATCAGCAGTAAAATATAGCCTACAGGAAGGTTATGCGGATTCTCTTTTGTGTCTGTTTGTGTGTGTGTGTGTGTGTGTGTGTGTGTGTGTGCATTCTGACACGCCTTGTTCTACTGCTGATTTTTTTTCCTCTCGAAAATATACGCTCATCAGGCTCCTAAAGTGTGATGGGATGTTATATTAGGATGTTTTGGTGCAGATGGAGGAGGCATAGAAAATGGCGTGAAGAGTGCCGATGGGAGGAGAGGAAGTTTTAAGTGATGCTCTAAGACCCATTATGGACTATTTGATGAAGGAAATATTGGCTGCACAAGTATCAGCAGAATGGCACCTGTGAAATAGAGTGGTGACAAACACTCAGGGCTCATGCCAGGCTCAGAGTAACAATTGCAAACAAACTGCCGGAGCAGAGTGCGAAGTGGAACAAGGTTACCTTCACCTTCATGAAACTTTAAGGAGTCATCAATGTTATAAATATGAGTTTGAGAACAAGCAAATGCAAATGTTTGTCAGCCAAATGTTGCACCGAGCAAAGCTAATCACATAACGTTACCATATTGCTTTCCCCCCTCCTAAGCCTCTCGTCTGCTTAAAAATTGACACCATTAGATTGATGTGTGTGTTGCAAGGTAATATCTTTTAATCGTGAGTAGGATGTATAACCCAGCCGATTCGTTTTTTTCTTATATCCTTTTCATGATTGATAGATATCATCAAAATTAAAGGCTCAACTTTGAGGTCAGGAAGAGTGATTTGCTGTCAGCTCTTCTTTAATAGTGAGAGAAGAACCGGCAAGTCGTTTCTCTTTGGGGACAGTGAGAGGAAGAAGGAGGAGGAGGAGGATGCGAAAGGTGGAGGAGAGCATCTCATGAGGTTATTAGGTTTTAATCAATATGGTATATGGCTAGAAGATGATTGGAAAACAAACCTAATCTGGGAAGCCATACATCTCTCATTTATCACACGGGCTGTCCTCAGGTGGATTTGCCTGGCTCCTGTTGCCACCTTTTTCTTTGTTATACACATCAGAGCAAATATCGAGTTCTGTATACGAACACTCATCGAATCAAACAAAGGAACATGTTGAACTTCAGCTTCAGTCGGATCTTTTCCTTAATTTAGTTAAAGTGCTTAAGATTCCGAAGCACTTCTGATTGAGTGGGAGACGCTGCTGGAGATGTTTGTACCCTTTAAATATAACCAAGTCTAAGTTATATTTGTTAGACATGTTTGAGAAGCAGAGCTGGAATTAAACACCAGATTTGATATTCACTTAAGTTATAAACCTGCTGAAATTGTGATTTAATAGATTCTGATAGAGAGGTAAAGAAAAGGATGTTGCATACAAAATTCGATTAATTTGCAATTGCAGTTTGTGATGAGGACTTCACAGTGAGAAGGGCCAGGTTGGATGCTGATAGGCATAAGTCTTGCTAGATTCCTCTGGATTTGTAACAGACATGACTGACAGGGCAAACAGCCAAGGGCAGCTTGAGGACACATTAAAGGGACAACGTCTCTCAACATGTAGCATAGGAGCACTTGAGCTTCCTCTAATTGAAGGTTGAGGTCATTCTCAGGAAAAAAAAATGTCTCGACTTCTCTACTAATTGTGCAACTGTGGCCCTGGCACATATTCAACACTGATTTCTGAAACTTTATAGACATCTGCGCACGATGTTTATTCATTGTGTGTGTTTGTTTTTTTTTTACATGTTTTATGACATCATCAGACTGACTTTCAGAACTATTAGTCACACAAACACGTACGCATATATGAACGTAGACATCTGTGTACAGTACGCCTAAGTGGATAGAGTCACCCATGCATAAAAACAGCGGCCACTGCTGCATGTACATTTAATTGGTTTTGCTTCTGCCATCTTTTCATCAACAGGCCAGTAGATCATCCAAGATGTAGAAATGGTATCAAATTAGACAGGACGCTGGGGTCTGGTTGGATGCATAGTACACAACTGGCTGCAAAGAATGTATAGATAACTGGGTTTAGTAATGGTTAGTCCTTCATCTCAAGTAACATTTACATCAATTTCCACCTGTGAGTGTGATGTGACAGTGCTCACAGTCCTCACAAACTGCTGCCATGTCACTTCTTGGTCTTTCCGCATTGTAACAGTTGCTCTGGTGCAGCAAAGCATGACTAAACATTTCAGCTGAGCAGATGGCCAGGACACTATGCATAACAAAGTTAAAACAATATATATAGACTCTAAGCTCCCAGCAATCTTTACTGAACAACAAGGGTTTGGATGAATAACCTGGTAGAGACAGCTTACATTTATATAAGATTATAGCCGAATCATGTCCAGTTATGATTTATTCAGGGGGCAAACAAAACATTTTGTTCTTTGATTTGTGTTATGATTTTTTAAATATTGATTTAAATGACTATTCATTAGGCCACATCCACAATTATGTTTTTCTTGGTACTTGTAAAAATGACATTTAACTAATAATTTATTTTATTCAATATTTTTCAAAGAGCAGCTGTCAAAAGGTTTCTTGTGTCTTGCTGACAACACTTTTTTTGTTTTCTAAAAAATTAATTTTTGCTTGCTAGCTATAGCCACCTTTACAAGTTAGCAATAACATTAAATATTGTCTAAAATGTGACTAAAGTCCTACAACTTTAATGTCCATATAGGTTTTGTTCCAACCCTGTCAAACTATCAAAGTCACTGTTTGTTGTAACAGCACCTCCAAATACAGAGGCAGGCATTTGTTAATCTTGTGCCTCTTTGGATGTGCTGAAGGAGCAGATTTTCAGTTCAAATGTCAAAATAGCAGAACAACAAAACATTGGTTAGGATAGAAGTGGCATAAAAATGTCTGGGTTAGGTTTAGGCACCAAATAAACAGTTGGGCTTACGAATGTCTGCTTCCGTGACATCACATGATTTGCATTAAATTACTTGATTATTACTGTGCAGACAATGCAGTTTGGCTGTTATTAGACATCTGGTTATATTTAGGCACTCAGTGAACACGTGAAAAAGTTCTGCATTTTTAGTGCTGCTGCTCTTCCGTATGTTAGTGCTGTGCTCTGTTGTGCCACCCCAACACTTCCTCTGACAAACTTTGAGGGTAGTAGCAACAGGTGGTCAGTTCATATTTACTGCAGCCACTGGACATCATCAAATGGTAAAATGTATTTTTTTTTTGTTCACAGAAAGACAGTCTCCTCAAATGTTAGGCATTTGGGGCGGCATGATAGTTCAGTGGGTAGAGCAGTCACCTTCAAACCTAAGGGTGCGGAGTTCGATTCCCAATCCCACCAGGTTACATGTCGAGGTGTCCTTGGACAAGACACCGATACCCTGTAGCGCTGACACAGGTCTAGCAGCT
>JAUMTR010000003.1:12410222-12422711 GCA_032270685.1 Microctenopoma stevenorrisi
CTGACACAGGTCTAGCAGCTGTCCAAACAACAATTTCCCCAAGGGGATCAATAAAGTATTCATTATTATTATTATTTCAAGGATGGCTTTTAATTGTTTATGACTGATCCATTTACATAATGAGAACCTTGTCTACATAATATTGTGCCTTGTGCTACAGGCTGAGGCTAAAACTATACATTTTCCATCCTAAAAATAAACATCATCACCAGTTCAAGAATTACATAGTAGCTGGAAATAAAGAAAGAGAATTGTGCTGCACTGTAGCCCTAGTTTATCCTAATATTCATTGGCAATAATAAAAAAAAGGTAAGATCAGGCCAATATTGGACAATATTAGAATTACTATTGCAACAACCTAGAACAAAGTAATGGCTCCTTAGCATTGGAATCACAGTTTCTTCTTACCAAAACTTATTTTAGGCCGCTAATTAAGGTGAAGTGTGTATTTATTGCCTAAAGCTTCTGTAAGGTGCACTAAAGAAAGAGACAATAAATAAAAATACATAAATATGTATTTTATATTATATTTGTAAGAAATATTTTCACCATTGCTCCATTTTTATAGTATATATTTGCCTCTTTCTGCATGGTTTTTGAGGGTGTTGTACATCTACTTCTTCTTCTTGATGGCAATTCCTTTTAACAGAAAAATGAAATATTCATTAAACAAACAAAGGCTTATCTCAAAGCCCTAGAAAATCAGGTTGTGGAGAGAGAAATGAGTAAAGAGCTATGGCAGTGATTTTAGTTTCTTTGGTCTCGTCAGTCTTTATGAAGAAAAACAAAGGATCACAGAAATGATTGTACACACACGCGCTAAATTATTTAATGTCCTTCTGCTCTTGCTAATGCTGTAATAGGCCACCATAGGAGGATGTTATTGCCTTAATCTTATGTCAGCATCTTTAGATTCTTGAAGTATAACTCACTGAACTTATAGAGTGTGTATCTGTGTCAATGAAAAGCTGTCAGGTGCAGGGATTTTTGGAAAACAAGCAAGCTTGTGGCGTTCTAGGAAAAGAGTTGCCTACCTCTGGTTTATTTTTATGTGAAAACCCATGCATATAGTCATTAATGTACTAAAATGTTTGAAATCAATGTTCTTAGTGGCAAATCAACACAAGCAGCTTGCTGAACAACAGAAATGCCTGGATTGTCTCACGGGCATCTTTGCACAGTTTGCACCTGGGGTCCTGCCTGGTGTGATATATCGTGAATGTAAATGTATGTGTATATGCATGTACAAGATCAATAGAGGCTGGGGTCTACTAGGAAATACATAACATATAATAAGAGGGTCAGTGATGACTTTAGCACAAGGATTCTGTCTAATTGCCTCTGTCTCTTATGTCTCTGTCACATTAGAAAAGCACACAGAAATACAGTATGTCTTTACAGACAGAAAAGAGCTGGGTGCACCCTGTAAAAATAGACAGAAAGTGAGATGGAGAGGAGTTAATAAAAACTGCATTAACACTACCGTAATGCTGCCTCACACCTCAATAGGCACCACTGCACCCTGATACATTTATGTTCTAATTATCTGCATCATTGAGGTTGATTGATTGGCCTAATATAATACGTATGGCACCAATTTAGCAAAGAAACCAATCTATGACAGCTTTTGTTGGCACTTACATTCTCTGTCACAATGTTAGAACCTCGGTGCAAAGTCAGTTCGACTTGAGCCAACTCCTGGTGTTTACAATGCTGACAACTAAACATCAATTACATCCTGTAAATATCTTGGAAGCATTTGCTTTTTTTTTCAAGATGAACAATAAGATTTGTAAGCCTAACTAACATCAATGAGACTTTGTATTATAGAAGAAAAGAGTTTGCTTAGTAGGGACCTTTATTCTTTTAAATGCAATATGTTAGTATTTTAAAGCAGCTATTAAGTCAGCCAAATCTTTCTCTGACCTTAACTCAGCACTGCGAGCATCTGAATCCAAACACAAACTTTCATAACTGGCGAGACGCACATGTGGATATTGTACAGTAAGATCTGATAAAGAAAACATACTGTTTACGATTGGATATTTTGTTTGACAACAATATGTTGCCTCTTTAAATTGACAGTAACTGATGTGTATTATGACTAAAAGTCAATTATGACAGTATGTTTATTATGAAATTGTAATCCGGTTGCAATTATGCTCACAACAGAAGCATGTTTGTAGTTTAGTTTTATAGAAACATTGTTTTTAAGACACAGTTGGACTCACACTTTCAATTGCTCAAACTTGACTTTTGTTTATGTTTATTCTAAAGGCAAGGGGAAAATAATGGGCATATTTAATTACAGAAATTTAAATGGATTTGGCAGAGAAATGAATGATGTAACCTCATCACATCTCATAACCATTACTCTATAAAACTCATCACATAGCAGCCCATTACAGACCAGCTGAATCCACTATAGTGCAAACCTTTACAGTTAATCATAACTTAAGGGGGGGGGGGGGCTATATGGAAATGAATGAGCACTCTCGTGCACATGACATAAAGAATTCACATACATACTGCATGAAGTAAAGACGAAGTGGAAGAGAAAGAATCAGTACATACAGTATATGAACTGAATTTACTGTAGATGTTATGCTGTGATTTGCCTTCATGTTGAGATCTGCATTTAATTAGCACACAACTGCGACTTTCTGCTGGAATCCAGTCTGCATCCATCCGTGACCCCCAGTTGGGAGGCACGCACACTGAGTAAGTAAACTTCCTGATGTAAATGAGAGCCAACTACCTTCTGGTTATCGTATTTGGTTCATGCCAAATGGCCTTGGTTATAAGTTATAGAAAAAAAAAAGAAAAATCTATGGACACCTGTAACTGAGCATGCACACATGTGCCTGGTCACGCGTACACATACACACAGGTCTGGAAAGATTCTGTCCGGTAATGAAGTAGCAGCACCATTTGTCCAAGCAGCAATCACCTGTGGAGAATGAACCACTTTGTAGGCTATTGGCAGTGCCATAAAATACTGTGAGCATACTATAACACCCAACATTTACTGTGATCAGGTCAGAGATGAAGCACTGAGGACAATGATGTGAAGGGCAAAAAGGTCACAGATTACCTCTAGTGACCAGTGAAACGTTTTACATCAGTGAAGGTATGTGGTTTCGTCACTTGATGCAGGGAGACATCACTCCCTTCCTTAATCAGGATTGATGACAAACGATAAAATATAGTTTTTAGTAATTTTGTAGGCAGTCAATGCTTTGCAAAAATAAAGCAAAGTGAATGTACAGCAGGTCTTCCCCAGCTAGTTAGAGAAACACTGAAGGGAGTAGGCATGTGTTTCAAGCATGGAGAACAGCCAATCTTGATAGACCTCGTCACTGAAGAGTAAATCATTTAACCTGTGCAGGACAGTCATATTCAAACATGCTAATGGAGAAAGGTGAAGTAATGTACTCGAGTCGGATAGTGCTGGGAGGCAGAATACTTTAATAACTTCAGAGCACGCTGAGGGAGATTCATGTGTTTGTTGAGAGGAAATAAAAGTCAAAAAGAATAAACATCGAAACTCAATAATGTAAGAAGAACTTTAAAAAAATAGTGGTTTTCATCCATGCATACTTTAAAATGGGAACTTGTACACACAATGGTGTACATGTGTGCACAGATGGAGACATGCTCAAATTTTAATGTCCTGTATTATTGTTGGCTTACTACTTCTGGATTTTGTGCTACACATAAAAGACAAATGTATGTTTTTATCCAGTGTATCACATTCAGTTTGTGGCAGTTTTATATAAAAGGCCTAAGAGCATGAACATTCTTGTGAGCAACTTAGTCATTTTGTTGCAACTTTAAGACTAGGTGCATCTCTAAAAATGCATAATGTAACTGTAGTAATCTCCCACTCTGTTCTAATTCCATGCAGCGCATGATTAAGATACAATCAGTTGTGCCAGATCAATCCGCACCCCAGTCATCTGTCGCTGTGCAATTGCGTTTTTGAGTACTCAGAGCAATTTGACAGCAGCGCAAAAGCACATTTTGTGGTAAACACATTAGGCCCCACTCAGATGACGCATGGATATCTCCAGGCCAGCACCAATGTACTTACGTGACATAAAATTAAGTGCATTAAGAGGATTTTACAAGACATTTCAGAAAAGAGGGAAATAAAAAAAACACCCACACAACACACATTGTTAGGAGACACATAAGCAAATAAACATGTAAATATATTGTCCTGTGTTTTTACAGAACTTAGGTGTTTAAGCAAACAATGTAATATTGTATAACAAGAAAGAACATGTTGAAGACAAGGGACTACACGTGTGCTAGTTACCATCAGCATGTTAAATCACCAATGATGAAAACGATGTTCATATGTTATATTTACCATATTTGTTTATGTTAATGGACCATATACTATAGACAGAGCAAGGATGTATCAAAAATAGGGTGCCTATTCATTCCCGTGAACATTGCACAGTGGGTCTTGTGTCTGAAGCCAGTCCACAGTATAAACAGAAAATGTTTGATCATGTTTTAGTCACAAAAAGACAGGAAGTCTGCAAATTCTGGCAGAAAACCAAAAATCTTCTTCCAACATGTTATCAGTAGTGTGACGGCCCTCAGCTGAGGGCCTTGTTTTTAGCCTGTCTTACAGGGGGCGGTGCTTAGGATAATTGTCCATCTGGGTGTGGCTGCCCCAGTTTATAAAGGGCTGGGCCTGTGTGTCACGCTCTCTCTCGCTCTGGCCGCGGCCTGGCACACTCCACAGCCTGCCTCCTCCAGTTGGTCATTTGTTGCACATTTTACAACATTACACACACATGCCACTCATTCATACACTGCATGCACTACTGAATCTCCCTGACTTCCACACTCCACTTTATGTTTAGTTTGATAGGTTGTGTTTGTTAAAATAAACCACTTTGAATTGGGTTTGTGTCTTTGGTTCCCTTTGTTTGTTGCCACCCATGAGCCAGGTCGTAACAGTAGGTTGAGTATCTGTGTATTTGCAACTTGCCATTTAGGTTACTTGGGTTGGACTCAAAATCCACGGTGGTCCCCGTTTTTAGGAAGGGTGACCAGAGGTAGTACTCCAACTATGGGAATATGACATTCCTCTGATTCTCCAGTAAGATCTGGGCAGGGGTGCTGGAAAAGAAAGCTCGCTCGATAGTCAAATCTTGGATTCAAGAGGAACAATGCAGATTGTGCTCCACAAATATGAGGTACGGGGCTCATTAATGTTATGGAAATTGTTAATTTAGTGTTACTACACATGTGCTAAATTTCACGTATTTCTAATGTCTTCAGATATTGTAAGACTGTCTTTGTTTTGCTTTACTGTCTGGGACAGCAGATAGGACAGAGACGACCAGGAAGCAGGTGCCACTGACTCTGACCATGAGAACAAATAGCATAGCTAGGGAGTAGAGTTAATAAATAGTTGTGTAACAGTTTTTGATCTTCTTTGCTGTGAAACCTCTCATGAGAGTATTGCTGTGTAACTCAGTCGCATTCCCTTCTTTGTGCTTTCATATTTCCTTATAACTCTTTTATAATAAACATCTTAACAAGACCATCATGACTAAATTCTTTTTATTTCTACAACAGTTGATAGAAGCCATTAAGTCTCTGTACAGGAGGAGCAACCAGCATTGCCGGTAATAAGATGGACTTGTTTCCTGTTAAGTTTGTACTCCGCCAGGGCTGCCCTTTGTTACAAATTCTGTTCATAGGCTTTATAGACAGAATTTCTAGGTTCCGCCATGGGGCAGAGGGGGTCCTGTTTGGTGACCTCGGAATTTCATCTTTGCTTTTTGCAGATGTGATTATGTTGGCTTCATCCAGCAGTGACCTTCAGCTCTCAGTGGAGCAGTTCACAGCCAAGTATGAAGCGGTGGGGATGAGAGTCGACACCTCTAAATCCAAGGCCATAGTTCACAGACAGAAAAGGGAGGAATGTTCTGTTGGGAACAAGTTGCTGCCTCAAGTGGAGGAGTTCAAGTATCTGGAGATCTTGTTCACGAGTAAGGGACGAATGGAGCAAGAGGTCGACAGACGGATTGGTGCAGTATACACAGTAATGTTGGCTCTGCTGGTCCATTGTGGTGAAGCGAGAGCTGAGCCAAAAGGCGAGGCAGGCTGTCCAGTTCATGCATCGAGCAGTCGAGCTAAACACTTTCTTGATGAACATAGAGGATTCTCACTGACGTTTCCCTGTACAAGTCATTTTCAGATACATGCAAACAGACAATAGAGAAAATCACAAGGAGGTGTTTACCATAGATTTAGTAGTCGATCTGCATTTGAATGCAAGCGACTGAAATAAGATTTCTTCACAGGGTGCCTGGACTCTCCCTTAGAGATAGGGTGAGATGTTCAGTCATCTGTGAGAGACTCAGAATACAGTCTCTGCTCCTCTTTGTGGAAATAAGTTTAGGTGGTTCGGGCACCTGGTCAGGATGCCAGGCATGTCCCATTGGTAGAAGGCTCCAGGGTGGAGCAAAGGGGAGGAGGAGAGCTGGGACTAGGAGCAGATAGGCAGCGATCTGGCCAATCACAGCCGGCTGAACAACTGGAGAGTGTAGTGGTCGTGGTCCGAAACATAGATGATATCCGTTTCTGACTAAAGGCAGTACTTACTAAACTTAGGTAAAAGGAAAAGGCTACGTGCCTTTTGTGTATATCTTAAGTTGAGTAAGTCACATATCTCAAATGACACCAATACAAGGACTGAGGATAATCTGCAGAAATGTAGTATATTTCTAGAATATTCTTCATGAAGTAGTTTTAGTGGGTTTTTTTAAGTTTTATCATTGTTTATTTAGTGTGCCGCCTTTGAATGCAACAATGGCCTACTTGAGTTATTTATGCATTGCACAAGATGATAAGATGTGCTCTCACTCCAAACTGGATGGAAGAAGAAGAAACACACAATGGCAGAGAATACTGGTGAAAAAAAAGTGTAAAACTCAAAATACTTCAGCAGAAAAACAAGAGGCAAAGTGCATATCTAAAATTATTGCTATGTACTGTTAAACTAGAGTTTTGGTCTCTTCACATTGTGTACATTGAGCAAAGTACAATCGCCTATTGTAATGTACCGTAATTTTCGCACCATAAGGCGCACCTGAATAGAAGCCGCACCAGTTAAATTCTTGGGGAAAATACAGATTGGTCCATATATAAGCCACACCCTACTATAAGCTGCAAAGGTCCTGCGAGGAGGGGATTGTCGGGACAGATAACTGTTTGGGAACGCAAAGTGTCCTTTTTATTAACATTTGAGACACAATAAATCTTTCAATTAATTATTCACATTTTTGACATGACAAACAGCATTCAATCAGCGCACAAATAACACAACGGTGCGCTCCCAGCCCGCGTCCTGCAGTCATAGTACTGTAGAAGTGCAGTATAACAAAAAACAAAGCTTACAGTGTTTGACAAGGCAGTAACAGTAAATGGCTAAATTTAGTTTTTAAAAGTAGTAATCTGACAGTAAAGGTGCAGTAACACGGCTGCTTAACAAAATATTAACCATCTTTTCTGAAAAGTGCCAACACAGCAGTAAAGGAGCAGTAACGTGGCCGTTTACTGTATCAAAATAACCAGCCTACTTTACCCGAAAAGACAGTCATTAATCCTTGTGTCTTCGTCTACTTCCTGCGTAATAGGAAAATCTAGAAAATAGAAAATCTAAACTCTAAAGCCCTAATGCAAATTCACAAGCATATGTAATCTAAGTGTACGACATATGTTTGCAAGGACACATTCATTCACTTATATTACTCAATCATTTCACCTAATGGCAAACAACTGAGGCTCTGAGCTACTACTGGACTCACGAGTCACTTCAGATCACACAGAGACCTCTCTGTTGACACAGATTCATTATTGAAGCGCTTCTTATTTACATCTCTCACTTACAAAATGAACTGAAATCATCCTACTAAGATGGCAGTATAGTAAGGTAATGGCATGAAAGTCAAAGTGTACAATTTATGCCCTAGATCTTAGCGGTTTCTTCACATCCTGTACATTAACTGGATGTACAGAGAGCCATGTACATACTAGGTGGCCTTTCAAATTCTGTTTCATTTGACTGTCAAATGCAACAGTTTAATTACACAAACAGTGTTTGTCTTTTGTTCTGCTAAAACCATATACATGTCCAAATGATATGCCATATTTAGCTAATGTGTTATTTGTTGTCTTAACAGTATCTCTCGTGAATTACTGACAGATCATTTTGCTGCTTACCCCACTTTCACATGAGAGGGAACTGAAAGAGAGATCGTGCTCTACTAATAAGAAAAAAGCAAGACATCAAATAAACTCCAAGAGGTATATGCCTTTTCTCTGGGATTCCTCCACTGTTATCATTCTAATCACAAAGTACAACCAAAATATAATTTGAAGCAAATTACTCACTGCCCCATCTTCCTCTTGATTGGAAGGTAAGGCAGCTACTGTCCGCCTACAGATGATAAGATATTGATTAATGCCACATCTCTGTCACTCAGACTATTGGACTTAATGAAGGTTCAAACAGATAACAAGAAGGGATTATTATGATGGACGATAACACTTAGTTAACAATTATTCTTACTCTATGTGGCCTCCTCGAGGGGAAACCTTACAGTGAGAGGCACCTAAGAAACACAGCATTTAATAGTAAGACCGTATTTACCATTTTTCGGCAGTAATAGACATGAATGCTGGGAGTGTTTCCTCTCATCGCCAGTGCCCTCTCTGCATTCTGTTTGTTAAAGGCAGCCTCGTGTAAGCACCCTGCCAGCCTGTTAGGGGCGGGATAATGAAGTAATCCATAGTCATTACTCAACCATCACCCTTGGTGTGCACAGGCCACCATGGACCACTTAGCTAGTGGTATGTGTGTGTGTGTGTCTGTATTTGTGTGTAGAGGAAGGCGGCCAGCGAAGGCATTAGCAGCACAGAGGGGGAGAGCAGGTTGGTGTGAGACATGGTGATGGTGTCCGCAAGGTTTGGTGAGGAAGGTGAGGGACAGAGAGCCTGGCTGGGTGTAGGTAAGGCTGTTGTGGTATACTTTAATTACAGCTGAAGGATCATTTGAGCAGTTATTGATCCCCCTCCAATGGGTGAGGAGGAGGATTTCTCTCTGCTTTATGACCTGCTGGGCGATGGCAGAGGCATTGGTGAGAAAGGTGGAGGAAGAAGGGAGGAATGTTTAGGAGGACAATAGGGAGAGGTGGTGGCAGGCAGACAAAGAAGCCATAAAATTCAATATTATCACCAGCCTTGCAGGGACTAAATGTGTAAATAAGCAACGCGGCACATGTTACGTTCCTAAGGATGCTGATTTAAGACTGTTTGTTTATTCTACCTATTTATTTTACATGATGACTCAATTTACTAGAGGCAAGCATGGCGAGGTATACAATCCTGATACAACATCAAACACAACAGCAGGACCCACAGCCGTACCCAGAGCCAATTCCCAGGTATTGGAGTGCTTTAAGTTTTATGATCCGCTATCACCAAACCTAATATAATTACACTGCAAGGGCACACTGTCTTTCAGCTACAGGGGGCGAAATAGGATGCTTGAAGAAGGAAGATGGGTGCTGCGGTGGCAGTGGTGGGCAAATGAGTGGCTATTTGGCAGTGAGAGAGGACATATGACGAGGAGAGATACGCATCATCTGCAGTGATTTTTTTTATTTTTAACGCATGCCCAAACTCCTCATGAACACACGCAACCCCATCCTCTCAGACTGTGTTAAGTGGTTATCCAGCATTGTATGGGCAGTGACCTCAGCCATGTTGTTATTAATTACCCTATTATTTTAATTAAGGAGTAACACCCCATGCGAAGTGGAATTAACCAGGCTTTGTAATTAATCGAGTCCATTCTTAAGGTCACTTCGTATTGCATGTGTAAGGATAAGAATGAGTGTGGGACAGTGTGTGGCTTCTCCTCTCCTCTATTTTATCATCCTGCATGTTGTATGAGACTAGTATGATTAGCTTCTGTCACGCTGAATCATAAGTCATTCCCTTCTTGACGCTTCAATCTCTGCTCGCTCTGCCGAAATGTGTCACTGTGGCCACGAGTGATATACACTGCCATTATGAATAAAATAACCATCGTTAGAATGTCCAGTACAAGATTATCTCTGTCCCTCATGCTTGTGCTGTAACACCATCTTCTCATGCACAAGGTCAACCTGCGAGTTCAGAGTTTGTGTTTTGTTCTTTGCTCATCCTCCCAAGGTCAAGCAGCAGTTTAGGCAATTACTCCACATCCCCTTTTGGCATTCCTCTAGCTGGAAATTGGAGTGTCCCTCATCTGTGTGGGTTCTGAGGTTGTTTCAGTCATGTTTGTCCACATTGCAGCTTCATGCTGACATGTAAGGGATGCAAAAAAAAATGATGCTGAGGTAAAGCCGCTAAGATAGACAGGAGTGAGAGGGAAAGAAAGAGCACAAGGAGCAATGTCTGAGAAAGTGACAGAGAGAGACTGAGATAGAAGGCTAATGTGGCAGCTGACAGAGGCACAAATGAGAAAATGTGTATGATATATGAAGGATGGTGGGACAGGATACACAGCAGAAATTAATGTTCAGGCAGGAGTGTAAACAGTTGGTTTGCAATGGCTGGATTGTGTTCTTTTTAAAAAAAATGGTTAATTACATCTGATCTGTGCAGGAGATGCTGTGTCAGAGGAAGAGACAGTAATATGGCATGACAAGGTGGAGGGATAGCAGCCGTGTGGATATTGGAGGGGCATGCAGACACTGCCTACTCATACTATAGCAGCCAACTAACAGGAGTAGATAAAAGGTCCAATCAGTCATCAGAGAGCAGAGGAGGAGAGATGGAGAAAGGCAAGTTGATGAGAGGAGCAGAATGAAAAGACCTTAAAATAAGGTCTCTATTGGTTATACAATTGCTGCTCCTGCTTAGTTTTATGAAAATACCATTTCTAATTTAGAGTATATCTGCATTATGATCTCAAAGAGAATTTTCTGTAAGAGAGGCATTTTTGAAACATCGACTAAATTCCCTGCATCTACTCTGAAGAGACAGCCATCTGATAATGCTGCATCCCTTTGGGGGAAAATATTGCTAGGAAATCCAAGAAAAGAATGCCGAAAATAATCTCTTAAAAAAATCAAAGGCGCATAAAGGGAACAAAAGGAGTCTCTGCTCCATCCCCGATAGAACATATTAATGAACTTTATATGCATTTTGTACATATTAGAAATGTTAGTTCATGGCAAAGGTCATAAGTGCACTCGTAGACCTCAACATACTAGTAAATGCATAGAAAAACAGCAAGTACAGCAAGACCTGGTTCTGTCAATGTCACCAAGTCAAGTTTTATATGAAAGAAAACAAGATCTGAGTCATCTGTTTGGCGGCGAGGCTTTGTTTTAACTTCAGACAGAGTGGAAGTGATGGGTGTGAGACAACAGCAGCGAGTTTGCTCTCTGCAGAGACGCTAATCCTCATGATGGCATTATCATCCACACATCAGCCCACTATACAGTAGGCAGGCATGAGTGTAGGACGCACTGCTCGTTGTGACAGCTGGGGTCTTTATGCTTGGGAGGGAGGAACAGCTCATTACGGGAGATGTTTTTCAGTGTTTTGATGGGTAAATAGAAAAACTGCTATCAAAAGCCACTGCTGACAGCCACCGCATTGCCTCCCACTTAATCTCGACACGCATGAATGACAAAAAGGATAATATCATCAGCATACTGTCATATCTTTTTTCATAAAAGGAAGTGAAAATATCAGCTGCCCTTTTTTCAATCAGTGATTTGTATATCAATGGGCAGCTGTCAATGGGGGTACTTTGAAGTGGCAGTTGGGAGATAAGAATTATAATTAGTCCCTCGCTGTGAGTAGGTGAATGGAGCTGCAGGTAAGCAGAGGCTAATAATGTCTGGTGCCTGTCCCTCCTACTCTTTTGCCACCCACTTCAAAGATTGAGATGAGTAGTCAGAGGGTGTAAAAGTCAACCCCCTCCAACAAAACGTGCGGTGGATGGTTGCTATCTGACTGCGACGCGGTGATTGCGTTTTATCGTCCGAGAGCTTCAGTCTTAATGGGTCGCTGTGTCATCAGATGGCAACTCACCCTGGTACCCTTTGCAGATGCTCCCAGCAAATTCATTGCTCATCAATCCATCACATGGATTTTTATTTGGCTGAAGAAGTCAGGAGAGGGGAAGGTATTGTGTTGTTTTTCTCTCCCCACTTGGGAGCGAGAGGGAAGGACAGCTCTTCACTCTAATTTACCACTGGAAAAGGAAGAGAGTTTGGTGAATTGTTTGTTGATACTGTGTATTTACACAGAATACTGTGCTTTACTTCAACCAAACCAGTATATCCTCCTGAGACCCGGCCCATTCACCAAGTCCTCTATTGTGGACATTTTGTTCACCTGTATTCTCCCTAAGTATTTGGAGTTACCCCATTAAGTCCCATAGTATTCTGTAGAGGA
>JAUMTR010000003.1:12422811-12442362 GCA_032270685.1 Microctenopoma stevenorrisi
ACACGGAAATCGTCCTGGTGTCCTCTACAGTGGACATGCTGTGAAATTAAAATAAAAAATATATTTAAAAAAAATTTAATTCTAAGGTTTTTCTTTAGGCCCAAATGGATAGGAAATCACACAAAAAAGGAATTTGTAAGACACTTCTTTCTTTGGTTCTCAGGAGGATATAGCTAGTTTGATTTATGTCATGATGATGCAATACTTACAGCATTTCTGAGCTGCCGCTAACATACTGTGTTTTTATTAAATTCATGTCTTGGTTGGTCCGCTGTGGTAGCTCTTCTTATACAAATCAGCTTTATATACTCAATTATACCGCGATAGGAAAAATGTTTGGCACTCTTGTCACTTTGTTAAGGTTAAAGCTAAAGGTAAATATTGTGTAATAACTAATCTTGTGGAATACCTGAAAAATGTGTCATTGTTGTTATAAAAAACAATATTTAGTAGTAACGTTTTCTATTATCTGGGGTTAATTCACAAACAGTGAACACTCAGAGTCCTGAAGCAAATGCAGCCAAGTGGTACTAAATCCATAAAGACTACCACCACCTGCTGGTTTACAGACTTATTTCCTAGAGCCACTTTTGTGGCCCAGATAAACTAGATGTGATGCAACTGCTGCCGCTAGGTCTTTGATGACGGCTTGGTGTATCACAGCCATTGAAGAGTGACACCATGTGTGGACTGCACGATTACGCTTTGCTAATGTGTTCTCGTTTTCATTTCTCTTGATTACCATTAGCACCAGAACCAGGCAAAGGAGGTGACTTTATGTTGGGCACTATTGATTTGTCAATACAGGGTATATGCAGATATGCTGCGCTTTTCAGATCTCACACTGAGTCTACAACCGTAGTGACCGTTTTTCAGCCATCGTTGTCTGTTTTGGTTACGTTTTGGGAGAACTAATGATTGGTTAGGAAAATTGGATTACACCAATGGAAAGCAGAGTAGTGTCGGGACATGCTGTTCTTTAGCTAAACCAGGTAAATATCCTTTGTTGTTACCTCCCTGCCAGTCCATTGTTACACATCAAAACATTTCCTCACGTAAAAAGTTAATAGTAAAAATGGCAACAAAAATTTAATTAAAAAATACAAAAGGCATTGCTGAGTATAAAAATTTACATTACTTGTTATTACTCTCATAGTTATTGAATATTCAGAATGTTTCAAGTTTTAAAAATTGTATGTCTGAAAATGCATTGGCTTCATGGTAAATGTCTGTTAATTGTTAATGAAACGAGCCTCTGTAGCAGCAGTAATACGAGCATACTGTCGCTGACAATTTTAACTTCATCATTGTGTCAATCTCTTCCCTTTTTGATCTGTTGGTGATTAGATATTCTAAGACACTGTTTACAAAGTGGGGAACTAAATATGTAAGACGGTCGCTAATAATAACGGCACTTTTTCTGTGAAGGCCACTAAAAAAGTTGGGGGCTAAATTTACAACATACCCACTTCTCCAGATACCACTACACCACTGGTTATTCATCTCCCCATGTTTGTGCATACTTTTCAGCAAATTTTTGTGTTTTTTTTTTACCTGGCATCTAAGTTAGGTTTCAGATCAGACTTGACACTATGCACTTTGTTGTTGGCTGAATGACAGGAAGTCCATTTGCTAGATGCAAATTAGAAGCTCTGTCAGCGCTCCCAATTCAACACAGATTCTTTCAAAAAAGTGTTGCTTTTCACAAAAGTCTTAATAGATGGGAAGCTGTCTATAGGGGAAGTGATCTTACTGCAGATAAGATGGAGTAACGTTGCCAGGAGGAAGTTGTATCACTAAACTGAATGAAATGAACTTTGACTTACACATTGGAGTGTTGTCTAACATAAGTTGTATCTCTTTTTTTTTAAAGGTAGTTGCCAGAAAACTTGAATGACCTCATGCTGATCAATTTGTTTTCTGGCAAAGAAAAGATACAGTATAACAAAGCAGACAGGCCCCAGTGTCTTTCTGTTGAGCAATAAAACAACTGACAAGAAATAGGAATTGTCTACGGTACAATGTGTCCTTTTTACATATGTAACAAATCAACAGAATGCACAAGTAACTTAGAAAATAGTTAACTACAGCAGAATTCTGCTGATCTCAAGTGATTTGTTGCAAAAATAAATCTTAGAGACAGCACATCAGTAGGAAATAACCCAAATCCATTTGCAAGGCAAATGACTCCTCAAGAGAAGTAGTCTAATGTACAGTAGAAACTTGATGTGTTTCTGTTCAAAGTGAAAAATGACACACCTAAAGGCTGCTGCAGACAAAATGTAGGATGGCTTCATATTAGGATCTGTTTGTGCTAGAAGTGCATCGATTGATACCATTTTTGGATTGTTTCAGCATACATTACTGTCACCTTTGTTCAAACACTTTTAGTCCTCTTTTTAATGCCTTGATTTTGTATGTTCTTTTTATAATTTTCATTTAACAATACAGATCAATTCTGTCATTTGACTTTGTTTATTAATTTTGTTTTAACTCTGCGTATCATACCGGTTCTGAAGCAGGTAAAAACCTGGCCAATAGGAGCCATCTCTGCTCTTCAGGACTGTTTTGAGAACACTGACTGGAATCATCAGTGACTAGCTATATCAACAAATGCACCGACGACGTCACTGTCTCCAAGACCATTATCTAACGACCCAACCAGAAACCGTGGATTACTGCGGAGGTGCGTGCACTTCTAAGACTCCACCTTCAAAGCGGGAGATAAGGTGGCTCTCAGAAAAGCAAGGGCCAAACTGTCTCGAGCCATCAGAGAGGCGCAGCCCGCTCATGCCCGGGAAATCCCCGACCACTTCAGGGACAGCTGTGACACGTGACGTATGTAGTAGGGCCTACAAGCCATCACCCACTAGAGGACAACATCACCTGCCTGTGATGGGGACAGCTGCCTTGCAGATGCGCTGAACAACTTCTATGCACGGTTCGACAGGCAGAACGACGTGACGGCGAGGAAGTCCATCCCACCTCCGAACAAACAGCTGCTGTGTCTCACTACAGCTGATGTGCTAATGAGAAAAACTCTGTGCAGAGTAAACCAACGCAAAGCTGTGGGACCAGACAACATGTGTCCACCTGGAGAAGGACCTCACCTGGTCCCTCCACACCAAGTCCATACGCAAGAAAGCCCAACTTCTTCCTGAGAAGACTGAGGAAGGCCCAACTTCCACAACAGATCCTGACCACCTTCTAAAGAGAGACTGTTGAGAGCATCCTGAGTGGCTGCATCACTGTCTGGAAGCATTCAGACACACACATCTAGACTGTGCAACAGCTTTCTCCCACAAGCCATCCGCCTCCTCAACGAGAAGGAACTAGACGAGACTAGACTGATAAATACAATTGGAAATTGCACATTTGGCATTGGCAATTAAACTATCAAACCTTCTTACTGGTGTAAACTTGAATTACTTGGATGCTGTAAAGCATGTACAGGCTTCAATCTCTGTATTACATTACTGTGGTTATTCAGAGTAGCAGAGTTTTGACTGATTTATTCCAACCAATTTTCTCACTGTCACATTTGTAAGGCACATCTTAGTCAAACCAATATTGTTATGACCGGACCCATGGAAGAGGAACTGGCTTAATAATTACTGGCCTTGTCCTCTATTGTGGCCCCAGTCTCCATGGAACATGTGCTTGGCAGGTACACCTCACACCTACCTCCAAACCCGCCAATCAGTCTCACAAGTCTCACTCTCACATTAACACCACCACACTCGTTTCTTGTTGATGTGACAGGAGTGACATATTGTTTACAGCTGACATGAAAAAGCCCAAGCGATACTGTTCATCGAGACCATTCTTTGTCAGTGATGTGCGGCAGCATCTGGAGCGACACTGTCGTGATGGAAAGCCTCCCCTAGCTTCTCCTTTGTGAAACGGGTTTTCATGAAATAACTGATATTATGAGTCATTTTATTGTTTCTAAACCTCCACATTCAGAGAAGCACAGTAAAGTTAAGCAAACTATCTAATGTGAGCCATTTTCTTATTGTAGTCGTGTAGCCTTGTAAATTAAGCTGTTTACTTTTCCATAAAACGGTTGGATGATGATGCCAAAGATAGTACTTTTAAATCTAAATAATTTGGACCTTCTATTTTTAGCATTTGTGTTTTGCAGTTAAACTTTAGATTTCTTTATATGGCTAATGAATGTGTCATCTGCCTCTAAAGTGAGCCACACTTTAAAAAATGAAATCGAGCTTTGTTTATGAGTCAGCATGACATGTCTCCCCTTAGCTTAGACCGATTCAGAAGAAATTCATTTTAAAATCTGGATGACATTCAACGTGACAAAGGTTTTTGCCAATGTGCAACTTTTTTCACTTAACGGTATCTAAACACATAAAGCATCAAAGCCATCAGATGAGTCTGTTGATATGCAGCAAATGTATTCTGTGCATGTCACAGATCTTATTTTTGTTTTATTTTTTTTTGTTGTTGTTTTGAGTCTGCACACAACAAGTCTCAAAAAGCATCAGCCAGGCGGTTTCTCTGTTATTTATCTCTTTGGGGAGAGAGCTAGGGTGACATGAGTAAAAACCCTGTCTTGCCCCCCGAAGGCAGCCCATGTCAACCACCTTCGGGGGCCTTGTCAGCAGCCGAAAGGTTTTAATGGAACTGTGTTTTGGGATTTGCACATGTCGTCGGTCTTGTTCAAGAGATGGAAGGTGTCAGGAGGGAAAGAGAGAGGAGAGACCTCTTTGAGTGTCAAGCTATTGAAAAGAAGACATGGCGTCCACTGAGAGAATAGCTGCTTCTGTCCTTTTAGCCTTTCACCGCCGACACACAGAGATGCAAACACACTTCGTCAGCTTCTCTAACCAAGATGTTTTCTTTAGCGCATTGGTGCTAGAGATAGACTTTAGTATTAGGGGATTTAACTGCCAGATGCCTTTTCTACACTATGATTTAATTTGCCAGATTTAATAATTGCTGCAGTTGGAATGCAACTACCTTTATACTGAAATGAAAGTATTCAATTATAGTACTCATCAAAGCATCTAACTGGAAACACACTAATTTCAACTTTCATTCGCAAGTGATTAATTTAAAATTTTTAAGATCTAATTGTTTAGTTTAAAGTAAAAATGGGGGTCATCGAACAATTGTTTAGAAAAATAGGGGTCCCTTGGGAAAAAGGTTGGGAACCACTGGCCTGTGCAATTGTAGCCTCAGTTTCCTGTTCTTAGCTGACAGGACTGGCACCGGTGTGGTCTTCTGCTGCTGTAGCCCATCTGCCTCAAGGTTGGATGTGTTGTGTGTTCAGAGATGCTCTTTGCATACCTTCGTTGTAACAAGTGGTTATTTGAGTTCTGTTGCCTTTCTATCAGTTCTACCACTCCATTCTGACCATTCTGCGTGACAGTCCCAGAAGATCAGCAGTTTCTGAAACACTGCAGACCAGCCCGTCTGGCACCAACAACTGTTCAACCTCACTTAAATCACCCTTCTGCTTCATTCTGAAGCTCGGTCTGAACTGCAGCGGTTCGTCTTGACCATGTCAACATGCCTAAATGCATTCAGTTGCCACCATGTGATTGGCTGATCAGTAATCAACGAGCAGTCGGACAGGTATACCTAATAAAGTGCCTGGTGAGTGTAGTATTTGCTAATGTCTGTCACTCGTGCCCCACTGACATTAAATGTGTCATTAAATTTAAATGATAACTTTTCTGCAAACTCTCTACCGAAAAGGCAGCTGTCCACATTTGGTTAGGAAGTGTTTATGATTAAAGAACAACAGATACTGAGCCTTACCTGAGAAATAAGCTACATTTGAAAATATCTTAAAGAAATCAAACACCATACTTCCCTTTGCAGGCTGGTCTGGTTGCTCCCAGTTTGCATTAATAGTAAAGCAATTACATACCAGGAGTGTCCCGTGGCGGCCATCACACATCTGCCCACAGTGACGATCACTGAAGCGAATGTCTGTGGGTTACATTATACACACAACTTAATGGCAGTTAACTCAGCATAATCACCACTGGATTACAGTATGTTGAAACGCGATGTGCCCACATCAGTTTTTCATCCTGTTTGAGTGCTACAACTTGTATGGTTGTACAGTACAAATATTATCAGGATAGCTTTTGAAATAAGGTATCTAATAAAAAATATATATAAATTTTTAATTGTTTATTATTTATTCAAGCTTAAAAATCCATTAATCATTAATTAGAGTTTTTTGTCCAACCAATAGCCCAAAACCACAATACATTCAGTTTACAATGATATAAAACAGAGAAAGGGCAGATTATTACATCGTGAAGTGGCGCCTACCAATGTTCTCCAAAATAATAATTATATAGATGTTTTGCCAGTGAGCTTTCTATTACCCGACTAGCCAACAGGTCTAAATCGTAAATAAAACAATGCTTCAAGATGTGCTTGTTAGAGTCAGTTGGAAAGAAAGTGTTTTGTCATTTCAAGTGGAGGACTTGTGCTGAAACAATCACATATGTTTATGTATTATGCTTTTTAGATAGAAAATCTATGACATATAACCACCATGTGTGAGTGTGCAAACAGTCTGACTTTAGACAGCGTGTCCCGTTTCCCACAATCAACACTAATTTAGTTCAAACCTTGAAATTGTTCATTTACCATATTAAAGTAAACAACCAAGGAGGTGACAGAGCACATAGTACTATGATTCTGAATGGCACCCAAACAAATAGTGTCCTGATGATGGATGTGCTCATGGGGATCTACGAGTTGTAGACACAGATTGAGCACCACAGTATTCAAACCTAAATGTTGTACTGTCTAAGGCATTGCTCATGTTGCTCTAATCAAAGATAAATCTGCACTGACCATCCACTCCTCAATATTAAATCAAAAGCTATCAAAACAGAAAACATTGGTATCTGCGTCTACTATGAATCAGAAGAAGCACACATGCATAATACTGCAGTAGCAAACCTCCCTCAAAAATCAGAGGCGCTAAAACAACTTAATGTCATAATCCCTTCCACTTCATCAGAGCTGCAGAACTACCACCATGACTGCTCAGCTCGCCCCCCCCCTCCTCGGAGAGAACACTCAACCATCCAGCCTCATCAAGTCTATTTATCAGAACGATCTCTTTAAAGTCAGCTCTCCCCATCCCGACGCCCTACTTGAAGCCATGTCGTGTTAGCACCGATGGATCGCCCTCCTCATTCACGTCGCCACATCACTGTGCTTATTCTCTCGTTACAGAGTGTTGGGCATCAACTCTGTCTTTGCTTGGATTAATGTAACTGGATACTTTGTCAACATGTATGAATATCTCCAGTGGATGAACTTAACTGCCGTTATACACTGTACGTAGCCCTCATTCATCAAGCAACATTACTTCATCTAACATCTACTGAAAAATAGGGTACAAATGGTTTGGCTTTTTTCTGATGTAAAGAAAACGGTTTCCTAAAAGGACACATATGCATAATTTAGGCTTATTTAGTGATGGTTGATGGTCTTGGAGTTTGACTAAATCTTTTTGTGTTGGACAATGACTCTCGTTTCGTTTGCAGCCCATGTGATTTACTCTGTTGTGCCTTAACAATACCCATTCCTCTTCTCTTTTCACTAAGTCTCAAGCATTCCCAAATGTCTTTGCACAATCGTGTTTTACCAAATCCCTGTGATTACTCTCCCAGAGGAGTCTAGTCCTTAGATGAACCATGGTTTTCTACTCTTACTTATTAAACATGCTTTCCCAAACGGGAACAAATGGTAGTTTGAGAGACTAAAAGTGATCCTATAAAATCGTATCTTGTACGTACCTTACTTATGGTAGACTATTGATTCACAGTAAAATGTATCTAAGGCAATTTGTTATTCCATTTGTTTTCTATCGAGAAACATAGCAGGAAGAATACAGTACAATACTATTTACACACTAATGTCTCCTATTATCTGTTTAGTCAGCATTAGAGAGAAGCATAAAATATTGTCCACTTGAACTGCTAGATTTTCCATAATACAAATCCTCATTTATTTGTTAATATCCATTTTTTATGGCTACGACTACAATCCGAAAAAAGGTCGCCCAATATCAAGGTTAAAAGTGACCATGTACACGAGACAAGAAAGGGTAATGAAGATGATAATCCTATTCTGAATGGGCATTTGTAACTCCAGGCGAAATTGCATGTGCGCTATTATGTAACACAATCATCATAAATATGATTGCATGCTATTAAGTCAAATGAAATATCAGCATAATTCTGATAGTGATAGACTAATGACAAGTTAGTACAGAAATCCTCTTGAGAAAATTATTTTTTTATTTTTATTATTATTTCCATTCATGGCTGAAAATAAAGTGAAATGTATGTAGATGTTGAAATTGACGTCATTTTTTAGATTGTTTTACTTAATGAGTTCTTTGTGCCACACATTTTGAACTAGCTCAGTACTGGTGGATTTGCACTTGAATGAGCTGGATTACTGAACTCCTTTAGAAAAGCGGTAGATTTGCAACATTTGAACAAACAAAAATCTCCTCTTAGACCTTTTCTCTCATTTACATTGCAGTCAAGTGCGAGTATTTATCAGTGGAAACCTCACAATTTTTCCTACAAACTGTGTTTCTGTATCTGTTTTTACTAGTTTAATTTATTTACAGATACGTGTCCATCCATCATTTCAATGACTTTTCCTGTTGGAAGGGTGTTGAAGCCTATCCCAGCTGTCAATGGGTAAAAGTCAGGTTCCACCCCGGACAGGTTGCCAGTCCATCACAGGTCTGTCATATAGAGACAAACGACCATTCACACCCCACATTCACACCCTATGGGCAATTTAGAGTCATCAGTTAACCTCACCCTTTCTTGCCGTGAGGCAACAGTAACCACTAAGGCCCCATGGTGGCAATTATTAAATGTCACTTTCTTTTATAAAGGTATCAGAAACATTTAGTGGGGATACTTTAAGAAATGGAACGACTTGCACTGAAGGCGATTTCCTGCTATGTATCACTGCACTACCTTAAAGCTCGGAGGAGCAAACAAACTGATAACATTTCCCCTGTGGACCAATACTAAACATAATAAATAACTCATTTAATGTGACAATGCTACTGTACGTCTGGATCACTGCAGGTTTTGAGACAGCTAGGAATACCTTCACATTAGGAGTATACCTGACCTGACTTTCTATTTTTAATGTTTCCATGACCACGGATCTTTGCAGCACTAGAAAGCACATACATGCAGTAATTATTGTGTTTTATTTTTACTTTATCAGCTGATTAAACTGTAGGCCACCTGCATTTATTGTATCATTTGACCTTCAGATATGAATTAATCACACAAACAGCAGTTAAATAAATAGGAGAAGTTTGTAAGATCTCCTCATCATCGAAACAAAAGTCCATGAAAGAATTTAACCAAAAATCAATAGAAACACAAGTGTTAGCTTCAGCATTTAGAAATAAGCTAATTAACTGATTGACTTCAATTTTTTCTGTGTTGAACACAAAATGGGCAATTTTCCTAATTCAGCATATTAGCTGATTTATTAAACCCTGCTGTCTAAATAATGTGACGCTTCCTTTTTGTGTCTGTAAAAAGTTTGCTCACCATCTCCTGCACCTGCCCACACTAATCACCCACTCTGAGACTGAGGGGTGAGAGGTCTGAGGGCAAAGAGCGCACTCACGTGTGCTAACCTAAACCCCCACTTCACCTTTTCACCCCTGCCTTTCTCTTACCCCACTAACCCTCTCTCCCACCACACCCAGAGCTCTCTCTGAGCCCTTCAGTGCTGACGTGCTGGTTGCTGCCATTTTCTGCACTTGTGCTACTGCAGCTGACCCAGAGTGCCAAAAGCAGTCATCGGAAATTCAGATGCCTCATGAAACACTGCACTGAGATGCTCTGTTACTGTACCTTCACTATAACTGCCTTTATATTTATATATGATATATTTTATGACTAGGGTTTTACATTATCTTCCTCCTCTTTACTTCAGTCATTGTCTTTGTATACAAAATGACACACGCACAGAATTCTAGACAAATGCATTCAATCACTGTCGGGTCCTTTGTTTAAAGTAAGTAATGAACTAATCCAACTATGTAAAAGGCTCTATTACAAAGTAATATACCAACATTATCTGCAAAATGTAAACACGTTAGGAAAAGGTAAAGTTTATATCACAACGTAAGGAAAATACAATCAGCAGTGTAGTGAGATGTAAATAAATATTACTGTGGATTTAAAGAGAATGGGTTATATTGAAGTATTCACCTGCCTTCAGCTCGTATTAAGCCTCCAGTAAATGTCTGTGATGATGTTTGAGCATTTCTAAAAGGTGGTTATTATTGATAGTTGTTGAAAATTGGCTCCAGATTGACAGAGGGATAACAAAAGGAGTACGAGCCCGCTCTGCACTTTTAAACTGATCCATGTACACAAACAAATAGCGTGAAAACAAACAGACCATTTGTTCACATTAGACACGCTTTGATCTTTGTATTCTGTAGACTTTGAATGAAGACTGGTTGCTGGCACTGGTGGTGCATTCTGACAGTGCTACTGAACATCAAATGGGCATTATGAGGACAGTAAGCTACGCAGTAGACTGTCGATTCTGACAAGCACACAACACAAGCCAGGAAACTTTGAAATGCGATGCATCTCATTATTCTCTGTGCACTGAAAACATCAACCTGAACGGCCCACACTAAAAATTTGTCCGGTTTCACCCAGCGTTCCCATTAAGCTAAAACACAGCAAGGACAACAAAGACCATGTCATTTGCCAGGTAGGGTGGTAGAATACTCTGTGGCTTTAAAAGCTAATATCCTACAAAGGCCAACAGGTTCGCTGTGGAATAAAGGGGCCGTTAAACGACTCTGCAAATTCCTGCCCACTGGGCAACACTGGTGTTATTTCCCACAGTGAAGAGATGCAGCTCTGCTCACACAGGAAGGAAAAGATGTGGAACATTCATGGCATGTGTTTTTTTTTTCTTTCCTAAAATGCCCCAGAATTACAGAGTGAACAGCTGTGAATCAATTGTTTAGCTGATGTGATAGAAATGTTAAGAAATGCATGTTGACACATTCAAAAGCTGCAGCGGTGTAAAGAAAAACACTTCAGATGTGAGAGACACTGTCTGCAAGATCTCTTGTCTGCAGGAGGTGACATCAACACGGTTTAATGTGACAAAGTCTCCCAGTCTGGGTGGGCGGTGCAGTCCATCCAGAGTGTCCATTAAGATTTGTTAAATGATCGTCATGCCCGGTAACACTAAGGAATTATTTTTTGGGGGGGCTCAAACCAAAATCTTTTACTTACTCTGCTCACGTCAACCAGCTAGGAATAATAATTAGAAACATTTGTAGTACGTTGATAGAAAGTATTCTCCAGCATAAGACAGAAAAGTAAAAGCTTTCACTAACAATATTTTTATTAATTCTCAGGAAAGAGCTCCAGCATGCTAAGTAGTTATCACCCTATCCAGGTTCTTACACCGCCATTGTAATGGCCCTATGTCAGGAGATAATTCACTTTAATTGAACTTTTCCAACATTTTGGGCAATTGCTAGACCATCTAGAAAGCAAAGATACCAACGCTGCAACGTCGCTCATCGCCATTCCACACAGTGTAAAACAGACTCATAAAAACCCGGCATCATTCATGATGAATGACACAGACTAAAGGAAGTGACTGAAAGACACCAATTAGCACTACATAATAAGCACTAACCAGAGTACAGATTCACATCATGTCTGTGAAAAGGAGGATAAAGAAATAGATTTACGACATTGATTTGTTGCTTCATATAATGTCAATGCAAACATTCACACGCTGCTAGCAAACTGAATAAGGTTGTGTTTATTGAATAGTTAATAAAGATACCCAAATCAATGACATATCACCCATGTTTTGACTTCCTATTAAAAGTACAAGATCAACATTTATGTTTTTTTTCCCTCTATATCAAATATTGGCTCTCTGAATGTCATGGCAAAAGGCCAGTCAGTCAATGAAAGTGCATATTACACCAATACTAGTTCATAGATAACTATTAAGTCACTGCATGTGGCCTGAACGTGCCACAGGTAATATTTTCAATACGATTTGTTCGAATGATTTTCTGATGTGGTGGAAAATACAGAAAGAGAAAATGTCAGACTACAGATATTTGACTGAGTAAAGCATCGCTACAGTAGATCCTCCAATGACTCTCAGATGCTGGGGACTATTACATATAGATACCCAAATTGAGTCATGATAGAATTATCCCAGTAATATTACCCCATGTGCAAGGGAACCCTGAACTCTGATGGGCCATGGGGAGTTGACATTTAAAAACTGTCCTGGGAAGGGCCCATTGCCTCTCACAGTGGGAAGCCTTGTAGACATCCTTGGCTGCTTTAATGGTGCTTTTCTGTTACCTCCTCACGCGCACGATGCAAAGCTGATGCATAATGACTGACTGACACGACATGTGCGTATACTCTACATTAGATTTCCCATAAAGGTAACTTGCAAACAAAAGGTTCTTACTAGTTGTAATCACTGGCGCAGAGCTGGGTCCTCTTCTGTTAAGCTACATTTGCATAGTCTCATAGTCACAGATTTTGTCCTTACAAGTGGGACACAAGTTTTTCTTCACTGGCTTTGAGAGCAGGAAGATAAGTGGAAATGTGAAGAACTTTATTTCCATGTCAGGATCCTCTTTTTCCACTTGATTGGCCTTTCATTACACAGCATGCGGCGCAGACAATGAGGCAACAGAAAGTGGACACGTAGAATTGAATGCATTGGGAAGGAGATAAAGTACTGATAAGGGATGCGGAGAGTACTGAGGGCTGACTGCTGATGATCTGTGATGAAACCTCTCACGAGACAAAAGCATGATTCAAACTGAAGCCCTGTTCCACATTCACCCATGCACAACATGCTTGACGTATTTGTGTTCATCCATGCACAGTATGACAACATAACCTAGTGGAACAAAAGTCCAAGGTGGCACGGGAGCCACGTGTGCCTGGGAGAAGGGAGAAAAGGAAAGTAGATGATCATCCATTTCCCTTCATGTGTTTCCGAGAATGTGCCAAACTAGATTCTGTCTTTTCTCCCTTTTTTGTCTTTTCATTTCATCTGCCTTGTCACTTTGTTCATACTATAAAATATGTGGATATGCAATTCTAAAGCTTTACATTTAAATAATCTACCCTGATACCTTAAAGTGGCAGAGAAATGTCAGTGCTACAAGACGCGCTCCTCCTACATGCCTCTATGTGTCCAACTTTCTGTGTCAGTGTGAAAAGAAAAATCAAAATGCAGAAAGTTGAGGGAGTGGGGGTGGCAGCTTATTATGACTCCCACAGAAGGATGTTCAAAAGAGCCGTGCTCTGACACCCTGTGTTCTGGCTATGTTGCTTTCTGTTTTAATCTAGCCTAAAGCCACAGTATATGTTTATCAAAGTGAATTTTCAGTGTCTGTTTTCAAGGCTTTGCCGAGGCTTTCAAATCTTCCAGAATTCAAAGGAGAAGGCCAAATCATGAAATGATGAGTACATCGCTAGTTCAAACTCAGAAATGCAGAAACATTGCACAACAGTAAAACACTACAGCAATGCGATGACTGTTTGTCTGTCTCTTAATAAGACAGTTAATGTGCAAGAAATTGGATATGAGGACAAATGCTGCCTGTAAAAATCGTACATAGCTGCAAGTTAACATTCACATACAGAAACCAGTGTTGATAGTTCGGCTGTCTCCTTACATTTTATCAGCGAGCATGTTGGCAACAGCGAGAAACTGTGTGAGCACCTTGTTACATCTCAAACTAAACTAAAGCTATTAGACGTTAGGTTGATGTGCTTGTTAAACAGGACCGAGAAACATTTTTTCCAAGTTGTGTGTCACATTAAATTATGTCCAGCAGTCACGTTTACCTGTAGTTTTGATTTAGAATTATTTCTAGCACACTGCAGCGTCTTGAAATGTGGTCAGTGAGAGTGGAGCTGTGGCCAGTCGTGAAAATACTCTGTGGAGCTGAGGAGCCCTGCTCAGTTGGTGACAATCTTCTGTGGGTTCATTACAAAACTGCACCTTTAAGAAGTCATTTAATCCATTAATAATATAAAAAAATATTGATCACTGAAGTTTTCCAGTTTCCAAATTGCATGAAAAGTTTAACTAAGCCAATACGGTCCTACCAAAATGCTTTAGGAAAAAAAACCTGACTAATCAGTGAGGTTATATTCTATTTGTTTGCAGTAGGATTTACTGTTGTAGTTTTTGTTAATGCTGCAGGATCCCCAAAGACGTGGTGGAGGACATGCCTGGAGAGAATTACATCTGCATTGCTTTGTTCAGCCCACAGCTACTCCCACCTTTACTACTACTGAGACTTAGATCTGCACGAAGAGAATTGACCAAAAGTAAACAAAGGCCCACCTGTTGTGATCGACTAAGTCAGAAATGAATCATTCGACAAAAAGGCTGATATCCAGCATGCCAGAACAAATCACAGTAGCTATGAAGAATCACTGTAAATATTGATTTATTTAGCATTCATTTTCAATAGACCACAAAAACCTGCAAAAAAATGTCAGCAAAGTTTGTGCCCACATTTTTGCCCATGAGTGTAGATGAATCTTTTAGCATCATGGACAATGACCTTAAGATTCTCATCATGTACAGGCACTTTAGACAGCGCCAGACTGCAGCAACGCCACGCTGTAAGGGGTTTTGTAGAACCATTTGGGTCCATTAACTCCCCATCTAACCCGTCCTGCTGCACAGCTGAGTTGTTCATCTTCAGTCCCATCTCTGAAATCTTCTCTGCCATTGTGTAAGCAGAGCCCTACTTGTTATTTTGAAGGTTTTGTAAAGATATTTAAAATACTTAGTTCCATTTTGGTCTCTGGTCTCTCACATGTTTATCACAATTAACAAGACTGTTTTACATTCATTGCTAAATGACTTTCTGTGCAGAACTTTGTTGTGTACACTTAGATAATGAGCAATACTTAGTCACATGTAGAATGTAAGCTTTTATCACAGCTGTGTAAATCTTTTTAGAAAACAATTTTCAAATGTGTTTATCTCCATTTCCTTTTCAGTTAGAATTTGTTATGGTTTCTTTTAAAGAAATGAACAATATTTCTTTTGAAAATTGCCTTATATTAAGACTCAACCCAGATAATTAACAAAATCGCACTAGAGCTTGAACAATACCACAGGATACAGTACAGAAATTCCAGTTCCCTGTTCCCTGCTTTGGTTGATCTGAAATTCAAAATAGACCAAACTAAAAGTTTAAGTTGAGGGTAAAATGAAGAGAATCCTGATGATCAGTATATAAGAAAAAGAAAGAATATTAGAGTTTGCATTTGTTTGTGATAAATCTTCCTGGTGATGCATATTGCTGTTTTATTAACCTTACGAGAGTGTGTTGACTGAGCTATGTATTTTATTATTATTTTTATTTTTGTTATTTGCATGAGCTTTTTCAGAACACTCTTCCATTATAATTCCCTATGATTCATATCTTGGCAACAGCCCGACACAAATTAAAAACTAAATATCAATGTGATGGCCTGACACTGTTCGTGTGGATTCATGTTTATTTATTCATTCATTTTGTGGCATAATAAGTTTAGTTTTTCTAGTTAGTTTAATAGTTTTTTGTTGGTGGTGTTTGTTGCCTGTTGAGCTATTGTTACTATCACTGCAAGAGGGGGTAAAATCATAGAATTACAAATGGCCAATATTGTCATTAAGTAGCATAATGCTGAATCGTTATTGTGCTGTCATATTTGCAATAAGCTGTAATGAAGTTAACATGTATTTACATGAAAATATGGGGACAATTTTTATTTTGAAACATTTAATGAACCTCATGTTATGAATGTGATGTTTCCGCAACTTAACTAAGCTGAAAGGTTTCCTTGTTTTTTTAACCGCGGTTTCCTTCACAGCAAGACATGTTGGCATCAATGTCTGTAATATTTCTGTTAATAATTTACTGCTCATTGCAGATAGATGCAACCAGAGAAAGTGGTTTTAAAATATTCAGTCTACCAACTGCAAGCAGTTTATTACATGTTACGGCGACATATAAAGTATGTTACTAAATTCATTGTGATTGAACAAGCACAAAAAAACCCCACTCTACGAATAATTTACTCTGTGGGTGCCGAACAAAAGCAGACTTACAATGATTAGATAAAGAGAATATAGGAACTACCTATTTAATGAATCTCAATGCAAACCAACACCTTTGGTAAAGCTATATCAAAGTCGTGTTGATTTAACACAGTTTGATGCTATTTGGAATCGTATCATAATAATAGCTGATAGCTTGACACTTGAGAAAATAACCTGCATTTAAATGGGACTTGTATGGTACAGTCTCCCAGTGTGACATAATTATATATTAGGGTTATACCCAGCAATTATTTATAATATGGATGAATCTGCCTGTTATTTCCTAGTTATTTAATCATGCATTTAGTCTATAGATGTGCAATGACGACAATAACCGTCTATCAAAAATGGTCTAATGTTAAGTATTTAAATAGCTTGTTTTGTTTGACCAACAGTCCAAAACCACAGTATTAAAATGTGTTGACAAAAAGATAGACAGTAAATCCTTAAACTGGAGAAGCTGGATAATGAAAGATTTGATTATCAAAACTGCTGCCAATTCATTTTCTGCAATTTGACCAATGACTTCATGAATTTATTGTTTAATATGTACAGTAGTTGTTGCAGAGAAAAAACACAATTCATGAAAAGTAAGTCTGTTTCCACAGAAGAAAATAGTGTAGCAACTAAAAGTGCCACTGTTGAACAGGACTTGTCAGAGTCGAGTGGTGTGAGAAGTTCTTAATGTGTTTCCCCAGCCACTTGACCTATGGCTCGACAGACAAAACACTTCAGCTGGTAACCGCCACAGCAGCAGGCAACCACCTCTTGCTTGTGAAGCCCTTGGGACTGAGATAGAAACAGATGAGACACGGGTGGTACTTTGAAAGAAAAAAAATCAGAGCGTGGCAGCAAAGTTTTAATAAGTTTTAATTGCAACATTTGTTTGAAAGGGCGAATTTAGTACTAATGATAGAATAAATCTAAATAATGTACTTCTACACATTCTCAGGAAATAGAAAGACATAAAAAAAAGCCTGGTAAAGCCATGAAGAAGACGGAGGAGCAGTATTGAAGAGCAGACAACAGGAGCTGGAAGGGAGAAATGGCTGTCATGGATAGCAGTCACTCCTCATGGGGAATGATAACGAGGCGTGATGCTATCTAATTATATCTCGCTTACCAAATCGATTTGAGCCAAAAACAGCAAGTGCAACAGGCGAGAAATCTATTCCCAGCCCTGCGTGGAGCGTGAAGGAATCACACAGCAAAATTGAAACCATCAATGACCATCAGCAAAGGCGGATGGCGGTGTGGCTACTGGCAGCCCAGTGGTGATCAGAGCCTTATCCACACATCTGCCAGATACCAATCATGTGCAAAATCCTGGAAGCACTCCCAGTCGCTCAGACTGAGAAAGTGGGAGAGTAGTAACAAAACAAAACCACAGCTAATTCATTATCTCACTGCAAGTTTCTAAGCAGTCTATTTTCTTTGGTTGTCCAAAGAACAACAACAACAAAAAAGTTAGTAGACTTTCCCATACTGTGCTTTTCTGCACAAATCAAACGCGACCAACATCTACCAACAGAAACACATATTCTTAAGCATGTTGGTAATTAGCAGCAGTGAACTCAACAGTGATAATGAGTTTCCACTGAGTGCAGTGTTCTGCACTCAGTCTAAAAACTGAGTGCAGAGCAGCATATATATTCATGTCCATGTGTAAAAGAGAATAAGGTCTTGTGCAGCGACAATGGTTTAACAGCAACTCATGGCAATTTGTGCTTGTGTATCTGCTTTATATTTTTTTACAGAAATCTGATTTATTAGTCCTCTGAGGCACTTTTTGACCACTCATGAATTCCCACATTTTGACAACAAAAGAATATAAGCTATAAAAGCAATAATAGTAACAGTAACCATAACAGTATTCTAACGCCTGCTGCTAAATAGGGACATACAGGATCAAGACCAGATCGTCAGAACATATGAGCATAGCAGGCTGCAGAAGACCTTTAAATATTAGGTACATATTAGGTTCACTATTGTGTTGAAATGTGTTAGTTTCACCGAAAGAATTTCCGCAGGCCCACTGGAATGGCACTGAGTAGTAATTAGGACCGTATTTACGCATTGTAGTATTTATAGAGGAGGGGGTGGTTGTGAGAGAAAGACCATCAAGAGACAAGGAAGAAAAGTATAGATTGAGGGGAAAAAACACTCCATTTGAGTGATGAGGTAGATGAAGGGTAAGAGACAGAGCAAGGATGTGATGGATAGAGAGAAAAGGAGAGCTGGTGCAAAAGCGGACCGTTGATGATGAAAAGCTGTATTCGGTGCCCAAGTATGGACCTGTTAATGAAAGAGAAACAGCAGCGTGCGTTTCCATCGTTAGCCCTCATTAGCCCCCTCTCTGGGAGGGGGGCTGTTGTAAACGTACTGACAAGGTGGCTAGATGGAGGGAGACGCGCCACAGAGGGAAAGAAGAAAGCGAGGCGGAAGGAAAGGAAAACAACATGGGAGGGTTGGAGGTGGGTGGTTATTTGAGCTTTGTTGTTCCACAATCTAAACTTAGTGTTAGTGTATATGACTAATATATAAACTTAAATATACGATGCATAACCTGCATGCCTTCCACTACACCACATATATTTATATACGTACGAGCCATCCTGGTACAGTTGTGTGACTAATTATCTGCTGAAACACTGTATTAGTTGCATGATTACCAAGCTCTTCTATAGCTAATTACATAGACTGCTCTTGCCTGACCTCTGCCGGTATGATACATTACCCTGTTTCTCCATCTCCCACTCTTTCACCCCCGCTACTTCTCCCTTTTTTTAATCTTTTTAAAAGTTCACACCAGCTCCCTTTGAAAAGTGTGACCTTTTTACTTAACTATAAAATATGTCTATAAAACATATGAGGGGTCATATTAGCCCTGAAGACAGAAGTAGCGTAACCCACTGTTTGAGTTAATTAAATTAACTGCAATACAAAGAACATCTGCTATCCGATTGGGTCCTGTCTAAAACTTATTTAGATCTAATGCTAATAACATTTATAGGGTATTAGGTGCACTTTCTGCTTCCTGTGGCAAGTAGGGCCGTCATCACTAACATCATTATGTCACTAAAGCTGTCGGGTCGAACAGCTTAAGTCTCTGATTTGTTGACTGATTGATTAGAGGAAATTCCGAAATCCCAAATCGATAATATAATAAGCAAGTCTAAAACGACATTTAGGACTCAGCAAACATGCTCGACGACATTTAACCTGTTAAACCCGACGGACCCGGTACCGGTACACTGCGACTTCCGGTTACAAAGTCATTCTATGTTCCAAATTCATTTACTCTCACTCAGTGACATAAATATTACATTTCAGAACTTTAGAGCATTCTCTGGAGTCTTG
>JAUMTR010000003.1:12442786-12461081 GCA_032270685.1 Microctenopoma stevenorrisi
ATATATTCAATTCATTTTGGGTACGTCTTTTTCAAGCAAATTCCTATAAAATGGTCTAGGGTTCAACAGGTTAAATATGTAGTACTGAAACCCATCACGCGTTGCTTCCCCTGCGATGTTCTACAGCAGCGTCCTGTGTGCCGCCGTGTCATAGAGCAAGAAAACAGACACGCTAAGGGCCCCTACAAAGGTGAGCTCATTGATTGGTAGCATGTTCCAGGCATTAGTACATATTTCAGATTTGCACTAAATATATGGCTTAAGTCTTGTTATTCTCAGCAAAAACACCACTTCTTCGCCCCCTGGGTGGTTTCATGCTTTTTCACACCTGGACTCATGACCCTGACCCTAACATGACCTTTCATAAGGTTCAATTGCTTTTTTCCTGTCCAGTGTCAAGTCATACAGTATTTACTGTCACCTATCAATTGTGGATGGGACAGAGATAACCTTAAAATTTTTTAAAGCGAGACAGACCAATGTGTCTGCTGAAAGGTTGAAGTCAAGATTACCCCTACCTCCATTCTTTGCTTTCTACAAACTGGTCCGTACGGTTGCCTAATGTCATTTGCTGTAGTTCAGATCAAAGTGCTACGTAGGCTAAATGTGATGTTAATTGCTCTTAGGTATTGATAATGGCTGTTTGACCCGAATCCTTCTGCAGTTAGAAGAAGGATAAGTGGACACTTCTGGAGCTGGCCCTTGGCCATATGCACTGGCATAGTTCAGTATACAAGCATAGTGTCACTGTACATACAGGACAATTACCACACCAACATTACACAACTAACCATGTTGATCCATAGCCACTGCTAGGTGTACCATCTATAACGGTGATATTTCTAGTATAACATTTTCAGTTTATGTGGAAGCAATTTATTGCGGTGAAAGTGCAGATATTAACCCATTGTGAGTGTTACCTCGCACTGTATACAGAGTATAATTCTCGTTTTGGTTGTTAGGTTATTGTAAGTATTGTTGTAGGACCAAGTGAGACAAACAGAAAAAACAGACACGCCCATTTTGACTTAGTGGTCAAATTGAAAAATAAAATCTAATACGCACATACCAGCTAGACTTTCTCTCAGCAGCTTTGTAAAGCTGGAGCATAGTATAGCATAGCATAGAACCGTTTATGCTTCACTGGCTCAATCATCTGCTGTGTGGCTACTAGCTGGCTGGTCATGTCACTTCACATAAATGCCACTGATCAGCATGGCGATTAGAACATGACACTTTCACAGTTACTATGGTTATGCTCAAACACATGTCACTGCTCCATCCATCACTCCAACTTGTTCCTTAGGTGCTAAGAATTTATTATTAGTCCCTTTTACACTGGCTCCGGCGGGTCCGGATGCCCACCCTCCTTTAAGCAGTGTTAAGAGGTACTGTCAGATGCAGGGTGGTTTCACCCCGGCATCTGTGTAAAAGACCTGAGGCGGCAGCGGGTGTTGTGGGGGATGTGAAATTTTATTCTTATTCTCATTTTATTGCGCGACCAGCTACCAGGGATATTTCTCCTGGAGGACACTTCACATATACCAGAGAAGAAACAGCACTTAGGACATGATGTCCAATAACTTCCTCCCAGTTCTCATCACCCACACGTTGCTGCAGGTACAAGACATCTGTGACTATAAACCTTCCTGCTCATGTTGTTTTCATACAACTCATACTGTGCATGGGTCCGAATAATGTCTTAGACTTGTGCTTCTAAGAAAAGCATGTCATGGTTCAGCTATGTGTATACAATGTGTATTTTATGTGATGACAAATGTCACACTGAACATCACAAGATATCTGAGAAAACGAACACTGGAGCACCTTAAGGATGGCTTTTAAAGAGCTCGAAGTAAGATGTTAGGATGAGTTGGAACAGCAGTTACAACAGGACAAATGGTCTATTTATCATGTGCATAGGTCAGCAACGAAACAGTTTAGTTAGCAGCTTTTTACTTTATCCCAGTGCTGATATTGCATGTCAAGATGACAAGGATGGTCTTAGGTGTCAATTTCAGCTAAAGCTAAATACATTTTTGAGTACCGATTTAGCTATTGAAAGAAATGTGTCTGATAAGTTATTAGTAAATGTATAATCATACTTGTTCTTGATTTCCTGTGTTTGCATCACATTCATTATCCTGAAAAGATGGCAATAATTACAAGTATTACCAAAATTTGCCTCTACAAAATCAAGGCTAATTAGGATTTAATAATAATGATTACAATTGACCTCCTTTGTTCAGCCAGCAAAACAGGCTTTGCTCCATTTTTAAACATACTCTCAGAAAGAGTTATCTTGCTGGACTAATGATTCCATATGTGAGTTATGATAGTGACTCCCTTCAACAATCATAATATCATATGAGGATCATAAAGTGCTACATCTGATTGTATTCTTTACCTTCTTTAATGTTCGGATGTACTTGCAAATCCTATGCTAAATGCCAGACCTATTTCCACAACCATTAGACACACAGCAATTTTAGAATGGGCTTACTACTTAAGGTATTTGAAGAACTGCTTGAGACTGCGTCTGGTGCCTCCTCTCCATTATGAAAATGTCAGCACACTATGGCGGCGAGTGCTCTAACTTTAAAAAAGGGAAGAGCTGATTTGATTGGTCATGATTGATGCCAGCCCCTAACACACACACACACACACACACACACACACACACACAGACTTCAAGTTTTTCAAACCGAGGCATCCTAGTGACACAGCTGGTCATACTATTGTCAAAAATCTGCCTGAGTCTGCACCTTGGCTCAAGACCCTGTTTAATAAGGTCAGTCCTTAATACCTTATCACCACTGCCTTCTCTTGGCTGCTAATAAAAATGGTAGCCATTTAGAGGTTAGCTTATATGATCAATAATTCCTGTAGCCTACTGACCAAAGCTGCAAACAAGTGGCTTGTATTTTATTTAACACTTCTCCATTTCATTCTGCCAACTGTTTTCTGTGTTAAATCACTCCTCACTTCACAAACCTAGTGGCATGTAGCCTAAAAGGGATATAGGCAAATGAGATGGCAATCCTGAGAGGACTCAAATGGAACCTGAAGATGGGTCAGAAATTTACATGGTGAATGGGCAACAGTCGCCTGAGAGATGCAAATCTGTATGCGATGGAGCCTATGTGAATATATGAGAGAAAGAAAAAGAATGAGAGAGAGAGAGAGAGAAAAAGGGAGAGAGAGAGAGAGAGAGAATACTGTAAAATCCCTCCAGGTGCGCAACTCCCACCCGGGAGTTTTGCCTAGGTGAGAGAGGATAAAAAAGAAGGTGATTGACATTCACTTTAATCCACAACTCGCCGTATGTCATCCAATTTCCAACATCTGAAACACGAAAAAGAGCTATAGAGTACCTGGCAGACAATGAAAGTGGACAGCAGGGAACAGAAAAGCAAAAGACATGGAGAGAGAGAACGGGAAAATGAGAGAAAGACACTTAATTCCTCAGACTGGAGGCCATACAGAGAGAAATTGCAGGAGACAAGAGTCTTTAGACTATTTGGGATTTGAAGCCGTGTGCAGGAGATGAGACGTATGAAAAGTAGCATGAACTAAGGGAAAAAAAGTTGCAAACGGGAGGTGGGAAATAAGCCACTGAGGAGAAGTGTGAACACAAAAGGACAGCCAACCAGCGGTTGCAGTGCTGATTGTGCAGGCCATTGTGCAGAGTAATTATTCTAATGATGCGAACGCTATCTGAGCAACTCCATTGTGTTTAATTTAGGACATCAGAGAGCAAATGGCAGGTGTCGTACTGATGCTGAGGAGTTTGGCGACAGCAAATTATGGGTTCATTTCAAATGGTGAAAAACCAAATCAATAATTTAGGTCAAAATGTATTTAAATGAGTTTGTGCAGGTAAATATGCTCATGACTATAAACAGCAGTCATCTATTGCTGTGCACAACAATACCTGCCAAGCCAGACCAAGATGATTCCCCATTTGGAAGCAAATGCACCTTTCAGTCCTCCTGGGTCATTCTCTACAACAGGCGTAGATAACCCTGGTCCTCGAGGGCCACTGCCTCGCTTGTTTTGCAACTATCCCCACCATACCCACTACTGATTACATAGATTAGATGTGTTCAGTCAGCCAGAAACTGGAAGATACCAATTCACTTTGTCTTCCTCCACCTCCATTCAAGATGGTTATCTTCCAACTTCTGATTGACTGAACACCTGGACACAGGGTTGCCTACCTCTGCACTAAAAGCTTTGCCGACCTATAGTAGATAATCTCAAGCTCTGTCAGATTGGATGGGAAATGCCTAAAATCTTTATGTTCCTCAACAGATGTTTAATGGTGTTAAAATCTAGGCTGCTCTGTATTCACCCTTCCCTCAATTCTCACTGTCTCCCTGTCCATAAAAAGTTATTTACCACAAACAGCTTATAGTCACACACAGTACATTTTTCTCTCATGTGATCAAATGATCCTATTTTCCTCAGTCACATAAATGTTGTTTGGTAAACTCCAAGCCGCCTGTCACATGTCAGTTACTCAAAGTTGTCTCATCACTCTCCCAAAATGACCTGCTCCTGTTTTATACGCTTGCCCTGATCTTCATAATTTCTCCAGAGGTCTATAGATAGTTTGTTAGACTTCATGCCCTGATATATTAATGTTGACATGCAGTGTGACTTGTGATACTTTTTTATAGTTCAATTTTTTGTTCAATTAGTTCTATTTACCACATGCGGACAGCAGTCATGTTCTCATAAAAGAAAAACACTACTAAAAGAGAGATTTCACTTTTTTAATATCTTGAATACATTTGCAGAATAAATAAATCATATATAAATCGTGTTTTATTTTCTCATTATGAACAGTCAGAAAAACTATTTAAAAGTTTAAACTGATAAATAATGATAGCAGGATGGAAGCTCAATGGGATAAGCATCAGGCTGGGAAGCAAAAGGTGGCAGGATCGAATCCCAGCCCATCCCCCATACCAGGTGTGTCCCTGAGCGAGACACTCAGCGCTAGCTCCCCGGGCTCTGCCTGTGGCTGCCCACTGCTCCCTCCAATGCAGAAGTTGCAGAAAGGCGTAATCACTGACATTAAAGATGATTCTTATAATAATTTGCCCAAAGACATCATACTAAGTGTAAAAAGAGGAGCAGGTAGTGAGATGTTTATATAGATTTTTAATTTTCTTTCTTATAAAATCTTTATGTCACGTGCAAATTAGGTGAAAACCAACCTTGAAGGATTTTTCCATCTCTTCCAGATGAACAGGCTCAGTTTATAATACAAACACCGCACTCTTCCTCGCTCCTTCAGTTATGCCCCTTGTTGCAGATGCTTTTTCTCTAATTAAAAGTGGAGAGAGGCTGCCAAGCAACTGTGGTGAAACTGCAGACCACTGAGCTTTCCAAGTACCCCCACATACATACACACACACACACACACACACACACACACACACGCATGCGCGCAACACATTGCACACTGACAAACCAATTCACTTGACCTGTCTGCATACCCTATATGCACCGTGTCTCCTGGTGAGCAGAATGATAAGATTTGAATTCCATCACTCTTTCCTCCTCGTCTCGTCTCCTGCAGAGTACCTATGGTGCGTTTTGTCATTTTATCTCAGCGGTGTAATTATCTCATTATCAGGCCCTGTTAGTTCAATCATTTCTTCACAAATACACACACTTGATAGTTGGCCCGTTTCTCAGAAAAGCAGTAATCAGACACCCTCAAAAACAATTGTGAGCTATTACATCATCAGAAGCATCTCATTAATGTCTCTCCATCCGGGAGCTCAACCGAACAGGCTCCTTCAGTGCAAGCTGCTGGCTGTCATCCATGCTTGCTTTGATTCAGGAACCTGTGTCTGTCAAGGTTTATGACTTACTGTCACTTCAGGCTAGTGTGAAAAGAAGAGCCTAACGATGAGATCGTAATGAGATTTTGTTAAAAGGCATTAACACCAGTGACGTTACTAATACATCAGACACGATGTAAAACGTAATTTAAGTAAAAAGTGGACTAGTGCTCAGCAGCTGGGAAGTCTGACAAAACAGATCATTCTAATACTGTGTTGAGCAGCCATCACTGAGGAGAGTGACAACTGATTAAAGACTAGTCTGGATTTGGGCTGAATTATTTAGATGAACATACTGACAGAGGAAGGGAGACAGACCCCGAGAAAGAGAAAGGGAGAGAGATAAAGAAAATAGGAAAGATTGTTTAACAAAGGATCGTCTGAGTCACTGTACATCTATCCCAAGGGACCATAGCCATACAGCTCTGAGTGTGAGGTCATTCACACATGTAAATCTGGTCTTTATCCTATTCATTCCTTGCTTGTTTAACTAAGCAAGTACAAGTCCTGGACACTGATTTTCTGAACCAAACAAAGAAATGGTCTCACTCCCTCAGTGTCGGCCTGTCGTGTCAACAGTGCCGATGGCTCAGAGATTAAAGGACCCTCCAGACAGCCATTTCTCCACACTCTGACTATTTTGGGGGACAAACTAATCCCTATAAATCTTATCAAGGATATGTGAGAAACTCAACCATATGTGGAGGAGATTAGTGTGGAGTTTTTGGCCTTCACTTCAGATAACAGGGAGTGTCAGACACACACATGCCCACACACGCACACGTCTACACAATCGATTTCCACGTGTACCAACGCACGTTACCACACTGCAAAGGTGTTCCCAAATTTACAGACACGCACTGAGCTACTTAGCCTAGTTCCTCATCTTGCCTTCCTCCCATGCTTTGCTTGATAAGACTGCCATGCTTTGGTTGCCCTGCTTCTCGCAGCTCATTGTGCCGTCCCTCATTACCTCCAAATGCCAATAAAATAGAATCCAATCTTCTGACGCCTTTTGAAGTATAGAAACTGAGCCGGAGACAAAAGTCTATCAAAAGGATCAGAAAGAGTGGAGGGAAAGAAAGAGAGAACTTAGGGGTGGGAGGAATGTATAGACTGAGCAACGGACAGTCTGGAAATGAGACAAAAAATAGGGTGCTAAGAAGTAGATTATGGGTGTTCTGGTTTGATTTCTATGGCAGATATAATGATGGTTCGTTTTCTATTCATACCGATGGATCAGTGGGAGCACAGCAGGCAAATCAGTTTTTAGGATCTGGCCAGTGGGCAATGAGGAGGGCTATTAAAGGATCATTACTATCTCCTGCCATTACGGAGCTGTTGCTCTGGAGGAATTACCTTGGTAATGAGACCAACTTGAAACTGACTGCTCTCGGCAAACCTGATGTGCATTACATGGAGACACTGACACACACGCATACATATTCAGAGACACCAAATTTGGTGTTAATGGTGCTCGCTGTTGGTTTCACACCTCTTCATGTCTGCACATATGCACATAGACACCCACATGTACAACAAACACCAGCTTGTGCTTGACAAGCTGCGTGGGAGCCCAACTCTGACACTTACTTGTTTGTCTGCTCGACTTTACCAGGATGCCACTTGTTTTCTCTCATTCCATTTGCCCCCTCTTAGTGCTCTGTGCCCCTGTTTGCTCTCTTTTAGACGTCAAAATGCTCCTCTACACTGCGACTCTTGTGCAGCCCGGAGCCTGGCGAGCTGTGAACAGTCATTAACCTGAAATACTATCTTGTAGACACGTACACTTTCTGTCAGCAGCGAAACCTTTTCACTGTTGTTCTGTTATGTAACGCAAGGTGAGGGGTAGAAACAATTCAGAATGCAGACACTGTCTTATAAAGAAAACTTTAATAGTGCTGTGACCGTCTCTAAACAGAAGTAAAGGAAAGACCTGTTACTATACACTTGTTTAAATTGCTATATTAAAGTGATATTCCAGCTTTTTGGTATTAAATAACCAACCCTATCAGCTCTGAAAGGTGGTTGCTGCTGCCAGTGATAGATAGCAGGTACGTTGGGTCTAATGGATTTTAATGATGCGTAGTTTTCACAGTTGGGGAAATGTATCAAAATGTCCATAGAAATGATTCTCGCAGCTTAACAATGCAGCCCCTTGATCTCTATCTATCTATGTTCTAAACAATCACTGTCCAGTGAACTGTCAGTCGCTAGAAAATGGGAAACCATGGTTTTGAAATAATGACTTTTTGGGACATGGTAAGCATGTAGACTGAGAGCAGAAGAGTACTTCTCTGGCTGGTACAACTTGTCTCCACTGGAGTCTATTAACACCTTGACCATAGCTGCAATTTTTTCCCAAAAATAAACTAATCCTATCTTTGGAGTTGGATAAAAAAAATTTGCCAAAGTTGTAATGTGTTTACTATAAGCTATGAATTAAATAAAGGCTGGTCCCAATACACCGACACTCACACTAATACTCACAGTATTTTCCCAAAGGCAGAGCCCATTCTGACTTTATGATGGATCTTAAGACACACCGAGGACAGCAAGGGTTTTGGTCAAAAAGACTTTATAGCATCGTAAACACATACCCTGTCCCACCAATATAAATTTACGCTGGAGAGGTATCGAGAGGACGGCTTGAAGACACGCCTGCTCTCAAAGGAGGGAGACTACATTCCCATGAGAAAATGAAGACATGATGCTTGAAGAAGTTGTACTGATTAAGAGCAACGGCAACACAAAAGAGTCCCCCGTCATATTAAACGTCTCATCTGCTTCATTAGATGCCTCCACATTTTTTGAACAGTTCCATCATTATATTTTGTTTTTGTATCTATTAACTAGCACATATTCATTCTGTGCCACCAAATCTGCTTCTTATTGTCACTCCAGCACCTATTGGCTGAGAAATAGGAGGGTAATATCACTACTAAACCCAAGAAATGCAACAATTGTTCATGAATAACATCTGTGTGGACAACCTGTGTTCTCCTAGTACACTCACTCAGTAGTGCTTTTCTAATTGAAGACCCTTCTTGTGTGTCAAGCAGAAGTGAGAGTGTGTCAGGTTGAGGACTGAGAGTGTGTACAGTAAAGGGCGGTGTGTACAAAACATCAGTCTGCATCTGACGGAACAGTAGTTCAAAAAGGCGATTGCTTAACCTAAGAAAAACCAAACACGCACCCGACATTTACACAGTGAACTAATGGGACTATGGTTACTAAATAAAATAAAATAAAAGCAGTAAATCCTCACATTTCAGTCTGACAACCAGAGTCTATGTCAGAACAAATATATACACACATCCTCTGTCAGTCAGTGACAACTGCGCACCCCCCCTTTCTAATATACTTAAATTAATGGTAATAGTTAAAATATGTCCTGTAGTCTGTAGTTGACCACAAATGTCTAATGTTAAACATCATATGTTAGAATAAATAGATATCTACAAATATTTCCACTCTTTGTATATCATAAGTCTGCTGAAGAACACTCTTGAGCTCATTTATAAAAAAAGAAAAGAGAAGCAGCGCCTAATGAAGTCTCTACAGTCTGACCTGGATTTAGTGTCTTTTACATAAGCAACACTCACTTTCTCGCTTTCATTCTGTCTGCTTCGCTCTAGAAAAAAATACAGAGATTGGAGTGTGAGACGAGGGTGGAGGGAGGTTCCTTTGCCTCTCAGAAGACGACCGATGCAGAGATCACCAGTCAGTCAGCGTGAAACCAGCCATTCAGTCTGAGAGGCATAGAGCATGATAATGCCAAATGCATGTATGTGTGGATGCGTAAGATTGAATGTGTCAGCATACATGTTTATATGATTATATGGAGTGCACCATGCACGTGAATGTGCAGGTCAGAATATAATTTGTTGGCAGGTGTGTGGATATGTGTGTGTTGGCATGCACTGCTCTGCTTGGATGCATCACGTAGGTAGAGGTGTGTAAGCAATGTGTGAAAATCTACAAACAGTACGAAGAGGTTGCACAGGTAAAGATTGTGCCGTGCACCTTTTCAGAAAAGAAAATTTGCAGTTTCTAAGCCCTGCTCTCCGCAACACGCTAGTGGTATGAATCTAAAGAGAGAAATTGGATTTCTGTGGTGCTTATGAATTCAAGTGAACATGACCAGCTTATACATCAGGAAAAGCCTCCAAGAGCACGGCTGGTGTATACACTCAGAAACAAACAGCTAAAATAACACAGCATCTGGCATGTGTAGAATAGAGGACCTTATCTCCCTTAATATCCCCCCTCTTGGCCTTTATCTCTCTCATGCACATATACACATAAGTGTGGAGCAGGTGTGTTGTATTGCTCAAACATAAGAAAGCACCATGGATCACTGAAGTGTGCGCATTTCTTGCTCTCTCTCTCTCTCTGCATGATTTCCAGCCACGCAGGAAGTGGGTCTTCACGACAACAAGAAAAGCCAAAGGTTGTTTGTGACACAAGTGACAATACAAATGTGATATCAAAGTTAAATTTCATACTAGTGTGGGTCACTATTTGGCAAGTTTATAAAACAAAATAGCTTCCTGCAGTTTTAGGAAAATTGTTTATTTGTGTTCCTCTGTCTGCTGGCTTTATTTTTATTGAGATTAAAAACAATGATTATCTTACAGCCACTAATTCTGATAACCATTAATCTGCATACCTATTTGCAAACATTTGATCTACCTCACTCTTGGTTTTCATATAACAAACGCACGAATGGGAAATGCATTGCAAGATAAGGAAACCTTTTAAGATTTAAGGGGTGTTCTTCACTCAACACTTTACCTGCTTAGGGAAAGTGGGAACAGTGCCATCTAGTGACACCTGTGTATATGCAAGGCCTGAAGGATCTCGTATTAAAATGTTCAAGTATATAGATACTTAGGATTTTCTCATACTTGAATCTCTTACAATGAGGTAGGGAGCCTAACTTACCAACAGATGCCCTGGAGCTCAACATCCCAGTCAGACTCCACAGATAGAGCACTGGCATCATGCAAGTCTTGGTTATCAAATTACCCTGCTGATCCAGAGCGCCTTGCTAATACCCCTCCATATCCCACCATGGTAGTACATCCTTTAGGTCAATTTGCTAATACATGAAAAACACTCCTGATATTTTCATCATGACCCCTTGATCCCTGATTGATTGCTTAAACTATCAGAAAGCCTTTGGGGGGATGTGTTCTAATCAATGAGTTTGATAGGCAGACAATCAGCTAGAAGGCAGGGGGTTGGGGGTCTTGTAAAGTGTACTTTAACCTGGAACCAACCGATAAGATGAGTTCAGCATTCAATACAATCATTCAAACATTCATTTGCTCTTGAATTAATGAAATATAAATCACACCAGCTATTGAGAGGTCACCGAAGGCAAAGAGTGTTTTTCTTACGGACTTGGTGCTGAATGGTACGAGAGCGATGTCAAGGATGAATATTTGTGGTGTGCCAGTCTGGAGGTGAAGCAGACTGGGGCTGAAGCAAGAACCATTTAACTTGTTGTCCCATTTGGCCAGTCCCCCATTTAGACTTTGTCTTTTGAGACTACTTAAAATAACTCTCCCATAATTGAAACGAAACACATCAAAATGAATTCCCACTACAACATTTAAGGAATTCCATCTTCCAAACACAAATGTACATATGACCACTGACCACCACCTAAAGGGGGTTGTGATCCCTTGTTTAGAAAAAAAGGAAGAGAGATAAGATTTTTTGCAGCAGACAGGACGACAAGATGTGACTGTGATTATTTAAAAGGGACAAAAAAAGATTTTACATAATCCAAAGATTTCCACAAGATTCAAACATCCAATAAAAAGGTGATTATCTGCGAGATAAGCTATGATGCATAGCATCTCTGTCTGTTATGACTCTACTATGATATAGATATCTCAAAAGCTTCACATGTGACTTTTAGATAAGATGTATATCAGAAGAAATACCAAATAAAAAATACCCTACCCTTTTCTGATCTCTGAGATTTTATTGTAAGTTTGCATTTAGCATGATGCAGGATAAAGTATTTTAATAAAACAAATCCTTGCACTGAGATGTAATATCAAGGCTTAAAGGCTCCAGGACCTGTACTGTGAGGGGTATTCTGTTGTTTGATGTTTGATTCTCTTACATACTGAGAGGGAGGGAGGTCCACGGTGTTGTAGCACTCGAACACTTACTGTAGTTTCTCATGAAGCGTACTGTGGAGACAACCACTGCTAAGGATTACTGACAGGAAGTGATAAAACGAGTGTATTATTCACTCCGTGTGCCTGTGTGTGCGATACAACCAAACTGGCCCCTGCTCACCAGTCTAATATCCAAGTCAAGCTGGCTGCAGTGATATGAGTAATGCCCACTATCACTGAGAAGCAGTTAGTGGAACAATTGGCTTCTCAAATAAGAGCCACTTGACAACTTCTCAAAGAAGATCAATTATGGTCAGTGTTTGGATCAAAGCACCAACATAAGTGTGGCTCTGTGGCACATAGCAGCCTACACACTTGTAAAAGTACTCTAATAGTCTTGGTCTTGGTTGTTTTAGGCTTCCGATGTCCTCCACTGATTGCATGACAAATTATATAATGATACAATGCACATTATACTGGTCTTTGACAGCAATTAGACTGTAGCTCATGTGGCAGGAAATGAACGGGGACATGTCCTATCCTGTTACGATGATGTAGGTAACTGAAGAGTTAAGGTGAAGATCTTTTAAGGAGCGGTTCTCTGTGGTACAGTGGTACAGAATTACCAACCCTTGACCCAATTCCTTCCACCTCCCTGCCCTCACATGCTATTCTCTTGCCCTACTAGATTGGGCTGGAACCACAGTGTGACAATATTACAAGCAGGGGATGTGATTACCAGATCTTAATCGGCTGTAATTCACCCGTCATCTCTGAACCTAATATGGGGCTGCTGTGCTCCGGTGAACTAAGACACAGAATGACACCAGCTCCTCCACTCGCTGACAACATTTTCAGCTCATGGACGTTGATGTTTCTTAATTAACCAGACAGTGGAGTGGGAAGCGAAACGCACTAATGGGGAAAATACTAGCCGGCCAGGTTAATTTGAGGTTCATCGAATTACTCTGTGAATTAGCATGATGTTGTAAATTACAGCAGGCCGGTAATGAAGAAATGGAAACTTTCAGAAAAAGGAAGCTTTCTGCATCAGCAGCAGAACATGCCTACTCCCAGAAAATTTAATAAAAGCCCACAAATTAGAAAGTCTTTTGAGTTCTGAGAAGTGAGGCTTTTCTCTGGGCTGTAACAATGGCCTGACCTGCACATGGCCTGGAGGGCAAGAGCAGGAAAGGACAGATTTTGCTGTTTAAACCTGTAAACACTCAGAGAGAGCCTGGAAGACAGGAAAAAAATGTGATAAAAAAGTTCACACGCACCAACATGAAGAAGTCGGTAAATGGAGGACAATAGTAGGGCAGACTTCAGTGGGGGGAATTTGAAACGAGAGGTAATGCTGGCTGAGGCAAGGGAAAGCGATAAGCTAAAGAATGTAAAAAGAAATGTGAGAGTCAGGGGAGGAGAGGTGAGCAGGGGTGAGACAAATTTCCCTGCACCCCATTTCTCTCTGACATTCTTCAGCCCATCTCCTAAGCCCATCCATCTTGGATGACAATAGAGTCCTGATTTGCATACCAAAAATGCTTTCCGATATGCGCCTTCCAATTCATGGCAAAAGATTAAAAAACACTGACAATTATTGACAAAACCCAAAAAGGTGTGGGCAGCATTCCACACGGAGTGTTGCATCTCCAATTTTATTCTCTTATTTGCTCCTTTCTGCTGTTTTATGAGGGCACGATATTGACTTGAGTATCTGATTGCTGCTGCTCTGGCTTATGAGCAGAGTTAGGGAGGTGCGGTGTTGGCTTGTTATGGAAGGGGCTGTTGTTTTGGATGGGAGGTGATGTTGTTATTGCTTGTTTGTGCACATTTCCCAATGACACAGACTTTAATTAAGATAATCATCATTGCCGCACCCCGCATGGTTTTACAGTGGGGCCTGTGCAGATTAAACCCCTGTTCTATGCAAACCCTGTGTGATCAGTTATTCTGCTTAGAGGCAAACCTTCTGATTACACTGATAAATATATGACACAAAAGAGAGGATTGGGATAGAATAGAAGCCAGAATTAAAGGGCTGTGGAACAATTGCTGAGATATTAAGGAGCACCATCAGTCCAGAACTCATGTGGCGAGGCAAGGGAAATGAAAGTCATTAATTGAATAAGACAGACACCATAAGGGAAGGCAGTTATTAAAAATCCTAAAATATCACACGCAACACACCGTGTGGCATCAGCACGCGGCACTGGAAGAACACCTTTTCACTGTTAATAAGTAAGCAACTAGGAACAACAAATATGTTACCACAGTTAAAGGTTTTAAAGAGGTCATCCATGCAGATAATGGCACAGAGCAGAAAAATTATTTCCCTTAACACCCTTCTCCATGGCTTTAAAGTCACTCCAAGCTTTTTTCATAAGGTTAAAGATCTTGTTTAGAGGTACAGAATCTCCTTAGTACTCAACCTAACAATCTCTGGTCTCTAGGTAATTAAGCTTCTTGTGTCCCGGCTATTTGTTGGAGCTTAATGAGAGCACTCTGAACCCCTCTTGCATCCTATACTGTAATTAATGGACAAAGGAAGATGAAGAGGTGGAGGATAAAGCAAAGAAAAAGCAAAGTACAAATTCATCCTGTCTGGTGACCTGCTGCTTGCCCTGAGTAACCCTTCAGCCTTCTCCCTCCACCGGTCTCTCTCTCTCTTTCTCTCTCTCTCTTTGTATTCTTGTCTTGATTTGCTGCTCTTTTTCCAGTGGGCTGTTTGACAAGCTGCCAGTTCTAATGCCCTCAGTGCAATGTCCCTTGTCAACTCCCATAAACTCTTATATCCATCAGAGCTTCCTCTTATCAAAAAAAGACGCTTCCATTATCAAAGTGATTAAAAATGATCTTTAATTCTGGGGACAGCCAAGGGTATGGTGAGTTTAGACAAAGAGCCAGTGGCAATAAAGTTCCACACCTTGCATATCTTTATTGAATTCTTCTCTCTTAACCCATGTATCTGCTAGTGCAGTAGTCTCTGTTTCTCTCTATGCTTCCCTCTTAGTCCCCAACCCCCCCCCCCCACACACACACATTGATGACAAGTATTGCTACAGTAGTGTACACAGATCAATTGATTACTCTGACCTTGACACTGAAATGCGAAAGCTGTTGTTAGATAACTGCTTAAATTGGAATCCACTCCATCACACGGTTTGGGCAACAATGGGTTTGAATGTGTTCAGTACATTCGTATCTGCTACAGCAACCTTACATTTACATATATAATTACACATTGTATGGCATCCTATAGATTGTAAAGCAGCAATATTAGTTTTGATATTACCTAATTACACATATATTTGAATCAGATTCTATTACCCTCTTTTCAATTATTACATTTAAACAACTATACCAAAAAAAGGTTTTCATGCCTGGCTAAGATAAGATAGCGAGGGAAATAAATGTGATATAGTGCATTCAATAAAAGTTGCAGTGATGCTGAAATACCTTTCAAATATAACTGCCATGCATCAAGTACACACTGTAGAACTTGTTAATTTAATCACCTAAGTTGTGTTGGGGGCTTTGGATGGCTGAGGAGGTACAGTAGTTAGTCTCAGTGCCAGTGGAGGTTACAACAGTGTCACCTGCCTTGTCTCACTCACTTCTTTGCTTCCTGTGCGGATACACTGCCAAGCCTTTCACAAGCACTCCCTCGATTACATTACCAAGGTGGCAGTAGTAAGGGGGGTGAAGAGGAAATGGAGACACAGAGGTACAGTGAGTGAACGGGGATTAAGGGGAAAAAAGGGAGAGGTGCCAGAAAGAAATAGAGAGAAATGGGTTTTGGATCAGAGTTTTTAGGCAGGAGAGTGAAATACAGGAAAGCTAAATATGCCAGGACAAGCTTAATTAGGACGATTACGTGCAAGGGATTCAGAGAGTTGTCCGTACATCACAGCATATGATGTACTAATGTTACAATGCTAAGTAAGGAAGAAAGGAGTGATTGAGGGGGTTGTTAGAAGTACATCTGAGACATACAAGTGTAGCTTGACTGCGAGGCAAAGCGCAAACAGATCCCAATTTTCAGATGGACCCTAACATGGTAAATTGATCAGGTGGATAAATGGACATTGTAGAGCACGTTTGAGATGGAGAGATGCAGTAGGAGAAGATGGAGGACAGAGTGTTTACTTTCAGGGTGCATTGGAGAGATGAGATTGCAAGACAGGATGGGGAGGGGACGTGATGAATGCTTCCAAAGAGCAGCACTGGACATCAGACAGAAAATGTGATGAGGCACAAAGGCCTCCCAGCGCATATCAAACAGATGATTTCAGTCTGAGTGATGTTGTCTTGACATTATCGACTGTGGTGAGACTGAATGATAATACTGAAGAGGAAGACAGGTTAGGAAGAACTACTTGGACAAATCTGTGACTGCGAATGTAATGCATACCAAATGCTCTGTTCTCCTTTAAAAAGTTGTACGCTCACTTGGTTGCATACCGCCTACATTTGTCTCACCTGTTTGAGTGAGTGCCAAACTCAGGTGGTACAACAGACTTTGTTGTGCATATGTATTATCTGAAGTGCTGCAAATAGACATCCACTTTACACTTTTCGTTTTTCTCAATTTCACATCTAAATGCCTCAACAGCTTCACATTTCAATGGTAAAAAACAACTAAATTTTAATATAAAAGCAACATTTTAAATAACATTGCTTTCCTACCACAGCTTTTTATTTCATACTAAACTAAAGTGGCCACAATGTCTTTCAACATGGGCACTACAAGTCAATAATCCTATTTCAGATGTTGATTTATATTAGTTATCAAAGCAAGAGTGTTTTATGATTACATGTGGTAAATCAGCAGTATGGGAGCTGTAGATGGGTCCATTCATGAGTCGGCAGTCATGTGTGGTAAACAACTTCCAGCTACCTGTTCAAATTCCTCACAACGATACTGGGGTTAAAATGTAGACTTTAAGGTCTTAAATGCTTCTTGTAGCCTGTTTCCTCCTGCTACTTGTAAACATGTAACAACATAAGGTTAACATCAGTGTAGTAGAAACCTTGATGCTCTCTGAAGAATGTTTCTTTCTTGTTATTTAGTTCTTAAATATATTCATGTCATTTTCTCCGGTTGCCAGGTCATGATAGACTTCATGTAGTTTAATTCCAATGGAGTCTAAACAGTGCTCTTTGTTTTTGAAGTACTTTTTAAACAAGTGAGTTTTTAAATGTTTTTTAAAGGTGGTGATACTGTCAGCCAGTCGAATGTGGCAGGGCAAGTTGTTCCACCAGCCATGGACCACAAAGGAGAAAAGACTCGATTGTGATCTGAGACCTCGTGAAGAGGGGATTTTTAGCCTCATTTCATTAACAGATCTGAGAGAGCGTGCAGGAGTGTAACTTACCAGTAGTGTGTTAAAGTAAGATAGAGCAGATCCATTGAGAGTACTGTAGGTGAGCATCTGGGGTTTAAACTCTCTTCACTGGGAGCCACATTCCCAGTGACATCACAGTGACACTGGAAGCCAGTGAAGAGAGGTGAAAAGAGGTGTGACATGGGTGTATTTCTGCTGGTTGAAAACGGGGAGGGTCGCTGCATTTTGGACCATCTGGAGGGGTTTGATAGTAACTGCAGAAGCTCCAGCCAGTTGCAATATGCAAAACGTCTGTCTTATTAAATTATAAAAATACCCCAACAATACATGCTACACATCAAACTATCAGAATCAGTGTTATTAGTAACTGTTGCACATTAACTTAAAAAACGAATGAACTAAAATTGACATTGTATTGTCTGTTAAAGATGGTTACAACACTGACGGCTGACCAGCTGCGGCTAAACATCAAACATGCCTAGTGGCAGCAGTGATATGGGCGTCACCCTGTGTGATGATTGACCACACTAGTCAACACAGAGCCTGGAGGTATAATTACGGCCCATGACCATAAAAATGGTGCACACCCTGAATAGAAGATAATATAAGTTGTGTGCACCAGACCACCACATTTTCCCTTAGGGGCTTCACATGTAGAGAGCTTCTCATTTTAGACATTTGTCTTTGACCAGATAGACAATGGAATCAGTACAAAGGTTTCAAAACTAACCATTCCACATTTTTCCTTTATAACATACAGAAGTGTACTTCTTTTTTTAGTTTTACAGTATAGTCAATCAGCAGTCATAATCTTTTTATTTGACCCACTTCAGGATTTAGCTCACCTAAAAAGTGTATTTTTAAACTAGAAAGTTCCTGGGGAAACTTTGAAGGTGCCTGCCACCGCCGCTGAACCTTAGACCCATCTCCCCGACCAGAGAGCAGGATT
>JAUMTR010000003.1:12478539-12490051 GCA_032270685.1 Microctenopoma stevenorrisi
CATCCCCTGCCAGGTGTGTCCCTGAGCCAGACACCCAGCGCTAGCTCCTTGTAAGTCGCTTTGGATAAAAGCGTCTGTCAAGTAAAGTCTTTTAAAAGCCTTTGATATTACATGCTAAAGCACTAAATGTGTTACTTCATGTCCCTTTACCTACTTCCCCTGAGGCAAACTGACATCACACATAATTTTTATTTGATTCACGTACCTTTATAAATCAAAGAGCAGTTCGCTGTTATGAGTAACGTTGCAGGATACAAGTTATCGCTATAGCCATGCTGTAAAGTATGTGCATGTGCATTCTCCATACACTGCCAAGAATTTGTCACAAGGCATACCAGGAATAAAATTAGCATGTTTTATGTTACTACTTTTATGCATTACCATGTTTATATAAGTCATGTTAGAAGGAAAGATGTCCTTCAACAGCAGTACATACCTCAACTAAAGTTAAAGACAGCACACATTGTTTTTCCTGAGGATAATTATACCTCCTAGTGTGCTATTTACTTGCTGTGACACAGAAAGTCCAGAAGAAACAAGTAGAAAAATAAATCACCTACATTAAATCTTTTCCTCTTGTTGGGATTATTTGTTTACATAATTTTTTCTTGTCCTTGGCAGAAGCTTTTGCGTCATCCTTTGGGGCTCCATTGCACCAAAAGACAGAGCACTTTGCTTTGGTATGGATTTGGAGAGATCTGGAAAACCTCCACCCACACCGGCTATGAGTCATGCAGCAAACACATGTTTGCATAACAAAAATTAATTCCATTGCATTTATCTCCGAAATTGTAGTTATGCCCTGACCTACCTACGTATCTTTCACCCCGTTTATTTCCCGTTCTTAGTGAAAGACCCAAACAAGAAAACCAATAGAGTCTTAGCATGACTCTCAGATGGCAGATCAGACCTGTACATCATGAAGTAATGTTACCAGTGCCATTAGATGCTCTTTGAGGTGAGTAAGCTTAGTGTGCAAACAAGCAACCTGACACTTATTCAGAGAGAGTAGGAAATAGTAACTAGAGGCCAGAAGCATCAGATACCTGTGGGATTTGCAAAATGCTTTATGGCTGCCCTCTAATTAACTGTATTCTCTTCTCCTGTGTTCTTGATGTCGCTTTCTGCACATCATGGTCTTTACTTCCAACCAGCTTAATAGCAAACAGAAGTGTGGTCACCGTTAGCCTCCCTGACCAGTCTCTTCCATCATTCTTGGTAATGAGAAGTTGCCATTAGCAACAAATGCAACGCTTGGGGGGGGGGGGTATGGTCGTGGGCTGGCAGTGGTACGGCAGATGCTTTATGGTATAGTGCTGTGTGCCACTGCTGTCAAGTGTAGGTGTGAATTTTCCTCATTTTAAACAAGGTACGTTGTTGAAGGCCGAGTCATCGAGCACGCTTGGATCCCAAAGGCCATATACCATATTTTACTGTTCGTCCAGGGTGACTGAATTCATTATTTTTTTGGTCCTTCAGGCTTCTGTGTCTTTATCACTCTGTCTTGTGTGCAGCTGATGATCTCTGAGGCAGCCAAATTCAGTGTTAATGCTTCACTAGCACTTGTCAGGCCTGTTGGAATAGATTTTGAAGAGGATGAAAGAGGACACAAAGCTAAAGGAAATGAAAGACCCAAGGTCTACACTGTTGTCTTGTTAACAGACAAATGTCTCTGTGCCTTACTAACACTGTCCCTCTATTAACACACCCAAATGTTACCATAAGTACAAAAAAGGGATTGGCCAATCTTGTAAAAAAAGTGAAGTGAATAAATTACCACTAAATGCACTTTTTGGTGATAAATACCTCTGGCACTGGCATTAACATCCATACATATCCGAGAGTGTGTTTCCCAGTAACAGAAAGCTCAACCTGGTCTACAGCTCCAAATGAGTTTGCAGCCAAAATAGGTCATACTCTAAAGTAGCCAAGATATCATCTAAATGCTCATGCCTCATCACACTTGGAATTACAGAAGAAAAAAAAGTGATGACATGACCTTTAGAAATCCTGTGGAAAACATTTGAACAGCTGTTGATAGATGGATTACCAAGGCCCATTTAAGCATATAATGTCAGAGATTAATTAAAATTTTCAAAGCAACTCTATTCATCACCTTATGTTTGCTGATTTTGCTGTTAGCAGTGACCTTGTTACAGAAAGATTGCCACTAAAACCAGCAGGACAAATGTGTCATTCTTTTTCTCCTCTGCACACGACTCATACTCCTCGTCCATTGTAATGAGCTTCCACTATTGACCGTAGCCATATGTACCCATCTGAGGATCTCTCACTGCAGCTCTGAAGGTTTTATCCAGTCTTCCTCCATCATCCTCAGTTGTTTCCACTAGAGTGATTCTTTCTTTAGCTTATCATTCTTTCTCCGGGGTCTTTTGTTGTCTTGCTCCTTCCTCTTCATCATTTTTATTGTTTTCGCCAAGCCCCATCCTCTCCTCATTTCTTTCTGTCTCTACAGTCTTTCAGAAGCTTTGTCCCTTTTTCTCCATCTCGTTCTTACACTTTGCTTCAATTCACTTCCTTTCCTGTGCTCCATTTCAACTTTCTTCAAGTCTCTATACATTCATCTCCCCGTCTCTGTCTTGCTGTCACAGTCAGTCCCATGCACCTCTTCAAAGTCTCCATTTCCATTTCTACTTTTGTCTTGCCATTGTTTTACCCTGTTTTGTACTGGAGTCTGCTTGGACGAATTCTCCTATGTAGCTCTCCGGGGGTCTGATGCCACCAAGAGAAATAGTCCTATTTCTGGGAGAACGTGTTCCAACATGCCTGTATTTGATTTTGCATCACTCTAAAAATTCTAAATACGTTTTTTGTCATTCTTATATCTACATTTCCACTGCTCACAGCAGCTCTACTAACAGTTGTGAATGTTTTAATTATGTTAACAGTGAAATCCTATTGACAGGATCACCAGAGTGCCTATGAAGGCAGACTGTAATCACTATAAGATGCACTGACTGCTTAATAAACAGTAACAAACAATAACAATAAGCAGTGACTATTTGAGTTGGCTGAAGCATCTTTCCAACTGATGCAAACCTGATGCAAATTCAGAGCATCTAATTTGGTTCAAGTCGCAAACCTTTTAAGAGCCATCTTTCATCCTCTCTGTGTCAGTCTCTTGTCTTAAACAGTATTTGTTTGTTGTCCATCCCAACATTCAAATCGCCTGTGGATTTAATGTTATGGCTGATTACTGTATATCCTTAAAGCAGAAGACAACTTTTAAACTGAAGTCTTTAAACTCAAAATGTTACAGCATTACATACAGTTTTATTTTATAGAATGATGATATCAAACTTGTTTGCTGTCTGTTTTCCAAATCTGTAATTTAAGTCTATGATGGCTGGTGTTTACTTCCATATTTACAGCTGCACTTTTTTGGTAATTTACAATTCTGGCCATGTGTTTGCCTGGTGAATCAAGAATAACAATGTGATTAATTTTTTCAAAATGTCAGAGGGTGTACCTCTGTTAGGTAATTATTCTAATTAATTATAAAGTAAAATTACAAAGTTAAAGAACAGCTTGCTTGAAACTCTGTGCAAGTGCTTCAAGCCAGATCATCCTATGCATGATGCATAAGATGATGATCATCATATGCAACAGTCTTTAATTATAACTGAAGAACCCACTTTGTTGTGTGACTTGTAAATCACCTAATACACAGTCACACACACTGCATCAGTAAATAACGACTTTTTTAATCTACCAAGAATTCCTCAGACAAGGGTTTAACTTAATTTCATAGTGATTTAATTGCATATAATCTTTCTACCTAATTTCTACCTTACGGTTCATTAAGCTTGACTGATAGATCTTGAGTAACACACGGAGATGAAAATTAACCACCAAGTAATATTTTGTTTTTGGCTGCACATGGGTCAGTGTGTATTGCTAAAAGTGATTATGTGTGTTTTGTCAGATGGAATCCTCTTTGTGTCAGGCGCTCTTTTCCTCAATCGTATCCATGTGGGTACAGGGCATCTGTAAAGTGCTAAGGGACAGAGCAAGTGGACAATCACCACAGTGAGAGAGCATTTCACACTCTCTGCCCTGATAACTGTCTAACGGCTGCTGGAAGCACAACTGGCAGAGGGGTCCTGCTCAGTAATCTTGCTCCAAGTTACAGTAAATGATAGTGTACAGCCACTTCTTGTGCTTTCACAGTCAGGGAATCAGTGTTTATTTCATCACCAGCACAATCACAAGCTTAATGCAAGTCCCTCTAACTCAACTTTTACCAAGCAGAGTTTTCTAACATCTCTCAGGCTGAGGTGGTCTTAGTGAAGAGATCATGATTAAGTCTTGATTATCTTTAAGCTAAAGAACATGATGTTTCTTTTTCGATGGTTTATTATCAACTAGAGGACACAGTTAGATTTATTCTTTGCTATAACATGCAAACTCAATCATTATCTGGTTCCTCAAACAGTTTTGACCACCTGTAAAGGTCTTAGTTTAAAAATGCTCTCACTTACCAAGACTTACTTTCCCGTCTTTCTGTAATGAGTACTACAGTCATTTACATGGCACATGTGCATAAACTCACACACACTCACACAAAGTCTGAAAGTAATTGAGGGATAAAGAACACACACAGAGTTGTCTGAAATGTTTGGGAAAGGAAATGGGGTTTTCAAAGCCACTCGACCATCCAAGACGCAGCTCTAACAGAGTATGTTTTAACTTTGAAGCTATGAGAAACGGAATACCTAAATATTCTTTTGACCACTCTGGTGTACAAAGGAAAACACAGAAAGCTCTATAAATCCTCGACCATATGTGAATTAACTTTGCTAGACTTAACCCAGAACTAAGAATTTTTAAGTGATTTTCTAACATGATTATTTGAATCCAGATTTCTATGTCCACGAGCACAGAATGTGCTGTTAAGTATTAGAGCCGCAGTAAGTAGAAACTAATGGAGGGCAATTGAGAAAATAAGAAAAGAAAAAACATTACTCATTCTATTTGGACAACTATACATTGAAGTTTTGCTTTCTTCGACTGGCCAGTACTTATTTCTTGTTTTCCCAAGCCATACGCACTACTTCACTTTCCTTAACTCTCTGTAGTCTCATCAAAAATAACTCTTTGGTTGAAGTGTGCATGTGTCCACACACACAAAGCTGCACTGACAAAATGGTTCTTTGACTTTGCACCCAGTGTACTGCAGATGCTGGTGATTAGCCCCGTAATGATGATAACCTGGGTCTCTTTCTCTGTCTGCCTCCCTTTCTGTCTCACTCACCATGGCACATTCACACATTAAGCAGGTCCAGTCATAGTGCAATGTTGTTGCTAGGCCACTTTATGTGTTAGAGACCCCCAAGCCATGGGGTTCAGCTCGAATTAGCCATGTTCCCTAGCAGAGGATGGGCTATTTACACGTGTTGCCAGGCAATTGAGCGGTTGTCTGACATTGTGGTTAGTAGTGAAGGCCGACTGCATTATCACATGTCAGAAAAGGGGATGTGAAAGCATGACAGATTACTGCTGGACCAAGGCAGGGTGGGGTTTCTGCTACCTCCCCACCATTCTCCACTTTCTTATGCTTCTACCATGTGGAGCCAGTGCCCAAGGGCCACTACAAACTAATGGACAGAGAATCAAACTGTGCCCCAAGCATTAATCTTCAGAAAGGTTCTGTAGTAAAACCCATCCCTCAGATGATAGCACAGCAAAATTCCTCAACAAAATTCTTCTGAATGTTGATGTCTATTTTGTTTGAACTATTGTAGGAGCTCACAAGACAGATGCCTTTGTGAGTTCATCACATACTCATTCGTAGAATGGGAGTAATGCTGGTCCAGCCTCAAAGTGGACAGACAAATCTGGGAGAGGAAATGTAAAGTGGACCGAAACGCAAAACACTGGCATTAGCCAGGTACCAGACATCCGTATTGCATGTCAAAAGCATTTTTAAACTGTTCATAAAATTTAGATCCTTTAGAATCTAATTTAAACGTTTAGCTTTTAACATTTAACACAATTTATAAATTACAAAGAGCCATCTGTAATGATCTTTTTTAGCCCATAACCCAGAAACAAAAATTATGAAGCTTAAGAATTAATTTATTTGCTAGACATTTTCTCTACAGTAAAATCTAATAGAGGCCAGTCACCACCACAGAAGAGAGTTATTTTCCCTCACATTAACCACATTACAGTTATATAGCTTAATTTTAACCATTATATAATGGTTAGTCACGTGCATACTCTTTTAATCTAGTCTTGTTTCAGTCGACTAAAGGTTTGAGCATTTTAGTCTAGTTTTAATCAATGAATGCATCTCTATTTTTTAGTGAAGCAATTCTATTTAACTCAGTCAATATAGTATAATATAGTATACCTATATAACTATACATATAGTAAGTACAGGGTTTTACTACTCAAAACATCTAAAGCTAGCAGGCCAAAATCTGTTGCTAATGCTAAAATGTTAACCTCAGCCTCATGATGACCTTTACGTAAATAATATTACATTAATGTCTTTTCCAATGTCTGTAAAGATCCGTTGTGTTTTTTCCTGTAATTTTGTGGCCGCATTTCTCCCCATTAATTTACACAACACGTTGCTTCGTCTTTTTCTCCCAAAGCCGATGCCCGGCTGACCAGCCATCTGCTACCTCACCACAGCTGTGTCTTAGATGTGAAGGAAAAGTATTCTGACACAGTCTGTGAGCTGTATCTAAAAAATGGAATTGAGGATGTGACGTCTGCATCTAAGCAGCGCGAGCTGCAGTAAGAAACAGGAAGCAGAAATACTACAAAATAATAATAACGTGATTAAATAAGAGGAAATAACATCTTGTCTCGTTTAAAGAGACATTTTAGCATAGTTTTTATTTTATCAATCACGTTTTTATTTGTCAATGATATTACTTAATATGTTTAGTTACAATTATTGTCACATGACCAGGATTTACGTCTTCGTCACATAATAAAGGTTCGTTGACGACGATATTTCGTCATAATTTTCATTGACGAAAGCGACACTAGTATGGCGTAATGCTTTGTTCACGCAAAACCTATGAAATGGTACAGATTATATCTCAACTGGCTGATGTGAAAGCTGAAATACATAAGTATGACCAATTCAATTAGGGTTTTTTAATCTATCTGGATTTATGGAGGGAGGGTATTAGGGGTGGGGGGTGGGGGGATTGGGGTTTGGAGCAACTAAGGATTCTCATGAAGCCCTGAAGGCAAATATCTGTGCACAAATTGCCATGAAATGAAAAGGGCCAAATAATGAGACAGGCTGGATATTGTTATTGCTAAATACTCAATATCAATAGAAAACTAGTAACAACAACAGAAGAAAAGAAAGTGTTTTCCCATGATATGCATCCTTTATCCTGCTTCATTGCACCTTGTGCATGCGTACAGTCACCATCTTGTCACATGTTAAACAGCTAATCCATCTTTTGTGGAAACATGCATGTTTGTCTCGACAGCTTAATGCTGATTAGCAGCATTAAAACAAGCCAAGTGTGTATGGGTTTCCTGTGAGTCCCGTGCTATTTTGATTACCCTGTCACTCTGTTTCCTTTTCCACACTTACATTTTCTTTCACACAAACACACACAAAAGTACACACTTGCATGTCACCTCGCATGACTGGCAGACCCCATGCTTGCTCCCCGGGGCGCAGTGGTCCTTTTATTAGAAATGTATTCTATCAGTGCTTTTAATGTAAAAACGCAATAAAGTCATTTCACGCCATGTTGAGCAACTTTGCCACATTATTGTTAGGTCTCTGTGGCTTTCCACGGTGGGACAAAAAGACCCACATCTGCGCACACACATACAGGTACAGAAACAGAACATTTGAAAAGCTCGCTTAATCTGCGTATACACAGTTGTTTGCCATGGAATCAGCCGTGTGGGAGTAAGCCTCACAGAGCCTTACAATGGATTTGATTGCAAAGTAACTACATACTGTGTGATGATGAGTTTCACAGTCAAACAGCATCCGTTTTCATGTGGTGTCAGCCCTACAATAAAAACACATGTTCACAATGATGGTAAATCCTGCAGCTAGAAAGTTTTTGCTTCATTTAAATTAGATGTCACTTGCTGTAATTCTTCTCTAGCCAACCTTTCACCTAATTAGCTCTGTGCTTAAATATGGCTTCATCAATATAATGTCTGACAACCTTTCTGGTGCTCTTGTCAGCAAACATTCAGCCACTACACATAAGAATTGACAAGCCCCATTTTTCCCCTCAAATCTCCAGGATTGAAGAAACAGTCCACAAAACAACCAAACTTATGCTTGCAAATTCTGCACAGCAGGTCCTCCAGGGAGAGTGCAGAGAAGACAGTGGTAAAGGCTGATGAGTTATGCAATCAAACCAGTCAGGGGAATGCTCATTATTGTATGTTTTTTGTTTGTTTGTTTGTTTAGCTCTTCAGACTCTCTCTCTCCTGTTTACCTCTCAATGGCGAACCGTGTTGTCTCATCTGAGGGCTGCTCATCTCTTGGTGATACTAGCACTCTTCATCAATTGATATGTGTTCCTATCGAGCTAGTTCAAAATGTTCTTCAACAAGTTGCCAATACTGACATGGCAACTTATAAGCGGTGGTTCAAATCACTGAGGCTCAAATACAACCAGCTACTTTGTCAAACTCTCATTTTCTCTGAGTGCCTGCTGAAGAGAAAGCAGCTTTGGATAAGGATTTGACAAAACCATAAATAGAAATGGGAACCTTACAATGTAATTTGTTTACAGAGAATGCTCAATTAGTGTCTTAAGATCTGATGGCTAAATTGTATGAGGCATTGTCTATTTGGCTGACAGACCCATTTCTGGTAATAAGGAGCAGCTCTTTGACCACTTTGCTACTAATTTCAGATAATGGCAGCCTGTTCCTTTTCTAAACAAACCTCTCTGCCACCTCAAAAAGTACACTGTTCAATGTTCCCTGAACCTTAACATGTCTGCCACTCTCACACTGTCCCTGGGCAGGACTGGCATAATCAGCAAAGCAAAAAGTTGAAGATAACTGATTAAAGGTCAATAGTCAAGGTCACTGTTACCTCACGTCTGTCTCATTCATTTGTGAATTTCATCCACGACTGGGTGGTATTTCATTATGTCTGGCAGAAACATTTGCTTGGACTTACGGAAGAAATGATCAGAATATTACTCTGGACAGACGTGCATGTAAACGGGAGCTTGACCTGTCGGCCGAGGCATAAACCTCAAAATAGTATTTCTAGGCTGCTGCTGAGGAAACACTTTTAACTATGTATAGCCCTGTAAGTAGGATTATAGAAATTTTTCAACTATTGCAATCATGCAGCAAGCTTAAACAAACTGCTTCACTTAGCACTGGCAGCAGTGATATAGCTACATGTATATAACATGTGTGAACTGTTTCAACATTGCTTTTATCATTTTCGTAAATGTGGATAAAGAATTCGATGTAAAAAAAAAAGAAAGGATCATTGCTTTGGATAAAAACACTGCATGTTGCCATTTTGATCCTCAAAGACATTATTTTCTTACAGTTCTTTAGCTTCAGTAAGCAATTTCATTGATGCATGACTATGACTGACTCAAGTGTTTAAAAGGGTATGAAAAGAGTAATAAAACTGGCTGACAGGAAAATTGTTATTAACAAACCCCATATATTCCGTCTTAGCAAGCACTTTTGCACCGAATGTTCAGTGTATGAACAGAAAGGTGTGCTTGAGTGCACAGCCCCTTGACCTTGTGTAAATGACCTAGTGTTTTATGTTGGTCTGTGTAATTGCAGCATTACAATAGAGCCATCTTTGTCTTTATTAGAGGGCAACATTACAAGCTTAACAAAAGTGGACAAGGCAACAAATTACTGTGCAAGTGCTTGCATGCATCAAATGCCTTTAAAGCTTTTTTTCTCTGCATCTTATCTTATCTACTTATCTATTCTTGTGTGTCTGGTGTGCACAAACATTCATTCTGAAGTGTGTGATCATACACGGTTGTGTCTGTCTCTGTGGGTGCACTAGTGTGTGTGTGTGTGTGTGTGTGTGTGTGTGTGCGCGCAGCAGTGCTATGATCGTCTTGACCTAGAAAAGCATTGAGACAGAGAGCTGAGACTCTCTGCGCGGTGACAGAATGAGGGGGAATCCAAATATCGGCGCTCAGCTTCACTGAGCCAGGCGGCACTCTCACTCTGTCAGCAGTACCCCCACCCCCCACCCAGTCTAACCAAAGTAGAGCTGTGGAACGCCACTGCTCCAGGATGAAGATAGGCATCAATCAAAAGTTCACCACACCCCTCAGAGAAACAATTTTTGAATAATTTGAAGACTCCTCGCATCACATTTGTCTGCTGTGTCGAAGATGTTATCTGTTCTTCAGCAGCAAATCAAGCATGATCATGCCTGCCTTTCAGCTAACTCTCATTCAGGTTGCAATAACATCTATAGGTCTTCAAAAGTTGCATTGTTTATAAATCAAAATATGAACAATCTTAGCATAATATCTGGTTAATGCAGCATGTCCATGTGGGCTATACTTTAATTCACTGGCTATTCTTTAGGCTGCTAAGGTTAATAAGACTTTCACAACTCTTTAACAGATAGCAGGTAAGTTCAGGCATTTCCCTAATTATAACTGAGCCCGTCACTTACTAAAAAATACTGCAAGGAGATAGGAGAGGTGAGGCCACAAGGGAGTACATCTGTGATGTATCATGGCAACTGAGGCAGATGGAGGAGAGGAGGTGTCATAGGAAGGCCATTCAGGCCTGCACAATAGATTAGTCACACTCCCTCATAAAATAGACGCCTGCACACATTATCCTACAACATCAATCAGAAAAGAGGCAAGCATATTGTCTTTGTGATGAAAAGATCCTTTACTCCACACAAAGCCTCAAATTAACTTTCTTTAATTACAGCCCAGACTTCCCACTGTGCACAAGACAAGTGGCTTGTCCCCCAAGAATCCTGCACACACATTATTCACTGCCTGTTAATGACCCCCAACTTTTGTATAGAAGGAGTAATCCACCTGAGCCCTGATGAACAGGGCTCAGGTGGATTTTGTGTACGAAGGTTGATCCAATCAGACATGGCAATCCAAATGACTCATCGCAGTGCGCGAGCCTAGCTGCAAGCCTCTTACACTCGTCTCTCTTTTAGCAAGAATATCCCCGATGTAATGAGGAGGAGAAGAACGAGGGGAATAAAGAACAGAGACGAGAGATGCACAGGAAGAAGTTTGGAAGATTCAAGCTGCATTTCCTGTCTCCGATCATGGGCAACGTGGGATCTCTGGACAATAAGATGGAAGAACTGACAGCTCTGGTAAAGATAAAAAAACTTGACTGGTCTACACACACAACCACGATATACAACATAGCTCAGAGTCGTCTTTACTTTTTGAGGAGCCTCAGGTCTTTTATTTTCTGCAGCACCATGCTGTGGATGTTCTGAGTCTGTGGTGTCCAGCGTGATCTTCTTTGCTGTGGTTTGCTGGGGCAG
>JAUMTR010000003.1:12490151-12523164 GCA_032270685.1 Microctenopoma stevenorrisi
CTCTCCAAACTCCTCTCAATTCTGGACAATCCCTCCCACCCCCTACACAGTGTCCTGGCTGGACAGAGGAGCACGTTTAGCCAGAGACTCATCAATGTCAAGTGCTCCACTGAACGCCACAGGAAATCATTTCTTCCTGTGGCCATCACACTCTACAATTCTTATCCAACCTCCCTGTGTAAAAGAGAGAAGGGAGAACAACAAGTCTAGAGAGTGATGTTATTATGTTTTTGGTTTTTTTATATTATTTATTTGTTTTTGTATTTATATTAATTGGTGCTATTTATGGTTGTGGGTTTTCTAATCCTTCTGAAATGAGAGCGGCTGTATCTAGGCAAAACTATTTCCCTCTGGGATTAATGAAGTGTTTTGAATCTGAATCTTGAATTATTTGTGATAATGTCTAATACTTTATGTGTTGAGACCTTATAATCTGGATGGTAAATCTGGATCTGGACAAAATAAATCTGGATGGTAGTAAGATCCATTATTGTTTCTTAAAATAACTCTGAAGAGAGCAGAGTGTAAATAAGACAAACTTGTAGTCTTCCAGAGTAGTTCAGACCATGTCTTTGCTAAGTTTTATGTAGACACAAGATAACATCACATAAATATGTATTCTAGCCACTGTCAGATATGAACCAGCCTAGCTTTAACTTCTCGGGCCCCTTGGGGCATTTTGCAGTTTTGTTCTTTAAGATCAAACCGTCAGGCTAAACTGCAAGTCTGTCCAACCCATTAACAGCCTTTCTTTTGGCAGAACAATGAAAGTTGACGTTCTGGTTTCTGTTTGGTTTGCGGCAAGTGTGTTAATTTACTGGACCACCCGACTCACTTGTGTGCCCTGTAGCCAACCTACTGGTCAGAACTGCAGGCAGAGAAGAGCCAAACACAAAACAAGAATTTAAGACATAATAGCTTTTGAAGTGTCTCATGGATAAGGATATATTGCTGTGCTCTTCTTAGGGCAAGCCATAACTTGTTGAGTTTCCTCAGAGAAAAACAAACATTACATTTATGTAGTCTGGCTATTTAATGAAGGTAGGTGAATAGAATTAAAAAGTGGTGGTGACACCAATTAAATTCCGGGTCATTGTATTCCTTTGCTATTACAAACAATTTTGACAACAAGGTTGAGCAGGTTAAGGGTGTTACCTCAAAGCGACTAATCACATAGGATGGTTTAGATTTATTAAAATGGAGAATATGTTACCCCTGAGGGTATATATCAGGCTAATGAAATAAAAACAACTATAACAGTAAAAAATGAATTGAGCAGTTGTAGTAGTCACTGTCAGCATATATGCTATATTATTCACTGAGTGCCAGCAGGTTGGACGGGAATCTTCAGAAATTTGGCACAAAGTGGAATGAAAATCTCTTCTTCCAATACAAACAGAGCTAAAGCTTGCACAACATCAGATGCTCTAAAAATGACTTCAAACATGATTGTTGCTTTTAATAATGCAAAATTTGAGGCGGGTGTGCGTCAAGCAAACAGACATTCAGTTTGCAAAGGCTAGAAACAAGTTAATTGGAAAAAACAGAATAGCTAGACATTTAAGGAGTTTTGCTTCCTTGCAGATAAATAGATCAGACTACAAAAGATGGATAGATGTTTCTTCATGGTAAATATAAAACTAAAGACAGCAGGAGGTTGATATTAAGACTGGAAATAGGGAAGCAGCTCTGCCTCTATTCAAAGACAACTAAAACTTAAAATTGTTGGTCTATACATACAGAACAGAAGTTTGCATGTCAGGCTACATACAAACATACATACATACATACATACACACACACACACACACACACACCTGCCATATGGTAGGTTAAACCTACCATATGTGGTGTAAAAAAAATTAAACCCAAGTTCAAACAGGTGTGCTGAAGCTACAGGACAAAGCTGTAACAGTAGTCCCACAGTGCCTTGACAAAGGAAGGAGGGACTGTGGACCAGCAGTCACCGATCACTTCTTATTTCCATGCCATTGGATAAAGAAGGGAGGAGGAGGAGGAGTTGAGCACGTAGATCCACGCTGACTTATTGAGGACAGCAACATGGACTCCTCCACAAATTCTTCTGCTTTCAGGTCGGCTAGAGACGCCAAGGAGAGAAAAACCTAAGAGACCACATGTTAAAAGCTTCATATCATTTCCACAGCTCTGTTCATTAACTGACATCTGACATCTTCAGTTGTTACTGAGGATTTCTAGAGTGATCACACTGACCCTCATTTCTATCCCACTACATACTTACTTTTGAAAAGACTTGGTTGAAGAAAGTCCTGAAGCCACTTGTCTTTTTGTCCTCAGTCTTCTCAGGTGAAGGATAGTGCGTAGACTGGACGAGTAGAACAGGGTGGACCGTTGCTGTCTTTCTACGGAGACATCTCCTCCACAGTGACACTTTCCCTGTAGTGTGGTTTCTTCTTCCTGGTGTCTCCTTGTGGTTGGCTGGATTGACTTTCTCCAGTGTCTCTGTCCTTGTCTTGACCTTTGCAGCTTGACCCGTCAGGAAGGATTTCAGAGTTGAAATGGCTCCAGTCAAAGAGCTGGCAGGAGCCGTGGTGGTTGATGTTCCTCCATCCACTGAGGCTTGGTGGATGTCAGGAAGAACAGAGATGGCGTTATGAAGCATCTGTGTCTTTAAAGCGTCAGGGAACTGAGGTGAGACTCTCACAGGGACGTCTTCACCAACCACATCATGCAGCGACTGATAGAGGCTCACTTTAAGAGGCTCAGCGAACTAGCTGTTGTTCATCTGAAGCCTGGGCCTGGTCTTTCTGAACCTTTTCAAAATGTAAAGAAGTAAAATAAACAACGTCAGTGCAACATAGCATCTACGGACAACGCTCATCTAATGTGGTGGAAATGGGTTGTGTGTCATTTTACCTGCAGAGGGGTGGAGATCAGGCTGGACGTAGGTGAGGCATGGTTTTCCTTCTCACACTGGCTGGGTGATGGAAATGTGTCAGTGGAGTCTGTGGAGGTGCAGTTCCTCACCTCGGCCTCTATGCTGTCCACTGGTTCTTGAACCAGGTCCAGAGGAGTTCCATTCAGGAGTTCAGCTTTTAAATCTAGAATGACGTCTAAGTCCAGGTTGGATTCCCAGGAAGAAGACGTCATAAAGCTGACATCATTCAGAGTTGGGGGGGGGGGTGTCCTCCAGCCTTTCTTCCCCCACATTTTCCCAACACACCTTCTGAATTTCCTCATCCACTTCCTGAATCTAAGATGTAAACATTTCTGTTGTGTCTGAGTCCAGGTTGGTCTCCCAGGAGGAAGATGTCATGAAGCTGACTTCAGACAGAGCTGGGGAGGAGCAGTAATCTCCTCTGTCCCAGGGAGTCCCAGCAGACAGGGTGTTGGTGACATGGATTGTTTCATGGTCCATGGTTGGAGTGGTTCTCTGGAGGAGAAAAACACGTGAGCAGTAAATTCAAAGTCCAGCTCGAATATTTGTTAGAATGAAGAAAACCAATGATTTTGTGTGTCATCAGCTGCAGGGTTTTCACACGCTGCCTTTATTTGTTCTCTTTATTTCTGTATTCTATACATGAGTATCTTCCTCCTCGCTGTAACGTGCAGCACGAACATTTTCCTGTGGGTTAGATGGTTGCTTAAACACCGGCTCTTTTTAGTGTCCTGCTATCTTAATATTACATCTAATCCATTTAGCCTTGTGTTTGTTTTATTGTAATCTTTCCTTTGAACACTGGCAGAATGAGTCTCACGTGCTCTGTCTCTATCTGCACACGTGGCGTGTTTTTCAAGTTTGATACAGAATCAGCAACATCCAAACATCCAATAATTACAGATGTCAAAGTTTTCGTCTTGTCTGTAAAGTGCATTTACCTGAAAGCCTGCGGGCATCTTCAGATGATCTGGTTTCTCTTGTTCTTTCTCTTCTTTTCTTTCTTTTCGTTGTCTTTTAACAAATTGTTTAGTACAGACACTGGCGTGTGTTCACCAAGGACAATGAGTCTAAAGTGAGACCTGACTCTGCAGAACACTTACATACTATGACACTGATGTCACACAAAAGAGTTCTGATGGAACTCCCAGTGTTCTAATAAAACTTGCTGTGCTCTCCAATGTCAGGTCAGTTTTATTTCTAAGCACATTAAAAAAAAACAAGTTGACCAAAGTGCTGTACAAGGTTAAAATATATAAATATGTGAACTCATTCTAATCTATGTATTGATGCTTGAGATGACCATATCGTTTTTATACCATCATGACGTTTCTATACTGTTTTTGCAAAAAAATGCAAATAAAAAGTTTTACACAGACACTGGTTAGAAGAGAGAGATGGAATGTGGTTTATCTGCAGGAGTCACATTCACGAAATGTTTTATTAATTTTTAATTTCACAAAACCTTTTATTTACCTTTATACATAAACACTGCCTTCACAACACTGTATGTACATGTCTTTGTTTTGTCGGTTTTTAATCCCAATCTGCACGCGAGTCCAGAAGGTGATGACCAGCACCGGACCCGATATCACCATTGCAAAGAGGACTAGTGTCCAGCACAACCCGTCAAATGGTATGAGCCACAAAACCTGAAAAGGAGAGGGTAACAAATCAAATGCTGATTTCACATCCAACCAGTTTGGCTGTGTTAAAACATGCACATGAGTGCACCTGACATTTCACCAACAATGTTAGAGCTATAGCTCAGCAAACTTTCTATATTTTACTAGTCTTGTGTTATTTTTACACAACTGTTGAATAATACCACACAGATCCACAAAATTGAGCATCAGCAGCAAATCTACTTTTAAACACCAAAAGATTTGCATTATAATAAAAATGGCTATTTGTCCTTTTACAGAACAAATTTTCCTTTTCAAGCTGATTTATAATCATGCACATGTTAAAATAGAGGACATGATTATTTATGTAACAGCAAGAACTCCTTTTTTAAAGCCTAATCAGGGACATTGGTTATGAATGTGCAATATAATAAAACACATGTGATGTTGTGATGGTAGAAATACCTTGATTATTTATTTATGAATGTTTATATTGGGTTTTTTGTTGCAGGAATCATCCTCTATGCCCATGTGCCCCTGTTTATGCCCCTGTGCTGTGACTGCTGTGGCTCAAGTTGCCATTTGAGCTCTTACATTTGCAGACACGGACATAATTTACATGTTTTGAAAACAATATGACACATTTTGTGTCATATTGCACAACCCCAACTGTGGCTGCAAATCAACTTATTGACAGCCCATAGACACTGCACTGGTTGCTTGTGTGTGACAATGCTAGTTTTTTTTACACATAAAAATAAATTATGTATAAATAGCAAAGTAGCTGGGATGTTGACCAAATCTCAAAACTCAGGAGAGAGGACTCACAGAGGTGGGAATGTAGAGGAAGCGGGAATAGCCATATACACACACAGTCTCCAAGAAAGAATAGCCTCCGATCTGTCTCTCAGCCCCTTTCCGCCAGGTGAGAAAACCCCATAAACTAATTGGCACCAGCCAGGCATACAAGAATATTACTACAGATACTATTGTTTCTGCAAAAAACACAAATAAAGTCAAGTTACCAGTGGACATGCTGCCATTTAACTATAGGCTGTGAGCCTCTGTAGGACTGACCTCTGTGGAACTGTGGTCTGTAGTGATAGGCAGGGTCTCCCATCTTACTGAGGAAAATAGACACGTCTCCACTGATGGCGACTGAGAACACTAATGTAACGCAAATCCAGACTGGACCTGCAAACACAAATACACACACTGTAAATGGCAGCTATTATTCCCTAAATCAGAGCTCAGTGCCCACTTCTAGGTAGAGAAGCCACAGAGCTAAAGATGTTTCTGCCTAAAGATGGACTGAAAATTATAACATAACATTTGCTTTGTAACCCTTTGCCTCTTAATATAAATCAACAAATAGTGGTTGGACATCCATAAGCAAAATTCACAAAGAAAATGCAGTTCTGTAAATAATAGCAATGTTCATATATTGTTGAAATATACAGAAATAATGTGGCCTGGTAGCTCAATGGGTTAAGCGTCAGACTGGGATGCAAAAGGTTGCAGGTTCGAATCCCGTCTCATTCAAAATCTATCCCCTACCAGGTGTGTCCCTGAGTCAGACACCCAGTGCTAGCTCCTTGTAAGTCGCTTTGGATAAAAGCGTCTGCCAAGCAAAGCAAAGAAAATAACATTTTATTGAAATTTTATGAAAACAAAAGTATTTTGGCTCACCGTACAGGTCTGGATTGTTCCTGAGGTAGCGTTTAATAAAGTTACTTCCAGGTAAAGGCATCCCCGATCCTTTAACCCTGTCCAGCACCTGCATCACGCAAGGTAGTGTCAAACAAGAGAACAATGCAAACTATGAGCAATAGTCTCCCAAATTCTATTTTAATAATTCAATAGCATCTATTGTTTATTTGCACACGCAACTGCACAGAGAGTGTATTTGTAGAAAGGGAGCGGCTCAAACCTGCAAAGTGTCCACATTGAAGAAAGACGGATAGTACTCCAATGACCAAAAGCCACCAGATGGTTTTCTGGAACCAGACACATTTTCTGCAAAAAGATACATGGAAAAGGGTGTGAACTTATACTTGTCTTGTAACCTCTCTCTCTCTCGCTCTCTCTCTCTCTCTATATATATATATATATATATACACCGTATAAATAAGAGACAAGACCCTCAGATGTGTGTGTGGGTGTGTGCTGTACAAGGATATCTATAAAGGCCGAGCGAGCTTTTGTGTGCCTTATCTAGAGAAGTGGCGTCCTCTTTGGTCTGCATCCGTAAAACCCAGCAGTGTTCAGCATCTGTTGGATTGTCTTGAGACATTGCCACCAGCAGAGCCCAGATTCACCAGGATGGCCTTGGTGGTGATCCTTGGATTCTTTTTCGCCTCACTCACTATCCTCCTGGCCAGCACAGGTGTCTCTTTTGGCTTCCGACCACGTCCTCTGAGATTTTCCACAGTGTGCAACATCTTGTATTTTTAAAAATACTTTGCACTGTAGCCACTGGAACTTGAAAACATTTAGATATGGCCTTGTAGCCCTTTCTTGACTTGTGAGCAGCCACAATAAACAGCTGCAGGTCCTCACTGAGCTCCTTTGTCTTAGCCATGTCTGTCCACAAACCGAGAGCTGCTGATTTTCACCTGTTGAGTTGATTAAAACAGTTCTTTCCAATTAATCAGGGTAATTAGGATTCTTCAGGGCAGCTTGGACTATTTGGAGTGATATAGAACTTTGGATTTTTTCAGACTGTGACAGTTTGTAAAAGGGTATGAATAATTTTGGACATGACACTTTCTGCTCCAATGTCAATAAAAGCTGAGAAATGTTTTTTTTCTCAATAATGCCTCTTGTACATCGTCATATTATCTTTTCCTGTTAAAAAATAACTTGCTGGTTAAATTAAAGTAATTTAAGTCAAAATTTGCCAGGGGTATGAATATTTATGGGCTTTACTGTATATATATATATATCTGAAATTCTATAATTAATTATTAGCCGGATGGAGTGACTTTTAGGAGTCTCCATTTGCATTGTCACAGTATCATACTATTCCTTAAAAAATAAACAGTGCACTACCACTGTGCAAAATATATAATTTAATAATTTTGGATGAATAAATTCTAAAGCCAGAATTACCCCAGATGTGTAAAGGCAGGTCAAGGATGTGGAAAGATTATGGGGAAATGGACCCTTGAGCAGAGACTAACAAAAAGCCACTACTGTACTCAGAAACTCCAGACTCGAAGAGTGCAGTCACATCATTTGTGTTCATTTTTTATGTTTGTGGTTGTTTTGAATCTCTTTGTGGCTGTTTTAACTCTCCTTGGGATTAATTTGCATCTCTATGTGGTCATTTACTGTCTTAACTGAGCCGTATGACTTTTAAACAAAAAATAATAAGTCACTGCAAACACAGACTCAATTCTGTGTCTAATTAACACATTAAACACAGCATTTTGTAGCTTGGAGGAGGCAACACTCTACTTATGGAACGTGCATTGATATGCATCAGTACATGGATATAAGCTCAAGATTGGCAACGAAAGCAGCTCCGTTTTGCAGCCAAGCATGAAGACGATCTTAACAGTTTAGATCTAATTATGATATGAAAAATAGTAAAGGAGGCTGACATATCAGTTAGAGAAATGTTTATCCAATTCTGAACATGAACTGAACACACACTAGCTGAATATGAATGACAAAACCCATGTTGAGTTTTGGATTAGTTAATATTACGGTGAACACTGACTGAGCCGAGTGACAAAAGTCACGTTAACAACCCTGAAGTCAGGTTTGCATTAAGCTATTATCCCCTAAAAAACAACCACAACCTGGCATGATTTGGAAATAAAAACAAATTAGTAAAATAACATGAATATTTATACTGTATTTCTACATAGATTAACATGAAAACAACAACTAAAAGCAAAAGAATTTCAGCCACAACAAGAATTCATGCACCAACAGGACAGCAGAGGTAAGCAGACAGAGAGACCGAGCTGGGCAAACAGCCACTATCTTCCCAGATATTACCAACATGTGTATTGTAACAGTATCAGTGAATTAGGACTCTTAGTGATGGCAGTGCTTTGAATAAATGCCTTATTCATTTGCTTTGCTCGGTTAAAAAATGTATATAATTGTTAAACACTAATACCTATAACTACCTAGAAACAGAGGATTTGAATCATGTTTTTAATTTCAGGTTTGAGAACCTACTATCATGCATTGCAACAGATAATTTAAAGGTTTAAATTTGTTATATTGAATAAAAACAGGGGCCCCCAAAATAATCTTGCATAGGGCCCCCACAGCCCTGGGGCTAATACACCTTAAATAGACCACACTAATTGAAACGGTGCAGGGACAGGTGGTGCTGAGGGCGGGGTATGTCATGTGAGTCTAGCAAAATGAGCTCATTACAGCTCACAGATTTTGAGTTGAAATTACTACTCATTCTCTATGGCACATACTGACTGTGGAAAACAGTCACAATACTAGAACTATGAAAGCAAAATGGCTACGCCAGCATTAAAATATTATTAGTTACAGGAATATAGTTTTATCTTTGTTTTGATAAAATCTAAATACAACAAAGGCCAAAAAGAGTTAATCATTTATAAACTACGCATGTGAAAAAATTCAAAGGAAGAGTCTGTGTGCAATGAAGTGATTCATACATGAAACAAAAAGAAATGGCATATTTTTATCATGTTTTCCACATTTTCCCTGTGTCATGTTTATTGCACTCTCTTTCTGATATCATCTTTTTGCATTCTCTTCCTCTGCACTTTCATATTATGAAGAATTAGCACCAGCAGCTGTTCATAAAAACAAAATACCTCCTACTATTTTCTAAACAGTAGGAAAGATTGCTTTCTGTTTATTTATTTTTTATTCTGACACTTTTTTTTTATATTTACAATGTGAGCTAAATTTGAAAGAATACACTGCACAGCTGTTTCCAGACCTCTATCTCAAATATACTGCCGTATTTTAATAATGATCTGTTCATAATAATGAACAGATATAAAATAACAGTAGTCTCTAAGAAACTGGTTTATGTAAATGAGAAGGAGTTACACACCAAGTTAGCTAATATACCACAGCTAACCTGTGCTTAACTAGTGTACAAGTATTACCTTCTGTCTGCAAATTTGAAAGAATAGAGTAAAGGTTATATTCAGGGAAAGATACTATCACTAACATGACATTTTGCCATATATTTCATATAAAACCCTGAGTCATAGTGATTCAACAGCTTTTCTCAACAAGAGGATAAATAGTGAAAGTAAGAAAGTAAAATTAGCAAATACAAGAAAAGTAAATTTTCATGTTCTGTTAAAACGAGCAGTTTTAACAGAACATAAAACGAGCAGTTTTAACAGAACAGAAAGGTAGAGCATTAAAAGTAATGCTCTACCTTTAAATTACTGTCTTTATATAAAAAAGTCTGTTTACTTTAAATATCCAAGTAATATTACTGACTAATTTGTAGGCACTGCTTCTTAACACTGTAACATTCTGATCAGATTACTTTTGATGTAATTTTTAATCGGCCTGCATTTCTCCCTTGAGGTGTCAGTAAAGAGTTACTTTACATCACCTTTCCTCATATTAATTTTAATAAATAGCGCTTTAACCACTGTATGTAAGAGGGAAATGGATCAATCATGAGGCCGCGAAGCATCCCACAGATACTACATCCTCACAGCCTGGGACAACTTATGGCCAGCTAACCCTTGGCAACAGGGGGCACTTAGAGGTAAAGTGTCAGCACTGGCTAACAGCTGCACACATATTATCCAGCAGTGGCGATTTGTGAGTATGGAGACCTATCACCAGACGTGATCCCATGATACGTAGCCTCAGCTGCTGAACACAGCTTGGGGGGGGGATAAGAGAGAAAGTAGTGGTCACAGTACAATTGTAGGCGAAAGACAGTTGTGAGTGAATGTCTGAACTGTGAAAAATATGCACTTGCTTATCCATTTTTTCTTTCTCACTCAAAAGCAGACACATGCACACAATGCAGCGCATTGCATTGGGGTCATCTCACTGAGTGAGACTGAGAAAAACACAGAAGTGGAAGCGAAAAAAAGCAATAAAAGATCCAGATAATGAATCCCTGCAAGAGAATGACAAATGGTTGCTATGAATTCATTGTTGTTTGTCTGTTTACCATTGGGAATTTTCTCCTCACATAATGCAATCGAATGTCAAGTTTGGCAGGACATAGATAATACCATGTAAGAAGGACCATGAGACAAAGATGTTGAGAGGATTAGGCATTAAAGTTGAGTGATTAGGGTTAGGGGAAACCATTAGTCAAGGTAGTAGCACCAAGAAGCACTTCAAGGAGATCAGCTTAAGGGAAAAACTGACAACTTCCGGGTAAGATGAAAAGTTGCCAGCCCATCGTCTTTGTCTGCAGGCAGAACCCTCTCACACATTGATGCAAATGTGAGAAGTGGCCTCTCACCATTGCTAAGTGGATTGAGTTGCGTGATGGACATATCAGACACCCTCAGGAAAAAGCTATCCGAATCATATAATGTGATTCTCCTCTGTCGTAATAGGGGTAAAAGTGTTTCCTGTCTGTCCACCCACCTACCATCCTTCCATCTATCCATCCATCCAAGCATGCATCTGAGAGTGTTGCCTCCCTAAGCTTCGCCTGAGGAAAAATGGAGGAGAGATGATAAAAATATTGAAAGGGAAGAGACTACAAAAAAGGAAATAAGGGGAGAAAAGGCAAGATGCCTCCATGTATCGCTTCGAGCCAGGAAATGCCCACGAGTGTTCAAGTTCCTTGTCTCATTCACTCACAAAGAGAAGACAGAAAAGTAAAATGTTTGCAGTGACAGAGAAATAGACTCTGGCAAGGGGAAATGCAAACACAGGGTGGCTTAGGCTAACATTTGCCCATAGCTAGCGCTGGCTTGATTGAACTTTTTGTATCTCTTCCTGTCTGTCTCACACAAAAAGATAGAAAAAAAAATAGAAAACACATTACCCGAATAAGTAGCACAACCCCATGTAAAAAAAAACAAACTATGAGAAAATTGAGGTTGTTCAATTAATCAAATGCATGTTTGGCATCATGGAGCAATAACAGTTTCATGCTAATTGCGAATCAGCAGCAAATTTCCTGTTTGGCTCTGCAGGGCCTTACCTTTCTCATCAGAGGGAGACATGTAGACCTGGCCCAGGACCAGCCACCGTGCATTTGAGGTAAGGTCTTTTCTGGTTTGCTCATTTAACTAAAATAGCAGTACTGAGCCAGTATCTGGCATTCACAGACTCTTTTAATTGCTTGAAACACTATAAAGCAGGAAAAGGAGCTATTTGTCTGGAAAGTGCGCTTATCTAATCTCTCTATGAAGTATTTTGCTTGGAAATACAGCTCTGGGAAAGCCAGGACAATTAGCACCTTATAGAACATACTGAGATAGATCTTGAGCAAATTTCAAAAGGCATTTGAGGATGATGTGATCATTTGAGGATTTTCTGTTGGAACTTAGCCCTGCTTTTAAAGATAGTGAGATTCTTCCACAATGTCTGAAGTAGATTATAACAGGGCTATCCTTTCATTCAGAGACTACAAGTTTTGTTCCAGTCTGAATATCATTATGTAGATATTGTAAAAGCCATGCAGAAGCTCTTGAAACTATATTTATTCAAAGTAATGGACTAACCTGTATGCACACATACTACATTTATACTGTAAGTGTCAAGTAGGTCCCATATAAGCCGTAAAAGCAAAATTGCAAACAGAATACTTTTATTGCCAACATGGTAATTGGTTTTGGCACTGTAACGTAACCACCTTTAATACCTGCACATTTGACAGCATCAGATGCTGTTCGAAATAAACAGCATTTTGCTCCATAGTATGAAGAGATAACTCAACAAAAGTGAAAGATTTTAACTTAATATCGTGTGTGCTGTCTATATACATTAACATGGGCATTTGGATGTAATGAAGTGCAAAAACAAATTGCAGTGTCTTGTTAACCTGCCTGTTTGTGCACACAAATGAGTGTGAAGGTGGAAGTGGCACCATTCTTTTGCATTCCACAAGACAGAGGGCTCCAGGCGCCACAGATCTCTAAAGTAATATAACAGCCATTAACAATTGATGGCTATTATTGCAGGATCCATTCTCTCATTATTGCCAACAAAAACAGCTCTTGAATGCATGAAATGCTTGTGTTTCCATCATCTGCAGTTTGAAGTAGGGGCTTACAAAGTGTAGTGAAGGCAGCACCACCACAAGGCAATTTAGAGTGTGAAAAATAGCTATACTCAGCTAGCATTATTTGACAATGATGAAATGTGAGCTCTACATTTTCCTTCAGGTGTTCGAGACAGTGCAGAAAACTGTAAAAGGGTGATGGAGGCTTAACTCCTTCCCTAGCATTAGGGAGTAAGCCCAGCAACTTGGTGTGTTTCTTTGGTAATACACATGAGTGAGGCTTTGTACAAATGTGTGCACAGATGTGTGCAACTTTGTGTATGTGTGTCTAGAAAAGCCCTTTATCAGATGCTGGCAGAGTGGAGCGCAGGAGATCGATTGGGCTTTGGCCTGAAACAGGAAGACAGTACCTGGATCTCAGCCGGCCTCCACCTTCCCTCTCATTGATCTTCATTACCTCCACAGACTGGAGCTGGAGCAAGAAGAACCTGGACACAGTGGCCCATACGCTCACATAGGAACATATTGTATGCACTCTCACCAATGCACACGCAGTATACAAAAAATCTGACTTTATATATTATGCATATATGCTAAGACAAGGTGAGTAGTAACAACTTACATTTACTCTATTACATTTACTTTTTAATAAGTTTTACTGCATTATACTTTTATTTTTTACTTGAGTAGATTTGTGAAGAAGAAACTCTACTCTTACAATCCTAGATGGGAGCTGTTCTTTTTTTGTTGTTGTTGTTTCAAACCAACCATGCAAGAACAAGAAGAAAGCAAGTAAACAGGAGAACAAATTTCTCTGTTGTTTACTTGTTTACTTTCTCTTGTATAGCACCAACTGGATGTTCAATGATTGTTGGCTGTCCTTCCAAAGTAAAACATCTGTTTTAAAAGAAAATTACAAAATAAAGAACTCTGTATAAAAATCTGTATTATTCCTACAGATGTTGGTTGATGTATTTTATCTGCTATTTTAAGCTCTAATAAAAAAAACTAGCAAAAAAGTAAACTAAGTTAAAGTAAATTAAAGTAAACATAGCACAATTATAGCAGAGAGTGAATTGAAAAAAAAACACAAGAATGAGTGCAGTTCAAACATACCTTAGTAGGTATTGGTTTAAATCTTTATGTTGCTTAAGTAAATTTTGAGATTGAAATATGTATTTCTTCATTTTTATACTAAAATCTAACAACATGCTAAATAATATGCAAATGCCACATCTACATAGAACAAATATGTATTTAAAAAGTATACACACATAAACTGATTTTGTTTCCTACGGAGGGCAAACACAAATACCCCTTGTGGTGTAAAGCTGGACAGTCTTAAAATGATCAATTGAATTCCCTTCTCTATTAGTTAAATGTAAGTGTAGTTCAGGGGTAGGCAAGATCGGTCCTAGGGAGCAGCAGCCCTGCTTGTTTTCCAACCATCCCTGCACTTACAGCTTCTGGCTGGCTGAACACACCTGATCCAAGTAATCAGCAGCTCATGCTCTTGGTTAACAGCTGGAGGGTTGGAAAACAAGCAGGGCTGTGGCTCTCTAGGACCGAACTTGCCTACCCCTGGTCTGGTTCGTCAGATTTACACCACAAAGTAACAACACAACAACATTTCTCTGGCCTTGAGACTTTGTTTCAACTTTCAGAAGTTTTCCAAAACTTTTCTTGTTGACAACACTGTTATGTTCAAGACCAGAGTTAGGCAAGCCTGGTCCTGGAAAGCTGCAGCCCTGCTTGTTTTCCAACCATCCCTGCACTTAAAACACTTTGCACTTCTGCACTTCCAATTAGATGAATACACCCGATCCAGGTAATCGACAGCTGTAAGGAGTGCTGGAAAGAAGGACTATGGCTCTGTGGGACTAGGAACAACCTAAAATCAGTTAATTTTGAGAAAAAAAAAGAGTTTCCATTCATACAACACATTTATGGATTGTCCATAAAAAACTGGGTGGAAACACACCATTCAAAAAATGAATAACTGGATAATGTTTCAGGTGGTGTATCATTGACTTTCATATTTAGATCAAGTTGATCATAAATATTAAGAAAATATGCTTCAATGTTAACGAGCAACATGGAAACATTGAGTTATATTTGTAATGCAAGTAATTACAATAATCACAATCAATTAAACACATGTAATCAGACCTCTTAAAGAGGTCGTGATCTCCACATTTCTCAGCGGGTAATGAAATATGACGGTAAAACTAAAAACTAAACAAATGTTAATAAATCTCTCTCTGTTCATGAACAATGATTATTTCATATTCAGACTTTGCATTTGTCATCTGTATGTGTATCTGTATTCATCCACAGTACATCAGAAGTGGGTAACTGTTCTATCTTATTATTTCCACAGACAACAACAACAAAATTGGATATAAACACATTTTAGTCAAGCTCCAACTTTCAATTAAACTGCCGAATGTTTCGTCTATTTGAAGAGAGAAGTATAATTACTTTATTCAGTTCAATTATTGAACAGAATGTCTTTGACAATAACAAACAGGCAAGGAAAGCTGTTTTAGTCGGGGGAGATTGCTTGAAATACCCATGTAATGCTTTAAAGATTTTTAAACATTCACAATCCGAAACAATTTACAGTCAAAAAAAGCAGCTGGTGAAGTCAGCACGTCTGCCACGTGGATTATAGACTTTGTTTATGCATTGTTGATGTGTCTGTCTTAACCTTGTCTCCAAGAATTTCTTTTCTCCAAGATTTAATGCACACTAGAAAAGTGAGTTAAAAAAGAGGAGGAAAAACAGGGGAGGGTGGAGACAAAGAGAGAGCAAGAGACAGGGAGTGAATGAAAGGTGTTATTGAATAACCAAAGCTTTCAGGTGCCATTCTCACCTTGTGACTTAAGTTAATTCAATTCCACCCCCCACCCCCCTTCCATCAAGCCTCGCCTGGAAGTAGACGGCATCAAAGCAGAGCCAGAAAACACTAAATGATTGTAACACAATTGTTGCTGGGCAGTCATTGATTGTTTGCCCAGAAAGAAGTTGGAAGATAGACAAGACACTTATTTTTTCCACCTCTCCCTTCTTCAATAATCACTATTGGGATGGATGTGTGTGTATATGTGCATGCTAGCAACTATGAGGTTAAATAACCTTCTGTGTAGTGAGTGTATTTGCATGGTACGGTATATGCACACAGATAAATTAAGAGCTCTTTGGTCATACACACGAACAGATGGATGTTTAATCAACTGCCTAAAAATCAATATCAAAATCTGCCACTCTCAGTATGCTGACAGCATGGTGTTAAGTTGTGACGCAACCAACGATGACCACTCTGAATTTTGCATTCTTATTAAAAAGGCTATGTCTAATCATTATCTTCAAACAGCAATAGTGTGTGCATAGGAACTGCCTGTGTGCACAAGCGAGTTGGTATTAAAGAGGCACCACTGATTGTAGAGTACAAATCAAGTTTACTTTCTACCTTTAGCAGAGAGTCTTCAACTTTTTGAAAGACAGGGGCATTTATTGGACAAGGAAGAATAATCTAATAAAATAAACAATTGAGTTGTATTATAGGAACTGTAGGATTCTGTGTTTGGAGGCTTGACCCATAATTCACACCTGAAGTAACACCGTATCAATTTAACATGTATTTTGTGTAATATTTCTCTTGTTTTTCCTCCTTCGTAGAAGGAGGAGTATCGCTTTAATCAAACGACATATATACTATTACAGTTTATTAGACTATTACATTACTTTTCTATACTAAAACTTCCCCAATTAGGCTGAGATGCTGCTGAGTAAGAATCCGTTAAAGCAAAGTGTTTTATCTGGCACTTTCACTGGTACCTTATCCAAGAAAACAGGGCTCAGCATGGGTCTAGCAGACAAAAGCTGTGAACACTTTGTCATCTATAACAAGAAGTGTGGTGCAGGTGAAGAACAAAAATGGATTGACCTGAGAGTGACTGCAAAAAAGGGATTGCCACACACAAAAGAGATGTCAATAGAACAGAAGGGGGCTGAGTGCCACTTCTCCGTCATGTGTGGACGACAAAATAAATCAAACCGGAGTAAGAACCGCCAACTTACACTATACTGTAAGTTTTTCCTTAGGCACTTTAATAAGAAACTTAGGAGTTGATCATTAATGTAAAAGGTTAAAGCTACTGTAAATGTCCTCCAGGGCACTGCTGTTATAGAAAAATGAAACATAACTGAGTGTGGTGAGGGAAGACAATAAATACCCACGATGCCAGGTTTAGGAAAGTCTAACAGTCATACAGAGCGCCGGAGCAAAGTAAAAAAAAAGGAACATATTGAGTGTGTAACCTACATATATACTCCAGCGTACAAGTGGGAGGGTATGACCCTGAAAAAGTGCAGGAACAAAGAGTACTGTCTGGGCTCCACTGGACTCTGACTATATGGCACCTACTGTCTTTGAAAAAATAAATAAATAAATAAAGCACACTGATTCTTATCTACACTTACAGTGTACGAAAGAAACATTCTTCACAGAACATTAATGTTTCTACCACACTGATGTTACTTACTTACTATTAATGCAGAACAACAAGCTACAAACTCGTTTCTAAGGTTCTCATTTCCACCTCCCTGCTGCTCCATAGTGTATGTTGTAGCATACTAGAGGCACACTGGGGGGACGCCATGCATTTCCTGACATTCTTCTCCTCAGTCAAGGTTTCCCAACATTATTCATCTTGCTTGTAGTGTTTAAATATTGGATTACCTATGATAAATCGGAATGTATGCAGAGACATGGACACATGTTTGGTAAATAAAAGAAAAGAATTAGACAACGTTTACCTTGCTTTCTTGGTGACTAAAAAGTCCCTAAAGTGCACACTCGGGGACAGAATTACAGAAGTACACTAGATTTCACCACATCTCATCAAAGAACTGCTTGAGTAGGTATTTTACATGCATTTACTCTACTTTGTTTATTTATTGTAGATTAATAGTCTTGACACATGATATACAGTGAAAAAGAAAGTATGAAATGTGATATGATCGATAACTGTTTTTATCCAGCATACCTATCATCATATGTATCAACACACTAAGTGATGGTGACAAAAGGAATGAAAACAGTGTTTAATAACAGGTTCAACCACATTTGGAAGCAATAACCCCAAACACGCTTTTCCTGTAGCCGTGGACTACACCTGCACAACATCCAGGAGCATACTTTCACACAGAACTGCTTCAGCTCAATCGTACTTACCATACTGGTTCAATAAAGAAATGAAGGATCGTGACCGTTGTGTTTTATCAGATTAGAAATTGTTTTCTTTTTTTTCTATTTGGGACTATAGTTAAAATCACATCACGATTCTTGACAAATTTAAGCAGAAAACCAAGACACTGCACTTATTATGTTAGTACTTCTTCTTACAACTGTGTTTATTAAAATCCAGACTATACTGAGATATTACCTCTTATTTAGTCAGATAAATGTTATATCAGTGCTTAGTCTCTCTGTCACGAAGATCCATTGATCTCCAGTGATTTGAAAGGTCTACAAAAATGTGTAAAATGTCACTGCAGGATCAGATCCATGGGAATGGATGGAGTCTTGCTGTTTCATTTGTAATCGCAGCAGAAAACCCATTACCAAATACAGACTAGAAAAAAAAGAGAGAGAAGCTGACAAAAGACACAGCGAAAGTGGTGGTGTTCATTAGCAGAAAAGTTGTTTTTTTTTTTTAAGGCAGTTCAAAGTTTTATCATTAAAAAGCAATAAGTCTCCCTTGTTAAATGTATTCTGTCTCATAGAATTTACTCAGATCAAATCTTAAAGATTATTTTTTGATGTCATTTCACATCTGCAGAAATTAGAACCAGTGGGAGAGTAAAGCATTCAGAAATGTGTTGCTGTCCTGTAGCATTTTAACTGCTGACAAAGCCTCCACATCCACATGAGCATCTGAGTTTAGTTTGTAACATCCATGCTGCATTAATGGTTAGTTCAAGCGTTTTCTCTTTTTTCTCTTTGGCAACATCCACCTTGTTAGAAACAGTAAAAAGGTCAATCTGATTATTCAAATCACTGACACGTCCAGAGGTCCTTTGAATATCCAAGAGTGAGTCACACAGAGTGCTCCTCTCTTTCTGAAGCTCGCCATGAAGGTCAATCATGGGTGTACTTTTAATTTCATATGTGGGCTGCTGGGTTTGATAGAAACACATGAACTAATCCGCTCCATCCAGATTACATGCATTTCCAATACTTCACCACAACTCCTCTTGACCTTCACCAATCAGTTTAACTTCCTGACCGCAGCATATGGAAGCTCTCTCTCACATACTCACACACCATTAGTAGTACAGTCCTTTGTAGATGGCAAAATCACCTCACTCTACTGAGCGTGTCATTCCAATTGCCACAGTAATTAGAAGGCCTGGGTCTGAGTGACAGGACCTGACTAACAGTAGGGTGCACGTGTGTATGTCCGTGAAAGCGTTTCTGCAGTTGTAAACCACAGTTACATAAAGAAGTATAGCTTTACTCTTTCATGCCAGCCGTAACAGATGCAGCACAAGGGAACTTAATTATTGAACACCTCTGCTCCACATTATGAGCCACATCATTTATTTCGAGCTGCCGTAGTTTTCTAGAACCTAACAAGAGGTTGTTTTAAAGTTTGAAGAGCTCAGATGTAGAAGAATCGAGTAAATTCTGCAAGCTGCCTTTAGTGTGAAATATAGCTTAGGATATTTTAACGGGAAGTCTACTGAGGTACAAACTTGGCTTTGGCTTCAGTGCCTGATTGGAACTTTTTCCGGAAAGCATAAAAATAATTTAGTAAAAATAGCCATCCTTGGAGATTATAGCCACAAAAGAATATTTAAACCATTACTCACAAAAGCTTCTCTGAAATTCACATTACACCTATTAAAAAGATAATTTCTATTTATTGTTTTGGCAGACAAAGCAAAAACCCTGAGGTAGATAACGTTGTTCGCAGGCCAGTGTAGCTGTAGTGGATTATTTGTATTTTTATTTTTACTTGGAGGTAAAAGCAAAAGTAAGTACAGCTGAAATGTTGCTAAGCTCTCATAGTGATTAGTAAGTGAACTGCAATGTATGTTTACAATGGACAGATTGGGAAACAGTTTCTTTTATTGACCTGAGGTGACCTGTATGTTTGTCTGACTATTCAATTCAGTAATGAGAATGAGTCAGTCTCATCCATTTTACCCATTCATCCAGTCAGTGCGTGTGTTTAGACCTACTGTGTCCACCCACCCTCAGAAGGCTCAGGAACCCTCACTGTGGCGAGCCATGACTCCCCCCCCGCAGAGCCACCTGCAGAGCTTTGCTCCAGCCTCAGTCAAGCTATGTGGGCAAAACTTCTTTAATAAGTTTGTCTCTTATTACTGTGGCAAAGTCCCTTCTAGATTCTAGCTGTTTTTTGTATCAACACAGAAATGTCAGTCTGTTGGTTAATCACTCCAACAGCCATTAAATGATCTGTCACTCAGCTAGAGATATCCCTGACACCCGGAGATTTAATGAAGGCATTTGGCTACTCCCTCCCCGTAATCTATTGTTCCTATTAAAATAGCTCATTAACTTGACTTGTAGACTGCCACACAATTTTGCAGAAATAAACAATTGGTTAAAAGGGTAAGCCTTGATCAAACGTTCCTACAAGCCAAAGACAGAAGGCTTCGATGGTACCTTTCCACAATAAGATACTTTTTACAGTATATTTCCTAATCTTTTATCTGTGTGTGTTTAATGAACTCTGTTCCTAATGGTTTGGTCAGGGACCTTCACAGGTATGCTCCACCTGCAAAACCGTCTAATGGATACTAACGGACTGCTCAGAGTGTAGAAACCTCATCATGGTATAAAAACGATATGGTCATCTCAAGCATCAATACATAGATTAGAATGAGTTCACATATTTATATATTTTAACCTTGTACAGCACTTTGGTCAACTTGTTTTTTTTTAATGTGCTTAGAAATAAAACTGACCTGACATTGGAGAGCACAGCAAGTTTTATTAGAACACTGGGAGTTCCATCAGAACTCTTTTGTGTGACATCAGTGTCATAGTATGTAAGTGTTCTGCAGAGTCAGGTCTCACTTTAGACTCATTGTCCTTAGTGAACACACGCCAGTGTCTGTACTAAACAATTTGTTAAAAGACAACGAAAAGAAAGAAGAGAAGAGAAAGAACAAGAGAAACCAGATCATCTGAAGATGCCTGTAGGCTCTTAGGTAAATGCACTTTACAGACAAGACAAAAACTTTGACATCTGTAATTATTGGAAGTTGCGGATTCTGTATCAAACTTGAAAAACACGTCACATGTGCAGATAAATACAGAGCACATGAGACTCATTCTGCCAGTGTTCAAAGGAAAGATTACAATAAAACAAACACAAGGCTAAATGGATTAGATGTAATATTAAGATAGCAGGACACTAAAAAGAGCCGGTGTTTAAGCAACCATCTAACCCACAGGAAAATGTTTGTGCTGCACGTTACAGCGAGGAGGAAGATACTCATGTATAGAATACAGAAATAAAGAGAACAAATGAAGGCAGCGTGTGAAAACCCTGCAGCTGATGACACACAAAATCATTGTGGCCCCGCCTTGGAAGAGGGACTGGAGGGGCAGCAACGCCATCCTCGACGGGGACCCCGCTTGGAAGAGGCACTGGAGAGGAGGAGGCCCGGCCCCGCCTTGGAAGAGGGACTGGACAATGTCCTTGAAGCGGACCCTGCTTGGAAGAGGGCCCGAAGAGGAGGAGATGCAGTCCCGCCTTGGAAGAGGGGCGGCGACACCTTCCTTGACGTGGATCCTGCTTGGAAGAGGGCCCAGAGAGGAGGAGATGCAGTCCCGCCTTGGAAAAGGGACTGGAAGGGCAGCGACGACGTCCCCAAGCAGACCTCGCTTGGAAAAGGGCCCGGAGAAGAGAAGACGTGGCCCCATCTTGGAAGAGAGGCGGCGACACCGTCCTCAACGTGGACCCCGCTTGGAAGAGGGCCCAGAGAGGAGGAGATGCAGTCTCGCCTTGGAAAAGGGACTGGAGGGGCAGCGACGACGACCTCGTTGTGGACCCCGCTTGGAAGAGGGCCCGGAGAAGAGGAGATGCGGTCCCGCCTTGGAAAAGGGACTGAAGGGGCGGCGACGACGACCTCGTCGTGGACCCTGCTTGGAAGAGGGCCCGGAGAGGAGGCGACGCGGTCCCGCGTTGGAGGAGGAACTTGAGCAGTGGCGGCTGCATCGATGTGGTATCGCCTTGGAGCAGGAATTGAAGTGATGATAGCAACGTTCTTGGCATGGATCCGTCTGGGGAGGCGAGCAGAAGGTGGAGAGGCAGGGGCGACATCTTTCAGGTGAACCCGTCTCGGAGGACGAGCTGGTGCAGATGAGGGCTTAAGATCTCCCACATCCTGGCGTCTCTGGCGGCCACACTGTGGGCTCCATGGCCCATTCTGGCTCAGGGCCCTTGGATTTATGGCCAGGCGGGTCCCCAGGAAGGGTGAGGCCGGTGCTGAGACGTCCACATTGGTGGTAGGATGGGTGCGACGGTGTCGTTACCTGCGACGTCTCTGAGGAACAGGCTGGCACTCCGAGTCATTAGCCCAGTGGTCCTCAAAGTCCAAAAAGGCAGAGATTTTCCGAGCTGAAGTGGGGCTCAGGTAGACCAGATCCTCAGAGTCATAGTCCCAGGGGGCAAACATAGCGAAGCCGGACCAGAGAAAAAAAAAAACTGAATGGAAGTAAGTGGCTGGGGTTCAGCGGAAGAGAGAGGGGAAAAAGTTGCTTGGAAAGAAGAAAATGGTTAACTAAAACCCTCTCCAGCCCTGGTTGCAGGGTCCAAAGTGGTCAGTTCATTCTGTCATTTACATGTACAAAATGGAGGACCCAGATGCAAACCAGAGACAAGAGAAGGTTCAAACAAAGGAACTTTATTGTAAATTAACACAGAAAGTAATATGGAACAGAAAAACATTCTTAGGTAGAGGCAAAACTGGCAATACAGGAAATAACAACAGAGGGACAAAGAGTAAAGAGAGACAAAGAGAGGGTGAAAGAAAGATGGTACAAAATAGTAACTGAACCCAAAACCAACTTACATAAAAGAAGAGGGGCATAGTGACTAGTAGCATGAGTAGTTGAGTATGAACTGACAAAGGAATTGGGGAGGTGTAGAGGCTTAAATAGTGAGAGTACTGATTGGTAATAAGGAACAGCTGGAAATAATGAGTGAGTGAAGGTGGAGAGAGAGGGGAGTGGTTAAGGTGAGGGAGGAACAAAGATAGAAGGACACATGAGGGCTGGAGGAGAACATGACACTGACAGTTTTAGAGATTAAAAAAATTACCGGTAATTAGTAATGATGCAGAATGATTGGGAGGCAATGATTAGTTAGTCTAACATCTAACATTAAGCTTTTACAAATGTATGTATGTATGTCGCCTGACATGCAAACTTCTGTGAAAGCATATCATGGCATTACACTTCTGTTCTGTATGTATAGACCAACAAGTTTAAGTTTTAGTTTTCTTTGAATAGAGGCAGAGCTGCTTCCCTATTTCCAGTCTTAATATCAACCTCCTGCTGTCTTTAGTTTTATATTTACCATGAAGAAACATCTATCCATCTTTTGTAGTCTGATCTATTTATCTGCAAGGAAGCAAAACTCCTTAAATGTCTAGCTATTCTGTTTTTTCCAATTAACTTGTTTCTAGCCTTTGCAAACTTAATGTCTGTTTGCTTGAAGCGCATGCGCCTCAAGTTTTGCATTATTAAAAGCAACAATCATGTTGGAAGTCATTTTTAGAGCATCTAATGTTGTGCAAGCTTTAGCTTTGTTTGTATTGAAAGAAGAGATTTTCATTCCACTTTGTGCCAAATTCCTGAAGATTCCCGTCCAACCTGCTGGCACTCAGTGAATAATATAGCATATATGCTGACAGTGACTACTACAACTGCTCAATTCATTTTTTACTGTTATAGTTGTTTTTATTTCATTAGCCTGATATATACCTTCAGGGGTAACATATTCTCCATTTTAATAAATCTAAACCATTCTATGTGATTGGAGCTGATCGCTTTGAGGTAACACCCTGAAAAAGGAATAATTGCACTGTTTGGTACAGCGCAAATCAGCGGCTGACGGCCATACAGCCACATTCCCATATGTCAGCAATTGGTTTACCAAGTATAATGTGATTACAATGAAAAAACACAATGATTAAAGCAGTGAAATCTTGTATTGTACAAGATTAAAATTCACTGACACACAGGTCGTAAAAGTTAACTCATGCTAAGGTGTAAGACAACTGGATATTTGTCTTCTTACAGTGAAGTGCCAGCACAAAAGTCACCCACAGTACCACTTGTTGTGCATGCCACGACTTGGCATCGTCCACTGCTGCATTGTTGTGCAGGCACAGGATATTGCTCAATTTCCAACGTAATTGAAGATAATTTCTGAAAATCATCATGGATTATTATTAACATAAGAGGTTACATAATAATAGATTTTCAAATAAAAGGTGTAATTCGCTTTTCATAGACCTCAAATAAAACCAAGCACAACAAAAGAAATCTATGTTTGATGAATCTAAAGTGCATAAACAAGGTCAACAAAGAGCTTATATTGTGAACATCCAATTAATGGTGCTCCAGTTAATAAAAGACAATCAACATCACAGACTGCTTAATCACAAAAAGGCAAATTTACTGCTCGAGCAGACAACAAAGCAATGTAGTTTAGTTTTACATGCAGCTCACTGCTCCCTCAAACACAATCTCTGCCAGACCCAAATACAAAAAGGAACAGGTGCTCTCCAGAATAGCAAATCCTGAATTACTCAGAGTAGCAGAAAAGACAATAATTGACATGTGCTACCATAACTACCAAGTATTGGTAAGTGTTGCAAACAATATTTGTAATGATGGATACAAGACGGAACAGTCTTGAACTTGATAACAACAGTTTGAAAGTGATTTCACACAAACATAGTAAAACCTGGTTTCTCGTTTCTCTCTTACTGGAATGATTATTAGTTACTGCGAGTCCTTTTCTAGCTCCTGTGTAAAATAGTCTGTATATGATGACTCTAATTTATCTCTCAGGTACTAATTACATCATCTAAAATGTACTAGTTACTTACGTTACAAGTGTAATGTACAAAAGTGGTCCTCTAAGAAAACTGAGTACAATAAACAGTAATGATGATGCTGCTCATAAAATAAATGAAAATGTGATCCTGATTTGTTCGACAAACTCTCAGAAAAATGTGCCAAAGAAAATTTACTGTAATTGATTAAAAAAATAGTGACAAAAATATGTGTTACGTATTATTTACGGTTACGTTATTTCCTGTAATTTTCAGCGTATATTCTCTCACAGACAGTTTTGTGTTTCCAGAAATTCTCTCACATCCCTCTTAGAGTTTGACAAACCATTCTGTGCATACACCAGCATCCCACAGAGTCACTGGACAAAGAAAGACAGGGAGAGAGAGAAAGACGGTGGTGACCCCCTCGAGGGGGCTTCCTGACATAATCAACAGCGGCGGTGGAGACATGGTGCTGTCACAACACCCAGCTTGGGTGTGTGTGTGTGTGTGTGTGTGTGTGTGTGTGTGTGAAGGCGGGGGGGGGGGGGCTTTGGTGTCACTAGCTCTGACACACTGCAGACTCAAGCTGGAGCAATGACTGTGACATAATGGGACAGGTCTCTGGGAAAGGAATGGGTGGTGGGAAAGAGGAGTGAAATGAAACAGAGGAAGGTGGAGTGGCGAGCTGTGCGAGGGTGGTTTCTTTGAGGATGATCAGACAGGCAGGCAGAAGACTACACAGGATGACTGTGTCAGTATGGATGGCAGCTTTGTTTGGATTTTTGAAATAAAACACAGTTCAGACCCGACAAGTGAAAAGTTATGTCGCCTTTTTTAGGACTATACTGATATTTTACACTGTCAAATTAATAGCACCATCATCTACCTTAAACTAATTAATGAGCATAACTGATTAGTATTTACCTGAAGCAATAAGTTCCATAAATCATCATTATAGTTAGTTAGTCAGAGAAAGTGGCTTGCAGTCTTGGTAATGGATTTATTTTTTTTTATTTTTTAAGTAAAAAGCTCCTATGTTCTTTGCATGTTACCATGTTGTCACTCAGTTTCATTTGGAATTTGTCTCTAATGTAGTTTATTTTACATATATATATACATATATATATATGTATATATATATATGTATACTCTTGAAATAAGAAGTAACAAGGCTCATATAGTACCTTATGTAGGATTGCTCACAGGTATTGTAGACCAGGCTGCAGAAGTGTGCAGAGGTGTGAAGCACCATGTGAACATTTACTTCTAAACAATAACTTCCTACAAGCAGTCGGGGCAAAGAGGTGTTGATCAAGTGATTTGTTCATTTGGTTCAGTTCTCTCATTTCTGCGTCGGCACTTTCATGAAAAATTGCTTTTTGGCCACTCTCATTTAAAATGTTTTCTCCTGGGCTGTTTGCGGGAGAAAACATCCAGTCATATAGTCCTCTCAGTAGGAGTTGCTATTCATTCTTTAGGCACCAAGAAACCTTTTGAACCTACCTTATTAGTCAGGTCTCTGTTGCTGACTCACAAGGGTGAATGGCTTGTGTGCCTCTCTGACTATTTCAGATACGTTCTAATAAATAAGAGCTCTGAGTCACATCCTTTTCAGGCAAAAAAAAACTGCACTTCAGCTCCCAAACTTTTAGAATTCTTTTTGGAAAAATGACATTTTCTGCATTCAGACAGGTGCATCGGAGAAGCAATGACTTCTAGAAAGTAGCTTGAACGAAACGTATCCATTGCATAAAGCTGAAGTGACCGTGTGGGAGCTGATTTTGTTACTTAGACTTTATTTGGGTCATGAATGAATCAGCCAGGTGTTCTTTGCCTTCCTCCACATAACGAGAAGAGCAAGCAGAGGTTGTATGGCATAGCATGTGTTTCGTGGAAAGCCTGGCAAGGCACATTAGATATAAAAACAACCACTGCAAGTGCAGTGCCTGTGTGCTGTCAGGTATGGACACTTTCTCAGGTGATTAATACAGGCACCACTTGTGCATCTGTGATTTATATTCAAACCCAGGCAGAGCATTTTTAGGAAATTAGTGCAGAAATCCACGTGAACAAGTTAGTTAGAGTTGGTCTATCTGTATTTGGTTCTAGTGTTGCACAAATGGTCACGCACTAGCTGTCCGCGCTAATAACTTTTCCACTCAAAGTTACTTGTATCAGAAAGCAATGTCATTTCCTAGCAACATAGTAACCACCTGCATTATCATGATATGTATGCAAGGATTAGAGGTAGGTAGACGTAATGAAACTCGGGGTCAGTGTCATACCAACCAAACACAAAACCCCAGCCTAAAAATGATCTAAAAATAACGAACTGTGTCACAACGAGCGAACAAAAAGGCCAAAACATTGGAAATACCTCCACCACACGCTATGACATCAGTAATAGACAAATAATTATCACCTTTTTCTATAATACCTGAGAAATTCTAACTTTGTTAAAACAGAATTCACACAAGTCCTGTTTCCTTGGATGCGATAGATTGTGCTGGTGTATGTAAAGAAATGGCCAGTGGGTGCATGTCCACGTGCACACACATCCAAGCTGTTCAACACTTATTGGATGAGAACATGCACTGCTCGCACCTTATTTCAAGCAGAGCAATATAAATCCAATAGTCTCACTGTAATTGGATGTGACTATGTGCATTGATACTCAGTGTGCTGATGTTGGTGACTAAGCGAGGAGAGTCCTGATGAAGTGATGTTAGAGCTGTAGCTGCAAGCTCTACCATCATTTCTTTGGTCTCACAAAAAGTCTTTAAATATTAATCTGCCGGTCAGTACAATTCAGCCACCTCAAAAAGCCTGTTTCTATGCAATCCCACTATTGACTATCAACATTGTGCTGTTTCTCTGGTGCTGGCTGCTGCCACCTTTCTCACATGTGATGTGGCTGCTTAGTTTTAATAGGAGAGATGAGATCATCTCCTACAACCCCCCACCCCCACCCCTGTGTCTGTTCCCCTCACCAGAAGTGAAGGAAAAAAAGAAAATGAATAAAACGATGGAGCATCAGCATTCTCTAGAGGCCAGTGGAGGGCATAACATCTTTCTGTATCAAAGCATTAATCTTTTTCTCTCTCTGATCTTTCGCCTGTCTGCTTCTTCTCAATGCTGAGATGGTATAATATTTATTGTATAATTCAAACATGAGCCACATGCTTTAATTCCGGAACGGGAAATTTTCACATCTCTGCAAATGACTGGCTAAAATAATGGAAAGATAAGCTTTAGAAGGGAATACATATAAATATGTCTAACACTAATTTGGCACACTTTGCCCTCTAAAAACTATGATTTACTCAGTTTTGTTGGTGAAATATTAAAGCTGTGAATTCCCTTAAACATACTTTTAAACTTAGTAAGTATCACTAAGATTTTACGGTGATCATACTACTTTAAGTACAATGAAATAAAAAAAGAACTAGTTTTACATTGTCATATAAACACAACTGTTTTACTGTTTCAGTGCATCAACTGGTAATACTTACGCAATTCACATTTTCTTCTGGGTTTCTGTAGATTCTGACTGAATTCATAACTGACCACCATCATAATAATTTGTGTTGAAAATTATTTCAGATTTGAGTTTTTATCATGAACCTTTTCATAAAACTACAGAAGAATAGAGTATGCAGAGCTTCTCATGCATGCTGGTAAGTCAGCTAGTTTCCATTTAATGACTTCACTGAACTTTCGCCAATTAAACTCATGATTTTACGTTTGAAATCGAGTCAGAACAATTTGAGTTTATAGGTTGTGAAAAATAAAACTAAATCAAGAAAGGAGTTATAGGTAGTTCTTCCCCGTTCTTGGCTTTTTCTGCTGATTTTCCATAGGGAGACTGACTTTGTGCACTGTTGTTACTGGTATTGAAGTTAAAGAATACAGACTAAACTAAATAAAAACAAATAATATAATTATTAAATTAAATATAATATATTTCTGTGAAATAAACTTAAATTATCAAAATTAAGTTATTCTGGGAGGAATTATTTTATTTATAATTATTTTTGGAATATCACACTCACTTAGTGAGTTTTTAAAAGAAACAAAAAGGTTACATATCACAGGGGAACTGGGTGTGTCTTTGTCTTTGGGTTAACTGTCACCGCCCCCCTGCGGTGATCAGCTGTTGAATTGTTTCACTTTCTTTTTCTTTTTACAAAATACTTTCACACTGGATTCAGAATTCCCAGCATGTTTTTATGCCCAACCCATCTTTATATTTCCTGGCCCTTTAGTATGCCTCAAAGACTTTGAGTCAAAACATTCAGGTGAGATAAAGTCAGTGAGTTATAACATAAGGGCTGCTTGGACATGTTAGTCAAGATAAATCTTTAATACTGCTTCTGTGTGTTTAAGGTAAGGTCCCCTGTTATTCTTATAAGAATTTTGAGACTAGGAAAATTGCTGCTATGTAGAATAATTTCTGAATTCATCTTAATTTTAGATGAATATGAGACATTATACTTTGATTGCTTGTGCCTTACGCTTTTGACTGACAAGTGTTAAAGAAAAGTCAAGTTGAAGGTGAAAAGATAAAATATATGTGTTTATGACAGAAAACAAAAGGAAAAGCTGCTGTGGCAAGTTGTTGTCCAGCAGCTTTGACTTGCAACAAGTTCAACATGAAGAGCAAGTCACAGGGTCTATGTGTCAGTCATATTTGGAGTTCCATGCCTACATTTGCACTGAGAATCAAATTTATCACATAACCGGCAGTTTCTCAGTTGAGAAAGCATGATGCACGTCATCTGTCACAACAAAGAGAAAGACAAACATGCAGCAGAGAGATCGACGAGCCCAGCTGCTGTCGGCAAGGAAAGGCAACACTGCAATCTAGCGCAAATAAGAAAACAAATTGTGGTCCAGCTTTGCCATCTCCCCGAGACAAGATATATTGTTGTCTGTAAGGTTTTCGCTCCTATCTGGGCTGAATGTCACCTTCCTGTTTGAGTACGTTTGTGCGTTTTGTGTGAAGTTGAGAGAAAAATCAAAAAGCTCGGTGTATTCATGCAAAAGGCAATGAATCATGTTGTACATGCGGCTGTGACATTTCTGCGTCCAAACACGCATGTCTGCAGGATAAATGAGCAATATCATAGTGCCAAAGTTACAAATTAAAGTGGAAGGAGAAGTAAAGTGTAGGTAATATCAATGATTCAGTCAGGCTCTAAATAGCCTACATGATTTTCACTATGCATTGTCATTTAATAGTCATGGGTACTGGATGAGAGCATCTGATGTGACAGCTCAATATGTCTACACTGAAATGCTGAAGGAAAGCGATTCTGAACTCAGATTCTTGGGATTAGCCCAGACAGAGTCGAAATGGAACAGTGGACAATGAGGCTGTTACCCGATGTGTTCCCCACCAGGCTGTGAGCATTCATTACTATGAGATGTAAATGTATAAGAGAAGATTTTTTTTTCTTTTCCTGCCAAAAAGAAATTCATGAGCAACCTCCACTCTTATATAACATTTCAGACTCTCCTCATCTGTGAGATGTTTGCACTCCTTCTATCAGATACGCTTTTCAGCTTCTGGTGCTCAAGCACCCACACCCACCAGGAAATATGGCTGTGGAAATAAAATCAATAAAACACAAACACACCTGCAAGTGTGGAATTCCTTTCCAGTCAGGTCTGCTTTCTTATATGAGTGTGCCTTTCATGATGAAATTTACATTTAAAACCTGTAGTAATGAACACATAAGTAAGGAATTACCATTGATTATTGTAATTGCTTTAACTAACTCTGTAATTCTGTCTCTTTTTTTTTTCATTCTCAGTTTATTAACAATCTAACCCTATCAATCCCACCATCTTCAGGAGCTCTGTTCTCTGTGCGCTATGAACTGGTCTACACTGGAGTCAATCCTCAGTGGGGTCAACCAGTACTCCACAGCATTTGGCCGTGTATGGCTTTCCGTCGTCTTCATCTTCAGGGTGTTGGTGTTTGTTGTAGCGGCCCAACAGGTGTGGGGTGATGAGAGCAAAGAGTTTGTCTGCAACACCGCTCAGCCCGGCTGCACCAATGTCTGCTACGACCACATTTTTCCAATCTCCCACATTCGTCTCTGGGCCCTGCAGCTCATTTTCACCACCTGCCCGTCACTGATGGTGGTGGCGCATGTCAAGTTTCGGGAAAAGAGGAATATGCAGAAAAAGGATGGGGATGTATATAAAAACCCTGGAAGGAAACGTGGAGGACTGTGGTGGACCTACTTGGTAAGAAGAGAGTATAAAAGTTGGTGGCTGTTTATATACAATAAGAGTTAATGGTTCAGAAACCCTGATGTAATTGTTTATGGTCAGAACAGTGGTGACTGAAAAATCACTTTTTATTTAATACATTATTTAATGGAATTTGGCCTCATTTATTATTTACCTCCTGAATATTATTATTTGCCCTCAATTTCACCATTTTAATCTCTTCATAGGGGAGTCTGTTTATTAAGGCTAGTTTTGATGCTGGCTTCCTCTTTCTGCTCCACTACATCTACCACGGGTATGACATGCCTCGTCTGTCCAAATGCTCCCTGGAGCCGTGTCCGAACACGGTGGACTGCTTCATATCCCGTCCCACAGAGAAGAAGATCTTCACCATCTTCATGGTGGTCTCCTCTGCTGTCTGCATATTCATATGTATTTGTGAAATGATGTATCTCCTCTGCAGACGCATGCAGAAGAGGACTATAGATCATTTTAAAAATGAGAGACAGGGTCAAGTAAAGGAGATCAGGGCCAAGGGTAGATTGGATCCAACAGTATCTGTCCAGAACCTCAATAACATAGAGACTGAGAGAGAGATAATAAAATTATAATGAAATCATAGCAGGGTTGAAAAAATACTATGGGGAAATGATGCTCATCACTACTGACCATAAATACTGTAAAAATCTGATTTCTGAAACATAATTTAGTAAATATTATGTTGAATAAGTTTCTGCAGAAATGCACAATTAAGGTATATCACTTAGCACAATACAAAAGTTTGTTATTGGTTTGTAAAGGTGTCAGTGACTGTATTTAAATAAGTGTGCCTCTTTGGTTTTAACCTTTTCATTTGTGCTTCTAAACACACCCAAACACAGTCATCAATCAATCATCACACTATCGGGAATTGCTTAATGGATGTATAAACTATTGAAAAATTATATAATGAACATGTATTCATACATTACATTGATTTTTAAAGGAATTTATATAATGTATATTTTGTTATGATCATAGAGTTATTTCACTGTTAATTTACTTTGATGTGTGTATTGTTTGTTTATTTGGAATAACATTCACAACTACCCAAGGCTGCTCAAAACAATAAATTACAGCTATTTGTAACAGAGAAAAACTGCATATTTTGTAAAGTCCAATTAATGGGTTTGTGCATCACGATGGGTTCAATACAAAACCACCAGTGCACAGTATGTAGATTCACTATCATATCAGTTTGGATAGATTTAAACGAAACGAAACTAATACATAAGTTAATAATAAACCAACCCTGCAGGGATTTCCAGCATATTACTTGAGTGAGTAACTCCAGATAAACAAGAGACACAGGCTTGGTGATTCACACGTATGTTTCCCGTCGTCATCGCTTTTCCACTGCGCTGTCCAATCAGAAGCCAGGGAGGGTTTTGACAGACCCGGAAATGAACCAATAGCTACCGCGCTGAGCCCGACCGTCTCTGTCAAAGAAAATAAAGTCTATTAAATATGAGTTACTACTACGGCCAGGTACCTAAATTCTTTGTTTTGTCTTTTCTCTAAGCTAATTATAATAGGAATTCTACCTTGACACAACGTAACCGATGGTTTATGCCATAGAGACACATGCAACGTTAGCCATCAATGTGTTTGCTACAGTTAGCAGGGACTGATCTGTTAAATCTGTCGATGGACAAGAGCGACGTTCATTGATTTAAACTAGAAGTTAATATATGTTCAACTATGCTGTACAGTTAAATATATACTTGTGCTCTACTGACCAAAGTGTTGTTACAGTGTTTGGGTTCTTTGTGTTGAAATACATATAGTTTAGTAAAGGTAGAAAAACATCACTTTAACGTTATGACACTATAACGTGTGGCAGCACTAAAGCAATAGTGCAGAAATATGGTGGCTGATGCAACTAACCCGTATGTTTACTGCATATTT
>JAUMTR010000003.1:12523264-12631525 GCA_032270685.1 Microctenopoma stevenorrisi
AACGTGTGGCAGCACTAAAGCAATAGTGCAGAAATATGGTGGCTGATGCAACTAACCCGTATGTTTACTGCATATTTGATTAATTGGTATGAAACATTATCAATTATCAGTTGTTTAACATTTGCTGAGCTCTTAATTTGGTTAATTAGAAGTACAGAAAACAGTTTTGTGTACAGTGGTCTACAGTGTAACAAAACAGCTTGTCTTGCCTTTTTAACGTTTTAATGTTCCCTTTTTCTTTCCTGCAGCCGATCAAGTATCAGCTAATAGACAGCTTCAAACTGTTTCAGCTCTAATGGAAACATTGGAGCGGAGCCTAATGGAGCCATTTCTTCTAATAATGATGTTTAATTTATATCGATGCAGTTACAATACTTCCACACAACACAGGTTTTTCTAATAATCAGTCTGTAGAAATGTCATGTGGTAAAAACTAAAATCTGTGATTTGTTTGTAGGTGACATCTTTACTTTACTTTATAAATATAAGACAGCATTTCATAGCCCAACTTCATGTACACACTAAAGTCGATATCTGCAGGGTACTGTAGCTGTCAGATAAATATAGTGCTGTAAAAAGAATTACCTCTCCTCTGTGACCTCAGGGCTACCCAGGAGAAAGCAACCCACCACCAAATGCTCCGTATGGGGGAGGCAGTGGTCCCTATGGATCTCCATCTTCAGCTCCATACAGAGGTGCAGCAGGTTCACAAGGAGGTCCCTATGGTGGTTATGGAGCCCCAGGTCAAGGAGGACCATATGGACCCAGACCAGGAGGTGCCCCCGGTGGGCCTTATGGGGCTTATGGAGGTCAACCTCACGCAGGACCCTATGGACAACAAAGTCCAGCAGGTAACAGGAGGCTGAGACTGGAGCTGTGTAAACATCCATTGTACTTTTCGCCTGTGGGAGTTAAACAAGCATATTCCGAGCACGAGGAGAGTACAGATAGATTCTGGTTCCCCTTCTTCATTGCTTCTCTCTCATTTTCTTCCTCCCTCTCACTCTCGTGTGGGATGATGGATAGAAAATGACTTGCGTTCCCAGACAGTCCTGTAGAGACAGGGTTCAGATTGTGCCCCTCAGCAGGATTACGTGGCTGGAGTGATGACTGTGGTAATTCTGAGTGAGGGCTAAACAGAGTGAGAGACAGATGGGTGAAGAGTGTGTTGTGTGTGTGTATATGTGATTACCCATTTTCCTGTTACAGCTAAGCCCAAGTCAGAACCTGATAGCCAGCGTTGCCATCATTCCCCCACAGGGACCGAATCCATCAGGGTCTGGCCTGAAGTGCCATCTGTCCTTCTCTGCCCATTTATTTTTCTGACAATCAGCCCCCCTCCACTCTCGTATCACACCACATTTTCTGTGTATCGTCATGTCTTCAGGTAATAGCCTGTTGCCCCGACACTATCTCCCTCTCCCTCTCAGCAAGAGTGCGGAGATGACTTTTCCTTAACCTTTGACCTACCCCTGCCTTTTTTCCCCCACAATCTGTGTCTTATAAAAACACTGTTTATGTACAGTATCACTAAGGTGTGGGAGCAATAGTTTAGCAGAATACCAAATAGTTTGGTAACTGCAGGAAGATCATTTTAGCTGATTTCTGCCAAAATTCAACTGAATAGTGGAATTATTAGACATTAATCACAACCAATAACAACTATATTACATTGATGAAATGGTTATGTTGTATTACTGGATATGAATTGTATTTGGCATACCAATTATATATGGAGTATATTATTGTTTTTCAAATCTGTGCAAACGATTGAACTCAAGAATGGATGAATTCTTTTTTTCTAACAGAACCTCACTGTCTGGCAGTAGAAGCCTGTGTCTCCATCTCTTAATAAATAAAGGATTGTGAATCGAAAAAAGAGGAGATGCTTAATTTTCAAGAATCCACACTGTCCTCTTCTTTTCCCTTTTGCTGTCCTCTCCCCAAAATACACATTCACGTCTCTTCAAAGCCTGAGCTGAACTAATAACTGGTAGAAAATACAATGATGGAAAGTAATACGGAGAATAAATGAAACTTCAGACAGATTCAGGATGAAGAAAGTGATGATGGTCTTATTTTTCTTTTCTGTAGGTAACATCCCTCCTGGAGTTAACCCAGAGGCGTACCAGTGGTTCCAGACTGTTGACACAGACCGCAGTGGCTTCATCAACAATAAGGAGCTGAAGCAGGCCCTTGTCAACTCTAACTGGTCTGCTTTTAACGACGAGACCTGCCTCATGATGATTAGTAAGTCATAAGGCTACAGCTAAAGGGAATGGTCATGTGTAGTAGGGTCAGTGCTGGATGGAAAGAACATGGAACAGTAACTGAAGAAAGTTGTGTCTAGCTGAACACGCTGTCTTTTCTATTTCCTGTTAGACATGTTTTCCAAGGCCCAGTCAGGTCAAATTGACCTGTTTGGCTTCTCTGCACTGTGGGAGTTCATGCAGCGCTGGAGAGTGTTGTTTCAGCAGTACGACAGAGACCGCTCAGGAACGATCAGCGGCGCTGAGCTGCACCAAGGTGACGAATTCCAACGCCTTACCGCTGTGTTTTTGTGTGATAAACGTATGGAATGCTAATAAGAAAAGGCCACGATGAACACAATTTGTGGTTTTGAAGCATTAATTCCTACCTTATTTTGTCTCTCCCTTTTCCCCTCAGCCCTGGCTCAGATGGGTTACAACCTCAGCCCCCAGTTCGCTGAGACCGTGGTGCGGCGCTTCACCATGCCAGGCATGCGACCTGGCATCCAGCTGGACCGCTTCATCCAGGTGTGCACCCAGCTCCAGACCATGACGCAGGTCTTCAGGGAGAGAGACTCTAACATGACGGGCAACATCCGCATCAACTATGAGGATTTCCTCTCTGGAGCCATCACCAGGCTCATGTGAGGCCGGCCTGTGGGCACACAGTGTGATTCCATGCCATAGTTTGTTTAAACCTCTTACATACTGTACATATGCTCACAGCCAGTACACATTAAGACATTTTGTTGTCATAAAAAGATCAATCTTATGAGACTGTTACAAAGATGGCTTTACTGTGCCATAAGAAAGGTGAGTGCACACTACTATAGGTCCATCCGAACACTCTCAGTCGTACCATAGATGCCTTGATGACAGTAACACGTAGCATGTTTTTGTTAACTATAACCAGTATGTCAGAAAAATTATGAGTAGTTTAGCTCACACATGTTTAATGACCCAAACAATGATCCACATTCCAGACCACGTACCTGTGCTGAAATTCATATCCTGTGAATTTGCTCATGTGCACATTAAAGCTACGCTATGCCTTTTAATAGAACTGTGCCTCAAGACATATCTTATTTTAAAGAGGTGCTGAAGCCTTTTTGTGTAGTCAGACTCTCAGAACAGCACTGCCAGCGGTGCGAAGATATTTACTTGTAAAGGTTGGTGGGCCTCTCCCTACTAACAGAGATTCAGTGATTTGCACTTGATTTGTAAGATTTGCAGGATTCCTACTTATTTTCATTTGATGATGACTAATAACTATGCAGCACCATGCAGATCGTAGGGGGGGTGTAGAGGGTTGGAGAAGAGCGTGGTAGCGCTGGAATGCTTCATGCTAGTGCTAACATTAGTTGCATAGGTAGGAAAACAGTAGAATTTCAGTACTTGACATGTCTGTGACCAAAGTATAACAGAAAAGCACTGAAGAAAACAGTGTTCTGTACGTAGAATTGTTTTCACTGAGGTAAATAATGTATTATATTCTGATCAGAAAAATCACTGATGAATGCCAAAATGGTTCTTGATGCCAATAAAAAATGAATGCCTTTGTATGACATCTTGTTTTTGTTGAAAATTCCTAACTTCTCTGCCGTTGTCTGTCAGCGACAGCCTCCAGCGTTTAAGCCGGGTTAACATCACTTACAAACGTGTAAGAGTGTGAACCTTCAACAAAAATAGATCAGATCTGTATAAGACGCTTGAAATAATTTAGAAACACACATAAAGTGAATGTAGCCAAAATGTAAATATTCTGAATGACAGAGCAAAGTAAGTTCATATTTTATCTCGACAGGAGTGTAGTTATTAACATACTGGACTATTTGCTTTAACATCAGTCATGGTAAGTTGAGACCAAAACCATACTAGTGACCTGAAAACGCCCAGATTCAGTTAGTATAGTCTAGTTTGTAGTCTAGGATAGATTTGCTGCAGCAAAAAAATCAAAATGGTCTTTGTCTGTTTCAACATCTGGCAATTCCTTTCCTCACCATCTGTTGCTCAGCTTGATCACAGTTTGTTGTCAAAGAGTCCTCTTGCTCCTCTTTGTCTCATTTCGAATCAGAGATAATCCATCCATCTCCTCCTTACACCATCTCTTTCTGTCCTACTCTGAGGTTGGACTTTTACCCTGTTCTGTTTACATGTCACCTGAACATGAATTTAATTAAATGTCTGGACCGTTTTCAAGAGCTTGAGTTTAGGGACTTGTAAGTGTGACCCACAGTACACTGTGCATGAAGGTTTCAGCCCGCACAGAGCTGTGCTGCAGCCTTTCTCTGTCTTATGCGATTCAGCAGTGATTGAACCCAAGTCCTGATTGTCATTTCCTGTGTAAAAAACCTTCCCACCACTGACCAAGCTTGACATCTGTAATTGATACCGATAAATAGAGCAGGTCTACCGGGCTTCAGTTAGTGGATATGTGACGCTCCACTCTGTCAGCTTTGGTTTGTGATTTGGATTGATGACGGTTGTATTTTTACAGATATATCTTGGCTAGCGCAGCTCTAAATCTCATTTACTAATAAACAAGAGCTGATGAAACAATCCTGGCGCTGGTGAGGTTGGTGGTAAAGCAGAACTGGCACTACTAATGTTGTTTTCCCTCAGGGTATGAGCACATTTCTCTTTATCTGATAGGACTGATCACTTGCCAGTTCTGGCAACTACAAGATGGACAGGACTGAAGCATGAAAGCTAATCATCCACAGAGAATAATTTTAAGCACAACAATGTCAGGAGTCTTTTTAAGCAACAGTACATATCAGGAAATAGGTCCAACGTCTTTCATTTTCTGCCCCGTGAGTCAGAACTGGTCATCGCTTCATGATAGGCTGCATTCCAGTTGCTATAGATCAGCTTTGTGTGGGCCATTAGTAGTGTTATAGAAAACCTTTCAGCTCGGAAGCTAAAATATCAGTCTCATAAATCACAAAGAACACTTTCACAGAAACTACAGTGGACTGCTTTCTGAACTTTATGGTTTACCTCTGGGTTTCTCTGCGTTTCTCATAAACAGTTAGAGGAAACTAAAAGCCAGACTTTCCTGTAACATACTGTCTTTAAACAACACGCCACACCTCTGTGTGTCTCTGCTTTTTGAAGGTGTGCTTTTAAACTAAAAGAAAACTATTTTGGCACTGGCGTAGTTTGTCATCCAGGAACGAGTAGCTCGCGCCTTGTCAGCTGAGACACAGTGCTTGTGACAGATCTGTCAGCCTGTCGTGAGCATTCCTCGAGAGGACGATTTAGTGCGAGAGTGCTATGAATGTTTTATTGCATAAAACGTCCATGTAGATGCAACAGAGGAAATAGTCTCTGATTGCACATTGCACAGATTGAACATCTGATTGTTCAATAAGATATATTTAGGCCCTTGTTAGTGTAGTCAGGCTTTGGTCAATCCACCGTTCTTCTTGTAATAAACATACATAACGTGATTAATGGGTCTGATGTTTTCATTTTCTCCTGCAGTCCACATTCCACATTCGTGTTCTGGGATGCATCTAATTATGTTCACTGTTTGCAATTTTACGGCATTGCATAGCACAACAGAACCTGTTTTTGTTGATTGTTTCCTGTAATCAATGTAATGCTGTGTTTGTACCACCGGGGGGCGCTATCATACAACGATTACGGTAAAGCGACGCTCATCAGCCAATCACGTTTAATCAGGAAGGTCACAGACGGTCACACGGAAATTGCGTCGATCCGCTGTAGCAGCAACGTGCTAACAGCAAAGGTGAGTGAAGATTAATAAGTCGTTTTCATTCTCAAAATAGATCAACATTAGCAGATGGACTGGAAATTATGACCACAGCTTCTGAGAGTTACACTGTTGGAAAAGTAAGATAGTAATACTCGGTCGTTTGCCCTAACAGTAGCTAATGTTCTGTTTTTCTAAGGTTATTAGTTTCTTAACTGTAAACATATTAAATACTGGACGAACGTGAAGGTTGTTCGAGTCCAGTTCTTTGCCGTCCTCTGGCTGACGGTTGATAGAAAGACCCCGCGCCGAACTCCATAACACATTTGGTCATGTACGTTAATTTGTCTTAAATTATGTACAAACTAATTAATAGAAGGTCAAGCTCTAATAATTCCAGTTGTGGCTAAAAGTCTTTCTATTCGGCATGCATGCGACACATAAATATGTGTATAGTGTCGTTAAATTGTAATTTTTTAAGGACCAGTTAACGCTAGGTTGCCAACATGATGCCAACAATAGTTAGTTAGTTAACGCTAGAACATGTTTCAAAGTTAGTGCTTCACGTTATTCATTTCATAAATTGTCTTTAGACTTTGTCTGTTGTTAATTTGTTCCCGTAATAAGATGCTGTTTGTGTCGTTGAGTATAGCAAGAAGGTGTGGGGCCCCATTATTCCCTGACTGGTGCTTAGTTTTATAATATTTCTGCTTGGTTTAACATCTTAGTGAAACTATTACTATATTTTTTCTCAGCTGGCTTATTCATATGGTTTCAGGACTTACACAACAAACACAAGTGTGATTAATGTTAATACAGACTCATGCTGTGACAGTGTGATGAGTAATAAACTTAAAATATGAACCATTAGACTCAGGTTAAAACCATAAGGGTGAGCAGAAAGACATGTTCACATCTGAAGCACTGGAAGCAGAACTAGTGGGCTATAGAGAAGGACATCACTCAACTACTCTCTCCAAATCTGGAGTTGTTTAAACTGAGCTATGTCTTCCTCTTTTAGCACCTGGAAGTCAAAGCAGCAAGCAGTGATGTGGCCGGTTGTTTGGACCGCGATGCGGACCTACGCTCCTTATGTCACCTTCCCTGTGGCGTTTGTGGTTGGAGCAGTGGGCTACCACCTGGAGTGGTTTATCAGAGGGACCCCCAAACCTCGAGAGGAGCAGAAGGGCATCCTGGAACTGAGGGAGGAGAGGAAACTGCAGGAGCAAGCTGGTATGGACAGCACACAGGTGCTCAGCTTGAAGGAGAAGCTGGAGTTCACACCTAAAGCAGCTCTGAACAGGAATCGACCTGAAAAGAGCTAGCTGTCGGTGGTTTGAAAGACTCGCGTTTGCCTGCTCTCAGCTGGAGGATACAGCTTAAGGGGTGAACCAGAAGAAAAAGACGAAGATTCTTCCTGTTCGACTTGGTCATACATCCACTTATCTAACCACCCACAGTTATCGGTACTTAGTATTTTGTTCAGTCAAAGAGAGCTTGCATGTGCTGCACGGGACGCTTTTACCTTCCCACCGATGTCATACATGCCTGTTGGTGCATTAGTCTGTAACAAAAGCAAATCACTGTATTTAGAGAGTCTGAACTTAAACTTAAAGGTTTAGTACAACTTGGTTCCAACTTCGTCCTCTGGATTGAGAAATACAACTTTTGTTTTTCATTGTCCCAGTCACACTGCTGTTAAAATACAAGCATTGTATTGATTGTCATAATCAGAGCGTTGGCAGATCTTTGTTTTATTTCTTTTGTCTCATGTAATCTTTGATGGTATGTGATGCTAAGCCGATGTGTCGGTGGTCTCAGGACGTTTAAGCTGCGTAATCCTATTGTCTGAAACATCTATACGTTACTTTCATTTTAGAAAGTCCAGATAGTTTGCACACTAAAGGTTTTAATTGCATGTTACTGAAAAATGTGATAAATAAAATACATTTGTGTGTTGAGAGAGCATGCCTGAGTACCTCAGCTCAGCTAGGGATCGTCTTTGGGAGAAAAAGACAAAGCGTCGTTTGGGCAAACGTTCATTACATAGAAGTTAAAATGCGGCCACAAAATTACAGGAAAAAAGCACAACGGATCTTTACAGACATCTCAAGTAAAGACATTAATTTAATGTTACGTAAAGTTCATCACGAGGCTGTGATTAACATTTTAGCGTTAGCAACAGATTTAGTCGTTTTGAAGAAAATGATATTACATAAAGATAGACAGTTTGCAATCTGTACAAAACATCCTGTCTGATAAGATGGTCTTCAAAATAACCCTGTTTAAATTGTCACATGAGTTTGACTAAAAGAAAAGTTAGCTAGTTACATATCCTTCTACTACTACTATATTATTACAACTACTACTACTTATACTATATTGACTGGGTTAGATAGAAATGCATTACCAATGAAAAGAGATAAAAATACAAATTTCATTAATTAAAACCAGACTAAAATGCTCAAACCTTTAGTCGATTAAAACTAGACTAGACTAAAAGAGTATGGACATGACTAAGACTAATAAAATGACAGCTTCACAGAAAGACCAGACTAAAGCTAAAATGAAGACAGGCCGCCAAGAAGGGGTCATTTTTATTTTGTCACTTGGATGAAATTTCTTTCAGGCCTGGGAACATATCTCATCTTCAACTATAAAATAAAACGGTTGCCAAGGAAGAGTCAGATGAAAAGCTAAGGAAGGAAGTAATGACTGAGTTCATTTAGCTTCAAGCAGGAAGTTCTCAGTAGACAAAACAATGATAAATGAGGAAATCACAAAACCCTTCACCCTTTGGACCTAGACTTCTGGTATAATGTTGATTGATTGAATCCAGCTTTAATAAATAAAAGAAAAATTAAATTAATAAAAGAAAAAACACACCCCCAACTAATTTCATTATTGATGGCTTGGCAGGAATCTGGATAGTTTATTTCGTTGGTGGTGGATTAACAGAGTATAGATGAAAACAACTTTGAATTCCCTAAACCTGCCATAAAGGCCTAATGCCCTATAAAGCCATCTAACCCCACCTGGTGGTCCTCCCCCTAGTGCTGGAGCAGGGACAGGGCAGATATATAGAAACACTCACTAGTAATATGCTTATTTGGAAAGAATATGTTGCAGGACTGGTCAGTGTGAGTGTTTTAGTGTTGTTACCCGTGAACAGGAGAATAGTTTCCAGAATTCAATCTAGACTAGCTTTATTATCCTCATAATTAGAACAAGCCTCGTGCTGTGCTCAGCAAACAAAGACTTTAATAAAAAGCAATTGATTGAAGAGGGTTTTGTACATGCGGCAGAAAATGCTAAGTGAAATAAAACTCTTAACAAGAATTTTGTTGACACTTGAATTTCAGTCCTGAGGCGTTTCCAGTGTTAAACAATGAAAGAGAAACGTGCGCGTCTCCTGCACTGCAGGAGTGTTCTTAATGGATGATAACCTTGCCAGGATAGGTTCCTCTGTGTTGCCCTGCCAGCTAGTGAAATGAGGAAAGATTATGATGCCCAGATTTACTTTGGCGGGGGAGAGAGAGTAAATGCAGCTGGGCTATCGGCAGTCATCAGCTTATACTCCCCTCTTAAGTTTGCTATCATTGGAATGACCTGCTCCACTTCAGTGACCCCAGTTGTGCATGCTCAGAGTGGCAATTATTCAAACTCGTAGAAGTTTCCATCTCAAGCTAGAGAAGGAAGAACAGAACGAGATGAGGCTGCAGCAGAACAACACTAGCGGGAGAGTGCGGTGTGTTTAGGTGTGTTTGCTCCTGGGAACAATCGGAGGACAGGTCAGTGAACTAACAATGGTCCAACTCCTCAGAGCTGGACAGTACTGTGGGAACCACGCTCCGAGGCTCCTGGGAAAGGATGGGGAGTTGTTGGGAGGTTCATTGTTCTTGCTGGATGATAGGGATAATGGGTGTGGGTGATGCTGGCTACTCTTGTTTTGGTTTTTTTAAAGGTCCAATGCAACATCCTGAGTGGACAGGACGGAGACAGTGTTCCCTCTCCTACAGGAACAATAGAGCTGTCTCCTGGAGAGGCACCAAATCCCCCTATTAAACAACTCCTTGCACACTTATTCATCTACAGTACACAGACTCCAGGAGTACAGGTACTGCAGTGTAACAAACCTAAACACAGGCACGAACACTAAACCTAAACAGGAGACGGGTCTCTAAATTGGACGGAAAGACAAAGATGGAAGCTTCCACAGATGTAACTTTAAGCTGCATTAATTAGAGGTTGAACAAACTGGAAATAAAGTAGGAGAGTACCTGTTTAGCTATCTTATTGTCACATTACCAAGTCCATCAAAATGCTGGTAACTAAGTTGTCATGATGAGTAACAGAAATACTAAAGCTAGGGGCTGTAGAATCTGAATAATAACTTCCAAGATGCTCAAATGATCCACTGATCTTAAAGAGACTCCACTCAGACACTTGATACAAAGATATTTAATAATGCAACTTTAAATTCTCAAATATTAAAAATATTTTCTGGAACCATAAACAAACCTGCACAATCCATGAAACACCCTCCACATTTCACTAACTTTTACACACTGCAAGCTCCAGGCTCTCAGTCAGAGCTTTCCTCCTTCGTTAGCCTTTGATGGGGCGACTGAGGCATTAGGTCAACAAAACGCTGGGGAGCCAACACAAAACAATGTAACAATGCCCACTGCAGCGCCATTGTCAGGGTGAACAATCTTCAAAGATCACTTCCTAGAGAGGAGCAATCCCAGACCAGGAAACAGATACGGACCCACTTCCTGTGCAGAGTTTAAATTTAGGATCTGCTCAAAGCATTTTTTTGTGCTGTTTTGTTTGAGTGGCACCAAATGCCCAAATTAAGGCCTGGTTGCTTGAACGTGACATTGTTATGGAAACAGAGAAGGTCGTGTGGCGGCATTGTGTGTGCACATATACACCGAGAGAAGAAAGGGAGTTGGCACACGTAACACTGTGCGCCCTTCACACGCACACAGCGGAGCAAACTCGAGCTCTGAAAAGTCGTCTCTGCTTTGAAAGGCATATTATTCACAGTTACATCAAAATGAAGAGAGTGCATAACTTTAGTGAACTCGTGCACCCTTTAGCCTGCTATTTTAAGGTCGTCCAGTTCTATGTTATGTGTGTGAGTGAGAGAGAGTCTGAGTTTTTGTGAAGCGAGATCACATTAGTCCCCGTAACGTGACTTCTAAAGTATGACAAACTTGTGACTTGTGTGTGTGTAAGTGCATTTTCTGCCGATTAGTGTTGATCCCAGAGATACTCGGGCCCTCCGGCACTGCAGCTGGTGGTAAAAGGGACAACAGTGCAGCCTATGATGGGAAGTGCTGGCACACTATCCTTTAAAGACTGTCCAGAGGTTGGTGCTCAGCATAGAGGTAAAGGAGAGTTGAATCTAGCCATGTAAAAGACTGGTGACTGCTTGATGGCACTGTAAACCACTATTACTACTACTACTGCTTTAGTCTAAGCTTCCGTAAAGTGGAGTGTGTGTGTGTGTGTGTGTGTGTGGCTGGGGGGGGGGGGGGAGTGAGGAAATGCATCAGAAGTGACCTCAACAATGTCAGGAAACACAGTAAGAATGGCTCCTAGTCCCAGAGGTTGCCTGTATGACCGTTAAGGATGACCTGTCGCACATGTCAGGGCCTTCCCAGCTTCTCATTCATTTTATTAGCTCAACTGTGTACAAACAAATATCTCACTTGTCATTTACTGCCAATACTTAGCAGTGTCTGAATTGACTTCCCACAAGTTTGGGTAATAGTCCAGAGGTGAATAGTGAAGGTAATAAAACAAATGCGTGAACTGTCCTGTGGTCCTTCCCTGAACATGTAGCCAACACATAGACTGCACTCACTGTTGTTTTCATCCTGGAGGTTTATATGCTTCACTGAGCGGGACGCGAGTGTTTGCTCCGTGGAGAGACTAACGCAGGACGTCCTGTGACTCCGCCTTGATTGGCTATAAGGAAGATGGATGTGAAAGGGAGCTCCACTGTTCCACTGCTGGCACCAGAGGGCTGGTGTGGGGTCGCTCCAGCACAATCTGTTCCATGACCCACTGACTTTTTAGTGGAAACACACACATATGAACAATCACGTGGTCGCCACACAGGGACCCACCTGGACTGAGCAGCAAGGCTGCACGGGACAGCCAGCCAAGTTTGCATGAACCGGCAGTGAACTGAGAGGCTTCTGAGGCTCTGTTTGGATTGTTACCAGTGTCTGCTAATTTATCCTCGACACGCAGAGAGTTTGTCTGCAATAAAAACACACTCCACTCTTAGATCTGAGAAATAATCTTCCTATTGTGAATGTAATACTACATTTGAAAACATTTAGGTCAATCTGTGGTGAAGGGTTCTTGTCCAGGCTCATACACTTTTATGAGAACTTGCATCACTTAAATTTCCCGTAAACCCCCATTCCTGCTATAGATAACTGCTTGTCGTCATGGAGACAGGTCAGTAAATTGCTGGAAATGAGTGCCATATTGCAGAGAGCTGCAGCTCCAAAAGAAGACATATGGCTACGTTATTTCACAGCACATGCGAATGCTGTTGTTAAAGGTGCTGAGTTCTGGATTTTATCAATTACTATGCACAAACACAGCATTAGCAGAAAGGACTCCCAGAAGACTATTAAAAAGAGCCAGCATCAAGCCCTGCTCCACTTGTATGAACTTTTACTGGCATATAACAGCATAATATCCATGTACAGCCAGAGATGTAGATTGTTTAGATAAATTATAAATGATCTCAAACCTGTATTAAAAAGCTTAAGTCAATTAAATCACTATATATATATATATATATGTGTGTGTGTGTGTGTGTGTGTGTGTGTGTGTGTGTGTGTGTGTGTGTGTGTGTGTGTGTGTGAGTGAAACAGAGTGTCGAGGTAGCACCTATAGTACAGTATATATTGTATGGTATATGGATAATGTAAAGTATTTGACGGATACGAACGTCATATCATAAATTACTAGTTTGCTTGTTCTATTGTGATACTTTATTTTCATCAAAACAATAAATATAAACACTTAAATTTCCTCCCAACACTTAACACAACATTAAATATTCGTTTAGCATAATTAGTCATTTCCTTTCACTGAGTTTGCACATCTCTGTACCGCTTTCAGCCCATTCAATGTGCAAGTTCACTAAATGCTTTGATTTTCATAGTAGATGCTTGTCACTGCTCCATTATTCAGCATTCATAATGAAGTACGCAGTGGTCCTCTCGCTCCCTCTTTATTCACTGTATAAACACCAGTGGTTACTAGCAGTAAGTCACACACAACTGCAGAGTTCCCATGGCCTGGCTGTCCGTCACTGTGCTTGTGCCGTCCCACTCCATGGTGACCAAAACTCACTGGGTTAAAGGGGAAAAGTACATTGTATGTGTGCATGCATGCATTCACGCAACTAGTATCCTCTTGGGAAGCAGAATGGGATTCAGAGACCAGTGCATTCCACAGTGTGGAGAGTGCCACGGAGAGAGGAGGGGCCTTTAAACAACCCCGGGGGTTACGGTGCAAATCTCAGTGGATTATGCTTAACTCCACTGTATTCCTTCCCATGCAAAATCATACAGTATCACTGGACCTTACATAGACCTCTCTTTGCAGGGCTTTCTACTACTGTCACATTCAGCCATAAAAGCTATTAATGTAACACAAAGGCATCTTATGACTGTAATCTTTTCTCATGGCAGAGTCTCATTTTCTTTGCCGGGGGGGAGTGTTCATTCTGAATAGGTCATTTTATCTGGTAAATCTCCCTTTGAATGTCTTCCATCCTCCCTCGGTGCAGTAGCTGCTGTTCTTTATTTCTCTCCTATTTGAGCTCTCCCTGTGCACTCCTGAATCTCCACCATCACGTAGAGGACAATGTTCCCCCCAAAAAACTGGAAGATGTCAAAAAAGATTTTATGGCCATAGCAAGATATCCCCTCATCTGACGGAGTCATACATAATGTTTCTGCTTTGAGTGTCCCTTGTGGGCACCATCTGTCTTTTTCGCTGTGTGATGTGCCTGTTTTTTATACTGTGCTCTGGGGTGACGTGATGTCCTCATAGCCTCCATGCAGTTCACATAACTAGGAAGAAGGTCAGTCCCAGCCGCCCCAGAACCCCAGTTCACCTCTATCGCTGGATCCCTGTGGCTCTCACAGGGATTGGTGTAGAACGCAGCCTCACCGAGCACGGCTCGGTCAACATGACTGTCCACAGGGTTTCCTGCTTTGTAAGTCTGTGCTGGTCCTGTTCGGAGTTCTGGAGTCTCTTTCCTGGCGGGTACCTGTTGAGACAGAGGTAGACAGACTTGGCGCCGGGTACGGTAGCGTTTCTCCAGGTGATGGGAGATCGCAAGCTGCAGGAGGTGGAAGAGCTCAATAACATTGAGGAGCACTGAGATGACAGCGACCACCTGGGTGTAGATAGTGAAGATGGTCTTCTCCGTGGGCCGAGAGACAAAACAATCCACTGTATGAGGACAGGGGAGGCTTTTGCACTCAAATCTCGCTACTAAAGAGAAACCGCCATAGAGGAACCACAGCCCAACAATAAAGCCAACTTCTAGAAGGACCTTTAGAAGGATGCTGAGTGCATATGCACACAACAACCTGCCTTTGAGTTTAGGAGAATTGGGGTGCTTGTCAGCTTTTCTTACTTTTGCGCCACCATCATCTTTTTCCTTCTCCTCTGTCACCTTCTTGTTGTTCCTGTCTACCGCCAATTCACCTATCTTACTTCCACCTCCTTCTTCTGCCTGCTTCTCATCCGTTTCCTCTTTCTGTTTTTCCTTCCCAGCCTTTATAGCCACATATCCAAAGTAGAAGATCGTGGGTGTGGAGACAAAGATGACTTGTAGGACAAAGTAGCGAAAGTGTGAAATGGGGAAGGCTTTGTCGTAGCAGACAGCAGTGCAGCCTGGTTGTTTGGTGTTGCAGATGAAGTCAGCTTGCTCGTCATCCCAGGCAGATTCAGCGGCGGTTCCCAGTACTAGCATACGAAAGAGGAAGAGTACGGTAAGCCAGACACGGCCGATGCCTGTTGAATACTCCTGGCCCTCCTCCAGCAGGTGCTCCAGAAAGGACCAGTCAGCTCTGGACATCCTCTGCTCCTGAGAGGGAAATTTAAAGGAAGAGCATGTTTGAGAATTTGTTTTAAGAAGATGTTTGCAGCACATTGTAGATAAATGTCAAACTGTACACACATAAAAACTAGAAAACATGTAGACGCTTTGAACCTATATTCTGATTTTTGTTCTTTTCTAGGCTGTAGGCTTCTTTTTTATGCTGATGTTATAAGTGTTTAATCATTTCTATATGAAGCTAATGAGGTAAGCTTCTCCAACCTTTTCAGTATAACGATGTCTTTTTTTCTTACTGAGAAATGTGGATCTGGCTGCGGCCCACTGTTAGTTCTTCCATGAGCTCATACTCATACAGTTGTTGGGTGGGCTCCAGCTCATTAAGATGTGAAAAACAAGGCCCCCATACACTAAAATAAACTCAAACAAAAACACAAGTACCAACATCACAAAGGGTCTCTTATCAACATATGAGGTTGGGTTATGCGGCATTGATACTTTCAGTATATAAAATCCATTTAGTCCTGTATTTTACATACTGACCATACATCAGATTTTTTTTTCCGTTCTGCTTTATTTAATGTACAGTTGCTGTCCAGTCATCCTACGTCGTCCTTGTTGTGTACATGTTTTTGCAGATTTTCCCAAGATATAGAATGACTGAAAGGCAAGACTGGACCATATGAAAATGGTCAGCTATTTCCTCCCCACATTATCACCACCATAAATGTCAATTTAGAAACGTGTCTTCCAGAGCACCTGGAGTTAGTTCCCATTCATCATTCCATTCCTCCTCAGATATTTCCAGAATACCTTCAATTTACTTTACTAGAGATATCTAAAATCCATCTTCATGTATTTAGAAGATGTTTAAATGACTCCAGACCAGCATGATATACTAATACATAAAACAGTTATAGTTAAATATACCAGAGGGTTCATAGTCTGTGTCACATGCTAACCATTTCAGTATTTTTCCTTGGCGCTCAAGGTGGAATCTCTTGCAGGTCTTAAACCATTCATACTGCCTTAATCCACTGATTTGGAGTTCCCATGGAATCCTTTCGATGATTAGAGTTACTATGCTTTTTCTGTGGATTTCTCAGAGAAAATAAAAATATCATCCACAAATAGACATATTTTATTCTTCACCAATCCAAATCCCTCTAATCTCGTGATCCTGTCTTGTAGCCTTGGTTAAATATTCTATAAATAGTGTGAAAAGGTCCGGGCTAAGTGGGCAGCCTTGGCAGCATCCTCTTCCTAACTTAATAGGTCGACAGAGATGCTAATTGATCCCTATTCTGGCTGCGGGGGATAAATAGAGAGAGTTAATACATTTCACTGACTGCTTATTAAAGCGTAATCTTTGTAGACCCAACTCAGTCAAACAGCTTTTCTAGATAAAGCACCTGAGGAGCAGCACAATTTATTACACATGTCATTGTTTGTTAGACTTCTTACTTGAGAAATAATCTTCTCGGTTTGTTGTTTACATAAACTCCATGATAGTTTTTTAGCCTTAGAAATAATTATGTCTCGTGTTTTTTCTCGTTTTCTCCTGTAATTTGAGATACACTTCTGAATGGTCTCTCTGTTCTGCATTTACAAATTCTCTGTCTATCTACAGAGGACATAAAAATGTCCAATCTGGCAGGAGGAATATTAAGTGAACTGCCTTTCCTGGGTAATGACAATCTCTCCATATGTCTATCAGATCAGATTCCTTTAATTATTCCGTAACTGGTCATGTAGTTAGAGTTTAGCTTGTATGACGTTGTAATACTCTAATGACTAATTTGCTCATGATAAATGTCACAGTCAGTGGCTTGTCGAGAAGTGCACACACACACACACACACACACACACACACACACACAACTGAATAAACATCCTGTGTGGGGGAGATGGGACACTGCTGTGACACTTGTCTGTTTGTTTAGACTATTTATGTTTTTCTGTTATTTCTTCCCCTCGGTGAAAAAAAAACAACTTTTTGCACACGGGGAAAACACAACCTCGACTGGCAGGATGATAGGAGACAATGGACTCTCAGGGATTGTGTCCCTATGAGCAGGCAAAAAATGATAACCGGATTGTTTCACTTCTGGGAGTATTGTCTTGGGGATTACCGTTATCTCTAAAACACATGCCCCAGAATGCCAACAAATACTCCACCAAACCAGACAGGAAAATAAAAATAAGACAATAAATGCTATATGAAGTATATCATGCGAGAAAATACTATAAACACTGCCACCAAGTATCTTACTTCCACACACACACACACTTTTCTTCATGAGGCTACTGACACATATGTTTTTCTGAGACTCACTTTATACTGTTTTCATTCATTCATTTACATTTACAAAGATAAGTGCAGTTAATGATATTAAATACGAATGTGCCATAAATCTGTGGTTCTGATACGCTGAGAGGACAATCTACATGAGACGCAGGACACAGTTCACGCTGTGAGAGCTGATGTGTCACATCTGCAGACTCTTACCTTTCTCTCTCGTGAAGTTGGATTGGTCTCCTGCTTGGTTTTCCTGGTTGGAGTACAGTGTCAGTACTGAGAGTACTTCTCCTCCTCACACGCTCCAACTGGACACTGCTCGGCTCGGTTTGTGTTTCTCTTCTCTAGAAAAGAATCGATGTAATCGGAAAAAGTGGGGAGAACTTTCCCATGCCCGCGTCCTTGGCCCTCCCTCAGGAACTTACTTCAGGAAATGCGATGGATGAACTCGGAGCAGTTCTGCTTCGCTTAACTTTGTTTAAACGCCACCGATTAACATTCATTAAATCGGTTATTTAAAGGTTGGAGGTGGAAAGAGTTCACACTGTGGAGAGAGAGAGGAAATGAATGGATGCCATGTCTTAAACTCACAAATGATATTTTCATTAAGCTGAACAATGAGAAACAAACTCTTTTCAGTCATCTGCATTATTTCTTTCTCGCTTGTATTTTTCAACACTGGCTTGATCAGATGATACCAGACTGTGTAATTCTACAGTTTGCCAGGCGGTGGCGCCACTCACCTTATTTCCACGGATTGCGTGGCGCTCCGATCAATGAAGCCTCATGCGGGATGGAAATGTGAATCTTCTTGTAGAAGAGTTGCAGAATGGATTAGTTGATCTGTTCATGTCTGGGTCGTTAGGTTTAGGAAAACCTAATATGCCCTCTGAATTATTCCATTTTAAGACATTCCTTTTATTTTAATTTAGCCTTTATGTCAGAATCAGTCTGTGTTGCTCTGCAATAATTAATATAGACAGCAGATTCACTGCAGTAGATTTATTTCAGTATTTCCATTTTCCTTTTAGAAGTGCTGCAAATAATTCAGCTATAACATCAGTCCAATAGTAAATATAAAGTAGTAAATTACAGCTACCACACAAAGGACTGGTTGCGTGTCATAATCATCATTCGATAATATAATAATATAATATCAGTGGTAGAAACCAGGATATGTCATTATTTATTATGAGCACTTCTACTATTCGTTAAATACACTTTGTTGCCAGTGCTTGGTTCCATGTGTGACTGTATTTATACTGCAGTACTGTTACTTTTACTTGAAGTAAACCTAGCATGTGTCAGAAATGTACCGTATTGTCTTCCAGCTTTTCTACCATTTTTGCTGCTCTTATCTTGATATTTCGTTTGTACAGCGACACCCGAGTGGCACAAAGTGGTTTAAGGAAATTTTATATCATCATCACAATGACCTTTAAAGGTAATCAGTTACATAATCAGTTTGTATTTTTTTTCTAAAGTGTAGATCACTTAAACTCGCACCAAACACTGCAACACCCATGTACCCACAAGAACCATTCACTGCTTCCCCAACAACAAGCCCGGGGTCACTTAAGGAGATAAAATCTATCCTGAACGAAAAGAAGGCAGCGTTCAGGTCAGGAGACAGGGAGGCAGTAAAGAGTGTTCAGAGGATTCTGTTTGTCAGGATCAGGGAGGGGAAGGAGGCCTACAGGAGGAAACTGGAGCAGAGCCTCCAGTAGCATAAGACTAGGGGGCACCTCAACAACACAACCTCTGTCCCTCCCCCACAAGTCTCAGCTACCACTCATGTGAGGACCATCTCATCAGATCAGGTGAGGAGAGAGCTGAGCAAGCTTCAACCCACAAAAGCTGCAGGGTCAGATGAAGTCGGCCCTATGGTGCTGAAATCCTGCGCTCCTCAGCTATGTGGTGTTCTCCAACACATCTTCAACCTGAGCCTGCAGCTAGAGAGAGTTCCTCTCGGGTGGAAAAAGTCCTGCCTGATCCCTGTGAATAAGAAGCCACGTCCCAGTGTCCTAAATGACTACAGGCCTTCGAGAGACTTGTCCTGGACTCCCTCTAACCACCAGTCAAATCCCCACTAGAGCCCCTCCAGTTTGCCTACCAGCCCCAACTTGGAGTCATCTGCTCCATCACACCTACACCCACCTGGACAAACCTGGGAGTTCAGTGAGGATCATGTTTTTTGATCTGTTCAGTGCATTCTACACCATCCAGCCTGCACTGCTGGGAGAGAAGTTAATAAAACATGCTGGTGGATTCTCCCATGATCTCCTGGATCATGGACTACTTCACTGAGTCCTGTCTCCGTTCCTTTTCACCCTGTACACATCAGACCTTATGTACAACTCAGACTCCTGCCACCTTCAGAAGTTCTCTGATGACTCTGGGGTTGTAGGATGTATTTAGGGTGGACCCCCTACACGTTGTAGCTGAGAGGAGGACGCTCTCCAAACTCCTCCCAATCATGGACAATCCCTCCCACCCCCTACACCGTGTCCTGGCTGGACAGAGGAGCACGTTCAGCCAGAGACTCATCAATGCCAAGTGCTCCGCTGAACGCCACAGGAAATCATTTCTTCCTGTGACCATCAAACTCTTCAATTCCTCCCCCGCCTTCCTCTGTAAAGGGGAGAGGGGAGAAAAAACAAGAGAAACAAGGAGAACAACAATCATAACTAACTCTACCTATCCATTTCCAGGATTTATGTTATTATCATGTTTTTGTTTTTGTTCTTAAATGTTTGTGTTTTGTTTAACTGTATTCTGTTGGTGCTGATGCTGGTGGTGGGTCTTTCTAATCTTCCTAAAAAAGGACTGTAACTAGGCAAAACAATAATAAGTGTTTTGAATCTTGAAAACATACCATTCTCCATCTGCTGAAGGACTTTATGCAGCTACATCTCCCCTTATTTCGTGCTTCGTCTCTTTTCAGTCAAGGTCTTCCTTGAATCCACATTGTCTTTGCTTATCTATTGAATGTCACGGGGAGCTGATGCCAAATGCTGAGGCATATTTTATATACTGGATAGACTGTGGCATTGTGTCAAGCCATGCTCCTCTGGAATATGTAAATGGGAAATAGAGAAAGTAAAAGGTTGCTGGAAGCCTGTCTTAACTTAATTTTGGCACAGGCACTGCTGCACACTGCAATGAGCATTAGAGCCAGAGCCTTTCTTATGGCATCATGTCAACAAGCAAAGCAAGTAAACATTTCACTGATATACATTTACTTCATGATAACACAAATAAAAAACAGTCTGTACTGTTGGGCACTGTATCAGCTCATAAAATCATCTGTACCCGTCCAGCATCTAATGGCCACTTCTGACATCACCCAGTCAAATTGAGGCATTTGCTGAGAATTCGTCTCCTCACAGTCGTTTCCAATCAGTACTGGAACAACATACTTGTCAATAAGTAGATGGTAGGAATTTTTAGGAGAGCAGGTCCATCTCCCCAGTGGCAGCTCAGAGCCGAGCGTTATAAAAAGACTCGTAGATTGACAGTGAATCATCTTGACAGATGAGCGTCTTGCTCTTTTCTTTGGTCATTACGTCTGTAGATGAATGGCGAGGAGGAAAGTGAGGACGACCGACAAAGAGTAATATCACTGTTTCCATTCAGGAGATGTGTTGTGTCTTCCAGTGTCTGGTGTATGTGCCCCCCCCGCCATATAATTATGAGTGAAACTAATTGCCTGCTTCAACTTCAATCAATTCCTTACCACTTGTTCCATTTTACCATGTATTAATGATTCATTCCTGAGTGAATATCAGTGAACACAACAATGGAGATATGACAGGAATAAGAATTCTAATTCAAAGGAACGCCAAGTTACAATTTAAGGCCTTTAAAACTCCTTTTCCTCAGTAAAAACCTACAAAACAAATCATACAGACAGGTGTATCCACATGGGCTAAGGTGAAACCGAAGCTAAAACAACTCAATGACCTGATCCATTTACTTGACAGCTTATACCTTCAGAAAAAAGAAAACACACTGACAGCCAACAAATCGTGTTTTAATTTCTCCTCACCTGAATAAATAATGGAGAAATTGTTAAATGGGGGTTTTGTGAAATGATTAACGGCAGACGCGTCTGGATAAAAGCAGGCTGTGTGTAAAATCCCATACAAATACAGTGAAAAACAATTTCTGCTACGTTTCCACCTGAATCAAAAGCTACACGAGCTACTGGCTTTGCAGTCCTGCATGTTGTTTGTGCTCTTCTTTTGGTCTCTTGTCCAATCAGAGCGCTGCCTGGACTCACCTGCCCCCCCTTCTATTTACCATGCGTCTCGTAGCCTTATTACGCTTACGCACTGCTCCCTGACAGCTGCTATTGATCTCAGCCAGCTTGGAGCGACGCCATGAAAGTGGCGACATTGTGACACAGGCAGCTGATGACAGCTTTATTAGAAAAGGAGGACATGGTGGAGCAGCAAGTTTCCCTCTCATCAAAAGCCCCTGAGGGGATGAACCATGGATAGAGCTCATCACACATGTTTGGGGATCAATTGAGAGGCCATTTTTGGAAGGTAATCAGTTTGTGTTGTCCAGTAGGGATGATGCACTACAAGTACTGTAATCCTAAACCCCTGCAGAAGTACTGCATGCGATTAATCAAAATGTAAAGAAGGACATTACTGCACGCACTAAGGTTGAGCATTTCTATATGCTGATTGGAGCAGGTGAGAAAACCTGGACGGAGTAAAACAGAGAGAGCCTGTGAGACAGTAAGATTAAAATAATAAGTGCCACTGGCTTAATTTGTTTTTGTAAACCCGGTTCTTGTGGGAAATACCTGAGTTGCTCACACTCACTGTGGAAATACGTAAGAGGGGGTTATGGGTTTTCCAGATAACAATCCAGCCAATGTTTCTGGAGGAGAAAATAGCATTTCCAATTTACTTTCTGACCATGGCAATCCAGGACTCCAATCACAGGAGCTGCAGCAGTTTTGCTGGGTAAAAAAAAATAAATCTAAATCTGTCTATGAAACAAAAGTGCTACCAGTAGATTGACTATATTCTAAGTGAGCTGGGGTCAGAGCTTTCTGACATCTGGCTTTAGCATAGTTTGGGGCACTAATGAAGATACGAACAGATCTGCAGGCAGGCTGTGAAGCAGGTGGCGCGAGGCTGAGCTGTAAACACTTTTCTCCCCGTGATGAATGTCCTGCCACATACATAAGGGCTGAGGACCCATGATGTGCTGTGCTGAAAACGACCCAGTGAACCAATCCACTTCCATCCCCAAAAAACTCAGCGATCTTGTTAAGTAGGAAAGTGGTGTGCCGTGGCTGAGGAAGAGAACGACCGAGAGGGGAGCGAAGCAAACGTGATGAAGTTATTTAGCATTAATGAATCATGTGAGTGAGACGCTGGCCTGTAGCAAAGCTGGAAGTAAATGTCAGGGTAGGGGAGTAGTACGTTTGATATCATAACCTCATCCTTCAGCACCCCCTTCGCGACAACGGCTGTCGGGGTTGATGTCATGGCTGATTATGAGAAAATAGAGACCTGAATGCAGACACTGTAACACTGCACTTTGACACCAAGCAGAGTTGACCTTACACTGGTCTGGTGTGAACAGCTTCAAACACACAGACGGTCTCACACAGTGTCGCTGACCATGGTGCTGAAGCTACAGGCTGCTGATGTGACCAAGCTGCTTGTCAGACACCGTTATCAATACATGACGAAGATTATTATAGGCGACGAAGCAGATAACGTGACATGATATGGTTTGGAGAACAACAGAGAAATGCTGAATTGTCATCTACAAGGCTGCAGTAGTAAATTAAATCATGGGTAAAGTACTCTATGATCGCCAGTGGCTAGAAAAACAAGGAACTACAGTAAAAAAAAAAAGAAACAACAATTTATTATATTTTTGGAAAACAAGTTTTGGGTTAAAACTACTTGAATGCGTCATGAATATTTATCTGCGCTGAAAGGGGGTAAACTCTGTTTTGCACATTAAAGAGAGGGAGCTGAGTTGAAGTATTTTTAAACATAAATTATGGCCAAATGAGAAGAGATAACATGGAAGCTGCAATTCACCATCCAGCATGTGTTCGTCCCCCGTCTTCAGGCTGTCTCCCTCTCTCTCTCTCACTCCCTCACACGTGCACGTCAAGTTGACCCTTTGCAAGCAGCTGACAACAAGGCTTTGTCAGATTTACCTTAACACGTGTCGCACTGTAGCCGTCTGATTGCTGAGCTGATACCCCATGATGAGTGAGAGACCTGTCTAACAAAGAAATGAGATAAACAAATCTAGGTCATTATTTGCATGTACGCCCATCTGGTTTTCAATCATGCAATAAAATACTCAAGCAATCATGAAATGCCCTCTAGGCCTATTGAAAACGAGTCTGTACTCCCTCCATCTCCTTCATGTGTGTGTGTGTGTGTGTGTCTATGTGTTCCTCTTGCTCTCTCTCTCTCTCTCTGCTCTGACCCATTTACAGTAGCTGCCGCCTAAGTTAAGTGCTCGACATGATGGCGTGTTCAGAATGGGCGGCATTGCGCTGGTGAGAAAATCAAGTTTCTGATGCAGACTAATGAGGCCTGCCCTTCAGTGATGTTGTGCTATGGTGTGAGTGGAGGGTTCTTAATTAGGTTGTAATGAAGTTGATTCTTCAGTCAGAGCACAGCACAACACAGTCCCACTGAGCCAGTAGTAAGTATGCTGATGTACGGATGTAAAATGATGCAGCTTCAGCCATGTTAAACTGGATGCACGTCTCAAAATGAATCACAGTGCACATCACACAGAGGGTGGTACAAAAACATTCCTAATTTAGAATATATTTATTTATAATTATACTGAAATTTTCACTAATAACAGATTTGAAAGCTGATTTAGTTGCAGCGTGTTGGCTTCTTGATCCCCGTGGTTTGCTTTGGCCCCTCCTAGAACAGCGAAGAGGGGCCACCGTGCATCCTACGGACCAATCGGTGGCCCGTAATGATGCAGTGGGGAGTCTTGACTGGAACTCAGAGAGAGAGAGAGAGGGGGGGGACGAGGCACCGCTGTCTTCCGCTGCTGTTTCTCCATCCTCTACCCACCTCCGGGGAGCTGCGGAATAGGCGTGTGTTTGCAGTCAGTCCGGCGAAGGTTACGTTCACTGAAAACGCCAGAAACGAGGCTCGACTTCAAGGTAAGAAGAGTTTCGAGTGTGTCGGACGAGGAATGAAAGCGGAATGTGCGGGTCCCGCTGTGCAAAGGCTGTTTGCACGCAAGCTACCCGCGCACGTCGTGCGGGAAGGCTGGCATGTGGTTCTAGAGTTTTGGTTGTATGTGGTGAAGAAAGCGACTAGTTTCTGGACTGTATCAGTGTCTTCCAGTACCCATGCAGGGCGTGTTTCTTTGCTGTCAGCGGGGCTTCCAGCTGTGTCAACTTAACCCCCAAAAAGAGAGAGACGGAGAGAGAAGTTGCGCCATTTGCCACACACACACACACACACACACACACTTACATAAAAGAGCAGCACGTTTTCTTTTGCAGAACACAACACGCATTAAAACGACTCCGGGATGGGATCGTGCGTAAATGTTCGCTGAGCGTGACAGCGCGCCGCGCGTGTGCGTGTGCGTGCACTCTGTGCGCTGTGTGTGTGTGTTGTCCCGGGGAGGAATCCTGTGTAAATATCGCGTTTAGCCTCGCGAAGCCGAGGTGCACAGCGGTTTAATTAATCACACGAGAGGCAAACAGCGCGCGCGGCGCTCGGGACAGCGGGGGAGGAGATGGTTTCCTTAGGACCACCCCGGTCCAGGAATCCTCCGTGGGGGGATGTATTGATGGCGAGCTGGTCGTTTAGGATGCTGCACATTGCGCTTTCATTCTGCGTGTGTGCACTGGGATGATTAAAGCAGGGGAGCTTTCAAACTCCTTCTCAGCACCTGGCTCTGCGTGAATTGTCTCAGTTACCGCCGCTTCCAGTGTACCGCGCGCCGCTGCAATACAGTAACGTCCTCCGAACCGCCTCCTGTGTCTTATGGCATTATGCATTAGTTGCATCATTTGCATAGTGTGTCTAAACATCGGATGGATCAGAGCGTTATTAGATTCCTCTTTCTATGACGTGTGGTCTGAAATCCGATGTAAAGGATGTGTGTGTTTACTGACTATTAAACCGCAGACTGTAGAAGCTGGAGCTGTGCTAATCTAATGCATGTGAAGTTAATTAAATGACCGTGAGTAGATCTTCCTCTCTCATTATTGAAGATGCAGGATGTGTCCTGCCTGGCGCGTGTGTGCATGTCAGCGTGTGTTGCAGCATTTCTGTGTGTAGGTGGGGGTCGCGTTCAGTGGTGGGAAGAGGGTAGAGCATCTCCTCTGAATGGGCCTTTATGTTGTTTGTGATGTGCCTTCAGACCTGAAGTGATCTGTGTGGAGTGTTTACTGCACGGATCAGACACTGTAGTGAGTATAATGAATTACTGAATTTACAGTAGTGCAACAATCAACAAAGATGATTTTCAGATATTATTTTCAGATACGGCGAGTGACTGTGTCCTCTTGGTCTCCTCTAGTGCAGTTTGCCCACTGTGCTGATGGTGGTTTGCTGGTTTCCTCCAACCCTCACTCAGTTGCTCTTTCTGACATGTTAAAATGAGCAGAATGTCCTGTTATACAGCAGAACACACTGTTCATTTTGTCCTGCAAATGGAAACGTGACAGGACAGTGAGCAATTACACAGAAAAATATTGTTAAGGCTGTGGAAGGATGGATATTTCTGACTTTCCGACATACACATGTGCCTTAAATGCTGAAATGACATGAATATTTGTATACAACTTATTAATTAGAACTTCTAGTGCTGTTGGGTGTAAATAAAAAAAAGACATGCAAATAAAATCACAGCAAATGTTGAAGAGCTTCATTTGGAATGATCCCAATCCTCTTCTGTCTAATCAAGTCTGCTCTTCATTTACAACCACATTCAGCACATTAAGGAGCGAGATGCTATTAAAATGCTGGTTCTGTGTGAATTATCTAGTCTCATTCAACCTTAAAATTGATTTTTCTTTACATGAACCATGCACAAGAAGAATTGACTGTGTGGGATGTACATTTCTTGCAGTGTGTAGGGTTGAATTTGCCAGAGCTCATTTTGGTGCATCAACACGCCTTGCACAAATCCCATTATTTCTTTTCACCACCACATCAGAGACTGGGTAATGAGGCTCCATCTTGATGGGTGCATGGCGATTAAGTGTTCGTCTTGGCGTCTGGTTGGGGTGCCTGCACATGCCATTCTGTCAGTTGGACAAAAGATGCAGGGGGTGGGAAAAGCGACACCTCTGAGACGCATGATAGTGCATAGAAAAGCAATAAAAGACTGGGAGGTATACATCTGCTGTGTGTGTGAATGTGTGAAGCAACTTACACAGCAAGCCGGCAGTCAGCTGTTGAGACACGTCACACAGATGTCAAGCTCATTGCGGCACCAGAATCTGGATCACCAAAGTCGCTGCGAGTCATGACTGAAGAATTTAATTCCATTCATCCAGCAGATGCTGAAATATTTCCCAGCACAACGGAAACATTTTGATCAGCTGTCAGTACTAGAGGGGATAACCTCGGTCAGTAGAACTCACTCTCTGGGCGCCATAAATGTTTGCAGGGTATATTATAGGAAGTGATGACAGGGGTTTATCTCATTACCTGCAGGGCTATTAAATGAAGAATTAATGTGACTTCTTCTGCTTTTGCTCAACGTAAGACACTGTGTTATTAAGTGTAATAGTTTGCAGACTGGCTTTGAATAATATAAATCAAATTTCTTCACCGTTAATAGCTGCCTCCAGGTCAAACCTATCAGATTCACCATTACATCACTCCCCCAATGCAAGCTGGCAGTCACAGAGTATCCTTTTGCAACAAAGCACTTTGATACTATCTCCACAGTATTTTCAAAGCTTCGTGCCGAAATCCCGCAGCAGTGGAAAAGCAATATTGGTCTGGATGACAAGGTGAAGGGCATTAAGTCCTGTCATATTGTTAGAGTTGCCTGTAAAGCCAACTGTGCGTGAAATACAAGGCAGAGGTGTTAGAATTATTTGAAAGAAAAGCTCACAATGCTGATCTAGTGCATTCACTTAAAGTCACGATGAATGCACTATGAGTCAGTAGTGTAAACCTACAGCATCTTACCCTCACTTCATGTTTCTGTTCGTTCCTCTGAATACTTCCTCCTAAGTCCCCACATATAAACCATGCTGAGTGTTAAACCATAAAGAAGCCATTTTGCATATTGCACATCAATAAAGAGCATTCAACTCAAGCACTGAGGGTTTTATTAGGTTCTCATAAACACAAGCAGCACATCGAGAGTTGTGCAGGCACCGCCGGCTTCGTCGTTTGGTCTAAAGATTTTGTCTGGTTGCTGCAACTAGACCAACTGACCAACAGTTTTCTTCTTCCCATATCATCAAACCTGTCACAGATAATGGTGTTATCAGTGGCAGATGGGGGGTTAACTACTCTCTTAAGTAGCTAAAAGTCATTTCTGTGTTATCAGATATGGAGTGGTGCGATAAGAGGCATGTGTGTGGTTCCTTTAAAATAATCGCAGTAAAAATTCTTTCTCCATTGTAATATTCATCTCTGGTTCATACATAATACTCTGACATTTACGTTTGAGGTCAGAATTGAGTGGACGTAACATTAGTGGTTTAAAATGTTGCCTGTCCTGCAGCTCTATCTTCTACACCTAACACAAAGGAGGACGGGCTTTATAGAGCCAGAAATGAAATGATTACCCGCTGCAGACATTATTGAACCTAAAATAACCATACCGTCATGGTTTTCACAAAAGAGACTGGATTCAGTATTAGATAAATGAAAAATTATTATTGTAGTTCAGTGTTAGTCCTGAACATATTGCATACGCAGAGGCAAGCTGAAGCTGCATTATTCTGGCCTGGTAGCTCAATGGGTTAAGCGTCAGACTGCAGAAAGTTGCAGGTTCGAAACCACGTCTGAGTCCTAGTCCATCCCCTACCAGGTGTGTCCCTGAGCCAGACACCCAGCACTAGCTCCCTGTAAGTCGCTTTGGATAAAAGCATCTGCCAAATAAAGTAAAGTTACACAAGTAGTAAATGTTTTTGAGGGTATGAATCTAGGCTACAGTTTTTGGGATTTGTTTCACAGTGGAGACTAAAGGATATCAGGATGTCTGCCCATCAGTTCAGACCACTAATTAAGGCTCTGCAGTAGGACAGTGACCCAAAATACACCAACAAGTCCACATCTTATTGGCAAAAAGCCTCCAATGTGACTCCATTAAAACCATTCTGAATAGCAGAGTGAGCCACAACTCCCCCGCAGCAATGTGAAAGACACAACGGTTAAAATCATCATCTTTGTGTGATGTAAGATTCACATTTGTTTGATGATCTGAACCTTTTACGTGTAAAAAAAAAAATCAGGAAGGAAGCAAATACTTTTTTCATAGCACACTGTATAGCAGAATTATGACCTTTCTGACAGCTTCAACAAAACCTAAAACATTCTGACTTTGTAAAAATAGAAGTCAAGGCAGCTGCTGCTGTGTTTGATTTCATTAGATTGTACAGATTGCACATGTGTAACTAATAAAGATAGAATTAAAGCATAGCATTAATAAAACGGGTTTCTTTTAGAGCTATTCATACAGTGTACATGCAGCGAGCAAAGAAAAAATCAATGGCAGTTTGATCAATATAATGGTATTAAAGAGAGGTTACGACTATTCATAATACCTCCCTGACATTTTCTAAGTGTAATTGTAGTAATATTAGTGCTAATCTTTACACAGTGTCAAAAGGGCTTTCTCTTCTCTCCTCTCTCTGTTGGCAGGCGTGGAGTATTGGCGACAAGACAAGCACTAATAAAATAGGCCAGTATTGTTAATCTAGGTTCAGTGGAGCAAGGGTGTCAACACACTCACTCACACACACACACACACACGCACACACACACACACACTCTCTCATAGCCCTCACACTTGTCATTTAATTGTCAGCTCACCCCCTCACATATTCATACCTCCATTGTTGTAGTGATGCAGCTACTCATGCTGAAAAGTTCGCAGCTCGTTTTGACACATTTCCGCCAGAATGATGAGGATTTCATCACGCCCGCTGTTGCAGGATTACTGGTCAACCCAAACCCAGAATGGTGCAGTACACGCATGCAGTAGAGCTAGAGAATCGTTGTGCTTAAACTGACATATAACGGCGAGAAAGATAACTACCTATCCATCCAATACAAACCCCGCGTCGGAATAGTCTCATGGACGGGACCTGAAACAGAGCTTGCAGGGGAGTGACAAGGTTAAAGAGGCGAGGGTAATTGCTGTAACCTATCTGGGTGGAAAAATGTTTGCTCGAGTTCCCAGTGTACTCTTCTCTGATGCACTTGGGCATGAAATTGTTCCCCTTTCCACCCTAGCTAGCCCAAAGCCCAAGTCTCTTGCCCATCCCTAGCCAGACGAATTGGCTTTTCTGCATGTGTGTCTTTGTACACTGGGGCTTTGTGTTTGCCTGGCTGTGTGTGTTTATTTGAGTGTTTGCCGGCGTGTGTGTGTGCTGTTTGTGGGGTGTTGGGGGAGATGTTGGGTGTCAGCTGGCCCGCTTCATTCATCTCAGACTGACAGAATAAGTGAGTGAGCGCTGCAATGATTATGGGCTGCATGGAGAACTGCGGCAAAATGATCACTGAGTATTTCATGCTAAAATCAGGCAGAGAGGGAAAAGCAGAGCATGAGAGAACCTGATTTGAGGATTGTGACTCAAGTGCTTCTGGAAAGGAAGGAATTAGCATAGCTTCATTCTTGTATTGATGGAGGACTGTGTGTCTGTGGATGTTTCCATTGTCGCCTTTGTTATTATGATTGATGAATTTCATGATTGATATTGACAGCCATTCTCGACATTAGGAGCATTAGAGTTCAACTAGTCAAATAGTACGAGAAATATCGCTTCACTGATGCGTGTTATGTGTTTCTGCTTGTACCACAAGCAAAGCATAAAACCCAACATGCTCCCAGCTGTGTTTTGTGATTTAGAAATGATGCCCAGGAGAAGTGTGTTTGCAATATATGTTTCCTATGATAATTTTCAACGGAAATACCCACAATCCTGATGCTGTTTTTCATTTCGATTGTGTGCAGAAGAAATATTAAAAGCATTTGGTGTCAGGTTGTGAAAATCATCAATCAAATCTATTAATCCTAAAAGGTCTTGTAAATCCCATTCTCATAGGATGGTAATGCTTTTATTTTGGTGGGTGGTGGTAGCTCAGATTATAGAGCAGTCATCTACGAACTCCAGGACCAACGGTTCCTCCCAGTTTCACCTAAATGTCATAGTGTCCTTGGACAAGACACTGAAACCCCTTAGTATCACCGACATGCACTGTTTGGCAGCTGTCCAACAAATTAAACAAATGAAATTCAAAGATGTGAACCACTGGGAGCCAGATTCTGTAGCCAGGACTACACTTAAAGTTAAAGTGGAAAGACCCTGAAGAAATATGCGCACAGTGGCTGTATACATGACATACATAATGGTAAAGTTACTGTTACCATCAGCATCCTGACTGCTGACATAAATAAGTTTTTCTTTGCTTGAAGTAACTAACTATGTAGTCCTTGTTTTTGTACTGTATTGTGAATACGATGGAACTAAAACCTTATTCATTCTAAGCCAATCATCCTGCTTCTTGCTAGATGTCATTAACACCCTAAATAAGGAGAACATAGATCTGTCACATAAGAGCTTAAGTCAAGGAAAATCCTTGAAGAAAATTAATTGATTAGCTATGAAAAGATCTCTCCCCAGTCAATGGGAATGGCATTAGAAGGCTTGATTGACTTGTTAAACTGAATGTTTTTATGGTTTAAGAACATCTTTCCCCTCATGTCAGTCCCATAAGGGATTTGTTTTACCTGAAGATGATCAGAGGACGAAGAAGCGGGAGAGGGATAGCATGAATAAAAGAGGGTGGGATGATGGCCTAATGGAGTGGATGAGCAATAGCATGGATGACTCACGTCGAAGGGATGGTAGTCATTTGATGAATGGATGACAAAGGGAGGAGGGAGGGAGAGATATGAAATGATAGAGAGGAATAGTCTTTAAATACTACACCATGTAGTGGCTGTTCATTTCATTTACCTCGGGTTCTCTCTTCAAAGTGCTTCGAGCTTTTCCTGCCTTTTCTAAGTTGTAGTAACTTCATCTCTTCTCTTCTTTTGTGATCCCCTTCCTGACTTTTTTGTCTTCCCTATTGCATGTCTTTTGACTTTTCTTTCCCACATTCCTCGCCTTTTACGCTTCCTTCCTTCCTTCTTTCTTTGTCTTACTTCCCTTCTCTTGTCATCTTGTACTCCACACCCCTCCCCAATCTTATCTTCTGCCTATTTCCGTAATACCTTCCTAATTTCTGTCTCCATCATTTCTTATCCTGCCTCCATTTTCTAGATTTTGTCTTCCATTTTTATTTCACTACATTTGTCTAACCTTCCTGCCTCTATGAGCTGTCATGCTTAGTTCATTCCACTCTTCCCTCCCATCTTTTTGTGACCTCTGTCTCTGCCTCTTTGTCACCCCCACTTCCCATCTACCTAACAACCAACATCTGCCCTCCCATCACTCTCTCTCTCTCTCTCCATGTTTTCCTACCTCTTTTACATCAAGATGTCCCTTGCCTCCTCTCGACAGCACTCTCTAACTCTTGTAAGCGGGGCAGGTGGCGGTGCGAGCACACACTTTCAGTGGGACATGCCTGCGCTCAGATTTAAATAGATAATGGCAGAGCCCTAGCGCTTGTTGGGCTCTTTGAATAATGCAGGAGATCCTGAAGGCATTGTTGCCAGGCATCACTGATGGCAGCATGCACACGCCAACTCGCAAGTTTGCAATATTGATACCAAAAGAGAGGAAGGGGGCTCAGTGGTAGTTATTTTAGTTTTTCCACTAAATAACTAACAAACTTTGGTCTTTAGGCTTTAAGCTAAAGGGTGAAACTAAAGATGGTGATGCTGAGTGGAAGCCATGAATGAACCTTTACCCATTAACTGATTATTCTGGTTACAAAACCTGACTCGTGCTGCCGTGGTCCATGGTGCATCGTCTCATATTTTGATCATCTACAGGGATATTGTAGGTGCTCAGGAGATGGCACCACTGGAGAATTTACCCATTTGCCCAAATGATAAGATAAGATCACCAACACAACCTGCTTTACCCCAACCCCCCTTGTACTGATGTCAGCAGGGCTGATATTGTCATTTGATCTAATCTAATGCTCTCATGAAACACAATCAGTGAGGTAATAGTTTAGCTGTGTCTGTTTCTCCAACGCTGCTGCACTAATGACTTTGAGTGTTATCTATTCTGTCATCTTCACTAATCTGGGCTGTTGGACAGCTCATCTGAGATTGCCTGGTCTATCAGATTAGCCGTGATAGTCATGATTTGTAACACCTCCAGACAGTTAGGGGATTATAAAAACTGTCAGTTCAAATGCAGGTAGGTTATTAGCTTGTCTGTTGTCTGTTGTGAACTAACAGTGGCTTTTTGTGCTTTTTAGGCTTTGGAGTTTTAAGGACAGTCTAGCAAGCACAAAATGTTACCATGAAAAAAAAAGGGAAACTATCATAAGGGGAGAAATAAGATGTAGCTTTAAAAAAGAAAAATGTGCCCCATTGTCTCTTGATATCCTTGCTGAGAGCTGTGCACTGGTGCTTGATGAAAAAAGGGGATAGAAGAAGTTGTGTTTGAGATCTTATTTTCTCTCTTGCTTGCTATTCACTACATTTTCTGTAAATCCTGTTCCTGGAGGGAAATTCTTACTTTTCAAGAATGCACAGTTGGTCCCTAAGGGAGGCTTTCAGGCGAGATGTTTGTGTGTGGCTGCCTTCAACTGTCTGTCAAAGAGAAGTACGAGAGAAGGCATGTAAATGGGAATGAAGGGGAGGTAGGACTAGACAGTGTTTGATCAGTGGGGTGCTGAGTCACACTGGGATGTTATGTAGAGATTGGTGCTTTGCGACAGATAAGCGGGAACAGAAGGATGGTGGAGACAGACTTAGCAAAAATGGTTGGAAAGTAAAACCTCAGTGGTGTCCATCCACCATCGAGATGTCTTTGACAGAACAAACACCAGTGCAGCCACATATGAGCAACAATTTTTTTTCACTGTCTCTCCCTCTACTCATGCACGCGTCTCTGTGGGGTTCTGTGTTTGTGTGTAACGGGTGCGGCAGATGAAGCAAAAATACTGTCACATACTTTTCCATCCATCAGCGTAGTCAGCTGTGATCTGTGGTGTCCCCATGTGCTGATGAACGTGGACCCCTAAAAGCTCCACTTTTAAACCTCTAACTGCAGGGAGCCTGTTCTACGGTAATCATTACAGTGCTTAGTGACTGTGCACCAGAAACACATCTGATTTCCATCTACATTACATTGCTATTTACTACAGAACACTTGAACACCTTGAAAAGGACCAGGACATTCTGAACTCCTAGAATGCCTTGGGCATAGTTGCTTTGAAACACGGGCGCGTGTGCACATCTTTGTTCTACCCTTCAAGTTAGGAACAATTTCCTGAATTGATTGGGATCATCAGTCTTATTAGAAATAAATGCAAAATGCAATCATGTGTGACCAGTGGGGGCAGTATCAAATCACCCCAGCAGCAAATCTGAATCATCACAATAGTGGAAAAAGTTGAGGAAACGTAGTGAGCTTGTCCACAACATAGCTGCCATTTATGTCAATGTTGCCGTCTTCTCAATTAGATTTTCTGTTTCCAAGGCTTCTAAATATGTTGATTAAAGGTGGATGTTTTGTCTTCTTTCTGTACCTCAGTGTCAGTAATGATTAGGTCCTAGCCCTGTAGCATTTAAGCTTTTTAATCACCCAGAACTACACAGTAAGCAAGGAAGTCGCATTCGTTGTCTAAGAATATTCAGCAGTGAAAAGCAAGTACGTGCATAGTGACTGTGTGGCCATGAGGTCAAACACTGGAATACTGCCATATGAATTTCCATATTTGTATCTTAAGTTGGCAGAACATTTAGCATTAGCTGACAAAACATTAGAATAACAACCCACTCAGTGCTAATTAATTCCTGACAGGCTTACTCCAATTACTTGTCATTTTTGATTTGGCCAAATACTACATTCACTTAATCCTGTATATCTGATTTTGAAACTGATGGGAATGTATTACATTTCTATCATTATTATGAAAACAACTTGACACTTGTCCCAATGAAAAGAGTTTTGCGAAAAGAAAAGTTACGTTAAAATTTCCATTCTGCATCGTGCCATTATGACAACTCTGCTCATTTCCATTTGGGGCCAGTTTGGGTTAAATGCGGCTCCTCTGGAGGAAGGCCAAAGGTAGCAGCTGCTGCCAAGAGGAGACCAACAGGGGCCCACAGCTGTCACACAGCTCTGACCTGACTGCATACAGGGGAGCAAAGGTCCATCGGCCTGACATGATGCTGCAGGGACCTGGACCTCTATCTGGGATGTGATAGCCACAGCTAATGAGGAAACACACTGAATATGAATAATAATTTAGCGAGAAGAGAATAGAGGGAAAGGCAGATTGAATACTTCATTTATTTTGATAGTATTATTTCTACTACTGGTAATAATACTTACAATCCATGTTGTGATTGTCTTACACACACACAACAAGAGTTGTGTACTGTAGGTTAAAATATTGTCTCACTGTGTGAACATTTGTGGTAAATGTAGTGACACCGGCAGGCAAACAAATAGGCTAGAGATAAGCTCCACAGGGGGAACACACTAGTATTGTGCAAAACACACACACACACCATGACAGTCAGGTGCAGTGGTTGGTTCTCCAGAGTGCTGCACGACTGGGGCCATTAGAGACTGAGCCAGGAACAGCCAGGGTTCTGGTACCTACACCACCCGCTAATGGAATACATTCACCATCTCTGTGAGTGCATGTGTGTGTGTGCCTTCAGTGCAAAGAAATGTGTGTATGTGCATGCATGTATACTTTCATAGTACTAGCTTGCTCGTTTATACTGATAGCATGTTTAGCACACTCTCTCACAATGATCAGTGTAGGAAGGTTCATAAAATGTTGGAGACACTTTTAATGTATGCATCTAGCTTCAGGTGGGAGTGTTATCAGATAACTGATCATGATCTTTATCAATAGTTAGCCTTGGAGAGGACACTAGGCTTCGTTAAAGCTTTATTCCAATTCAATCTCATAGCATGGAGGATTCCAAGTAGGATTTACCTGCAGGAATTTGTAAATTTCAGTCCGATGAATGAGCACTGTAGGTGAAGATGTCTATATTCACATGTTCAGCAGGTGATCATACAGATGCTTGAATCCACCTAAAGCAAAGCGGCCATGTGAGTCATGTAGTGGGATAAGAGATATTATTGGGTGCAACATCCCATGTTGTGCACCTGATCTGGTTCACTCGTACATTTTGTTGATACCTTAGAGAAAATTCTTGCAACAAAAATAATTTTTTCACCTCGACCCCAGTAAAAAGCCCACCCACTCACCAACCCTGTGTCTTTCCATACTGTGACAATTCTAAACTACAAGAAACTAAAGCCTTTAGAGAATGCATCGCGTTAAGTCGCTGATGAAGGTGTGACCTGAAATCCTCAGATTCAACATTATGTTGTTTGAATAAAGATGAAAAGAGCAAGTTTCCATGTGGTCCTCCTCCTTCAAATGAGTCACTTAAAAATGCCACACAAAAACAAAACAAGGCCCAGCGCATGTGGTAGGTACAATCTACAAGTACTTGAGCCCATATCAGTCTTTTGGTCCACTTCATGCGGTATTTGAAACACTGATTATGTCTCTCTGTTACAAGCTGACAGCTTTTCATTACCTCATATCAGCAGAATGATATGGTTTTATGCAAATGATGTATATTATCTTGGGATGCTGTGAGCTATAACATTGCATTTAATCATTCAGTTCAGCTTCAGAAAGCAATTAAATGACCTGGTGAGGTTAAATAGTGTTTACCGCGCTCTGTGATTTACCTTTGAGTGAAGGCAGCCTGGAATTAAGAGGGAGTGATAGGATTATGTTTTGTTCTGTGTGTATGCTTCTGTGGATGTGTGTCCACTGAGTTCACAGTGCTTTGCCCGGGGCAGGCAGCCCAGTGTGACAGCTCTCGTGGACCGGTGCGGTAGATGGAGTGGAGGTGGTGTTTTTGAAATGCTATATGGTGGCAGCAGCAGCAGCAGCTTTCCAGTGAGAGGTGTGGCAGCAGTCATGCACCGAGCGTCTTGGATTTAAGTTACATGAGAGTAGCAGTAAATTCTGGTTGACTGCACCAACTACCTTTGCACCTTTCCTCATTTATGGTTTGAGCGAGAGTTACTTAGATTTCTTTCCAAAGTTTTGCCATGGCAGGGAAATCACGCTACAGCCAGACACTGAACATTATTATACATAATGTGGTTGTTTGTCAAAGAACAGTAGGGTTTCGTGCAGCATTCTACTCTGGAGGCACCCTACATGTACCATGCTTGAAATAATTATGCATACACCTCACAGTGATCAATCAGAGAAGCAGTGTCACACTGTCAGTGAGAAAAAGAAACCTCTGCATACTTAGAGCATTTAACTCATTTAACTAAATAAGAGGGGATGTGAGTGATATGCCCTGGCTACAGCTCCTTCTTTAACCCAAAGGCACAAGATATTTTTATCACAGTGTTTGCAGATGTTGAAGTCGTATTGTATTTGTCATTTTAAAAACTGTAGACACTCACTTACTGCCTCATGTAAACTAATTCTTACTAGTTATTTTGGTCACCCTATCATTTGGTTTCAAGCACTCACTGCCATTCATATAAGCTGATGTTACGATGAAAGAATACATTTCTTTATAAGCTGTTGCTTTAAACATAATCATGGGGTCATTGTGTTGACAATTAGTCATCATGTGATTTTCATCCTATAGTTTATGCCTCTCTTATGTCCTCTGAAACAACACTTTCCATAGTGTAGGTCATTTCCCCTTGTTTCCACCCTGCCCTTTTCCCTTACTCTCTCTCTCTCTCTCATTCATATTCAGTGCAACCATTCAGGTCAGTTCTAATTACTGGGATCCAATTGGAATTGGCTTTTCAATTTTTGAAGCTGCAGTGGTGGAAATCGCAAAGTGCCAGTGCCAGCTTTCTCCCACACCCGCCCCCTCCTCTCAGCGCCCTCCTAGTATGACTTAATATGCCTGATACATTCACCTCACTGCACCAACACTTCGCGATGCACTGCGACTGTGTATGTTTGTGCACAAATATGAGCGAGGGCGAAAGAAAAAAAAAAGATGAGGCTGTTATTGTAAGTCACTACAAGGCCATCCACTTTGTGTTTTTACACAGTAAGCATGCATGCGCGAGTGTGTGTGGGGGTGAGGTAGAGGGTAAGTGCGTGTGTGCATCAGCGCGTTATAGGGAAGAATGGAAGGAGAACAGCAGAAGGAAAAAAAGAAGGCATCTCTCAGGGATGGGAGTGGCAGAAAAAGCCTGGGTTTCTCTCTTCTGTCTTTCCTGGCGTCTGCAGTGCGGGAGAAGAGAAGATTAAAGTGAAGACGCTCCGTTTGAAGTTGGGCACTGTAGAAGACGCAGAAGCTACAGTACATACGCGCATAGACACACACAGGGTGTCTTCTTCCTCATAGCCTCGTAAAGTGAGGGAATATCAATGCTGCTCAGGCTGCCTTTGATTCCAGCTGCCTTTATGTGATCCCTCACGACATTTTAACATTCTCTTGCCTCAACCACACAAAAAAAACACCCTTCCAGAAAAATCGAATCTAATCACCTATTCAAATGAGAGCAAGGTGATAAAGAAGTAAACTTGATTAGGTCCTAACTGAGTTGTGTTTGTAGACGTGGGGATTTGCAGCCTGAGTCCACGCAGATACACTGACAGCCCACTCACTATCAAAGACGGAGGTGGAAATTACAGCTGTAAATGTTTGCAGTGGTGGTAAATAAGAGGATTAATCGTCCACTTCCAGCACACACGCGCACGAAAGCACACACAGTCGCCCGGGCCCGGCAAAGGAGGCCTAAATATGAGTCTGATGCAGAAATGTCAAGAGGTAATTGTAGGAGTAATACTCAGACTGGTGAAATGTCAGACTCACCCTGCTATTAGTGAGTAGTCTCCAACCTGCACTCTGATGCCATTCATTACAGGCATATGGGCTCCTCCTAAACCAATGGTAAACAACGATCATCGAGCGCTGTTTGCGTTATCGTGTGTGATGCGTCTGGATGTACCATCTGGAGGCCTGTCAGTGTGTGATTCAGGAGTCACATTTCTGTGTGTGTGTGTGTGTGTATGTGTGTAGTCATATCCATTCTCAGATTTCAAATCAATCTGGATTTATGGGCAGTCATGAGGAGTGATCAGGCTTATACGATGGCTGGGATCGCAGTCAAGTGCCCGTAATGAAAAATACCAAATAATATTGTGGATGACACTGAATAGGAGCGGTCTTCAGCTCATAAAGCCGTCCAAAACAACCTCAGAAATGCACAGGCCTCGTAATGTGAATATACTGGATTTTAATATCCTTGTCAAATCTAATGTATTTCCCATTAGGATTGTCTGCAGGCTGGGACGAGCCCACTCCTTAGCTGCTTTCCTTTTTGACCTAAAATTCCTTTGTGCTGTGTGGAAAAAAATGTTGCTAGCCTTTCCTGATCCTTGGCTACATCTTTTTGCATCATTCCTTTCCACTGCTCTTCATCCACCCTGATTCTCTCCAGAAGCTTCAAGAGATAAGATTTCTGAGATTTACCTGCTTAATTCACAGCATTAAGCTGAATCGGTCTCACACTGAAAGGAGATAATAGGTAAAAATGTAATCGGGAATGTCTGGTCAGCATAATCAAATATTTTGCCACTTGTACTATTAATTCTGATATAATATAATATTTTCCACCTATAAACATTACGACATTTTGGTCGTTTTTGGAAGCTGAATGCTAAAGATAGTTGCATTTGACTGGATGATGCCACAGATGTTTCCTAGCAACTGATAATACCAAAGTCTTTACAACCTATAACATCTGCTTCACACACACACACAAACTCAAAAGCACATAACAGGTACTTTCCATCCATGAGTCATAATAGACACATTTTGTCAAATGGAAGGGTTCAGTGACGTCTAAGTGAACATACACACACACACACTCCTCCTGCCTACAACTCACAAATCCACTACCATCTCTACACACACTCAGACCACTAAAAGGCAGCTGAGGTGTCTACACACTGGCCGCACACATATATTATAAATACATGCATACAAGCCAACAGTCCATTTCTTCATCTTCAAACATGCAGAACACCATCTACAAGCACACATTTGCAACACACACACATATCTGAGCACACACTGTTCCATCAAAGACGTTCCAGCTTTCAGGGTTGGTGTCTGTGTCTCTGGAGGAGTCCTACCTCACATACTGTACACCAGGAGAAAAGCTGCTTGAATTATTGAAGCCAGAAGGAGAAAGATGGCGAGTGAACAGGGAACTTGTGTGGAAAGAGAAAGAAGTTGACAGGCAGACTGAGGCAAAGACGGACAGAAATGGAGAGAGAGAAGGTGTGGAGACTGGGAAGAGTAGGAAGTAAGGGAAAGCATGGGAGAGTGCAGACGCTGAAGGAGAGAGAGAGAAAAGATTAGACAGGAAGAAAGGGAGGTAGAGGTAAGAGGAATGTGCAGTTTTCCCTGTGGCATGTTTGGCTGCCCGTGTAAGGAGGAAATAGTTGGATCAGTAGGAGCTTTTTTACCTACAATGAGTTTAACTAGTTGCATGACACACACACACGCAGACACATTCAAAGTCCATGCCCCACAGAACTGAAGGAGATGAAGGGAAAGAAAAACAGACATTGTATAATAATGTCATCTTCATGCTCAGGTTCCACTGCTCAGTAGAGCTGCAGAGGCTGCCGGGCTTTTTGCGCTTTATTGCTCATACGACTGTTTATGTGTGCAAACCTTTGTTTGTCTATATGAGTGGAGAGAGGAGCGTCGTGTAGACCTGAGTGCGAATGAATGCATGTATGCATGTATGATAAAGTGGCAAATGTGCTGGAGCTCTGACTTCCCCTGGCGCTGGCTTTGTATCAGCACCCGGCTGAACATGGCTGCGGATCAATGTCATCTCCAACACACACACGCGTTAACTTGTTTACAGTTTAAACAGCAGGTGGCACAGATAACAGACACTTAATCCGCAGCCATTTGGACAACTGAGTGTGATACCCAAAAGTTGCTTTTCCTCAATTCCCCCTCCTCTCTTCCATCTATCTATCTGTGGAAGCTATACGAAACTTATTGTTGCAGTAGTGTACAGGTGTACTACGGGATACGGTGACGTCACGTGTTAACCTCTAATCACTCTTATGAGTAGGGAGAAGGTGAGAAACTCAAATCAAAGACAGTTATTGTCAGCGCAGCAATACAGTAAGACAGCGTTCATTTGTGTTCATTGTATCTTGTAACGTAAAATACTGATATATAAATGTTAAATATATATATAGAAACCTTCTTGGAGTGTATGCATGTATTAGCGTAAGTTTATTTTGTGTGTTTGTGTGCACAGAATTCCAAGAGTTCCAAAGGCTGGGGCAGTTTCCGAGCCTGCTAGATCTGTCTTTGATGCTTCTGTAAAGTTTTCAGGATGGCAATAATATAAGGAGCTTTCCTTTTTGTTCTGTGGGTGTAAAGTTGTTGCGTGGACAGCGGTTCAGACCTGGCGGTGTGTTGTGCTGCTTTGACGACTCTCTGCAGGGCTCTCTGGTTCCGCTTAGAGCTGTTCCCTGCAGGCAGTGACGCCAGACAGAGACACTCTCAGCGTAGTAACCTGCAGAGGTTACCTGAGCTAAACCATCCACATCCATCAAACAAATGTTTGGTTACAAGAGAACCCTCAGTCACATCCAGGCAGCGCAGGGTGTCTGCATGGTATGAAAGACGTAACAGTTCTGCTCCTTGTTGTGCTAATGAAATAACATAGTCATACTACGAAAGGTCAAATCATCGTACATCATGGGCTTTTTTTGAATTATTCATCATACAGGGGGTAAAATTAGGGTACGATCATTATTACGATGATTGTTCTTTCAGAGAGATAATCTGAAAATGATCACAAGTTCAAAATGTGATAGTCTGCCTGTTACACGGCGTCATGTCGAGACTACGTATGACTGGAATACAAATAAAAAGGATTATGCCTTTCTATAGTCAACATGACTTAAACTGTTTTCTAATGTGCCAAACCACTGGGTTGTGCCCATATGAACACTGAAACAGTAAGAAATTCCTGGTAAAGAATGTGACCGCACCGTTTTCAGGAATTTTTAAAAATCATAAAGAAATAGCTTGTATACAGATAATGTCAGCATGAGGTCTGTGTTTGTCTGTTTAGGTTTACTGCTCCCTTTCTGAGTGCTGTGTGCTCCCCTACACCTCAGTGATTAAAGGTGAAGTGCGGGAAAGTTTCTGGCAAGGTGTCTCTCAGTGACTGACAGTGTTGCCTTCTCAGTGTGAAGCATGTGCTCACTGCTGGCCGGCTGCGAGGACGCTTACACTCAACACTCACACGGCTCAGCTGCCGTTCAATTCCCGCTGCTACACCAGTGGCCAGCGTAGCAGGATTGCTGTGTGTTTGGGGGTTGGGTTGGGGGAGTGTACGTGTGTGTGCGCGCATGCAAGCATACATGTAAAGTGTTTATTGGCGAGCCATTCTCCTCCCGCATCTGCAGGTCACTCTTCAAGTGGGAGACCTCCCCCCTGCTTTCATCACACTGCATGGAAAAGTGGGAAATAATTAAGGGGTGAATAGTGTGAAGTGGGAAAAGTATAGATGAGGTAGGAAGTACAGTCCCATGAAAGTGGAAAAGAGAGAGAGAGAGATAGCAAGCGAGCGATCGAGCTTTTGCTAAAGTAAAGAAATGAGCAAGACATGTGGTGCAGTGACGGCTCTAGCGGTCACCATAGCAACCCTTTAAAGGCAGATCCCCAATGCAATTAGAGTGGCTTTGAGGCAGCCAGTCTCAGGGCAGAGTATGAAAAATAATGTCAAGAAAGAAGTGACACGCTGAAGGGAAACAACCGCAGCCAGATGAATGAAGCAGCTATTTATGTGCGTTAGTGATTGCAAAGTGGTAATTGCGGGGAGGTGTCCATTCTTCTACTCTGGTGGTGGGAATTTTAATAATGAGGACGCCCCTGGCAAAGCATATTTACAGGTTTGTACACAAGCGTGTGCGCACATTTATCTGTGTCTTTGTGTGTGCGGGAAAATCCTTGAGGTTATTTGCTGATAGTTTTGACCGCACAATCCAACGGCAAACAAAGACTTACACGCATTAGCAATACTTCAACAAGACAAGACAGAGGGAAACACAGAGAGGGGAGACAGAGGTTTGATTCAGTGCCGAGGGATGAGAGCTTAGGCTTAGACTGCCAAGGTGATGTTATCAATGAAATGAAACCTCAAAACTCTGTAGGATTCTGGCTCCCAGCCTCTGAAGTTCTGTCTAAACCTATTAAGTACAAAAGATGCCAACATATCGAGGCACAATGAGAGCAATTTTCGGTGGTGGACACAAGCTCTGGTTGGTACTAAATGGACAAATTACTGCTACGATCTGCCCACTACTGTACAGACACGTGTAAACTAATTATTCAAGGGTCCACCGCAATTAAATTCAATGAGAATCATACCGAATACTCATCGTTCACACAGTGGATCAATTGTCAGTTTAAACACACACATTAAGGTTTTTTGAAGACCATTTGGTTTTTGCGATCATTACAAAATGTAAATCTGTGACTGAATGCATTCGCCTAATTTCCAAAATCTGTGAGGAAAGAGGCGCTTCAGCGTGTTGTCCTACTCGTAGGTGTGTACAGGTCAAAATGACCTAACATTTCATTTTAACCAGTGAAGGACATCAACAGCAGCTCCATTCATGCGGGAAACACTTAGAAGGGAAGCGATAAGGGTATTTTTCAGCGCCTTCCAGGGCAAATTGATGGCTTGTATTGCAACCATAGACTACTGAGTGTTTATAATGTATGTACCCATTTGCACTCCAATGCTCAGATCCTACAACCCCCAAAGGGAACTGACTTTTGCCACTCGGCTGCGTCTCACGTCTATATTGTCTGTTGTTGCTCTCCCATTCTCTCATATACCATCCTGCTTTTCCTTTTTCTCTCATCTTCTCCTCCCCTTTTGATCTTTTGTCTTATTGTACTATCTCACACACACCAACGTCTTTATGATCTTGCTCTGTCCTAATCTTTCTTCACCCTTCATTTTATTTTCTCTTCTGACCCCTACGCTCCCTCTGGCTCTCTTGACATGCCTGCTTGTTTTGTTCCTCTTGTGCCCACATCTTGAAGCCCCTAGCTAGTCCTCGCTTCTCAATTCCTCCCCACGTGCTCTGCTCCTGGTTTTGTTCACGTCACTGTAGCTCTGTAATCATTTCTTCTCCTTTTTTTTCCTCTTTTGTGTTTACACCCTCCATCTGTATAATTACTCGATCATGTCCTTTCAGTCTTCTCTCGCTGTTTGTCTTCGCCTCTTCTCTTCTATTTCTTATCACCTACCCCTCCTCTCTGTTTGCTCCTCCGCCGCCAAGTGTTATCCCTTCCTCCTCTTCTCCGTCTGTCTCTGTGTACTAGGTCCTGTCCTCAGCCCACAGCCTGGTTTATTGGTTTAAATGGATTATCCCTCCAAAGACACCACAGAACGATATACAGACCTCTTTATTTAACCAGCTACAGCTATTTTATGGCTGTCATTTTTGCAGATTGCTGTATTTGCATTTTGGGTTTCTTTACGTCTTTTTAGCAAACATAATATGCAGTGATTTAATGCTGATTAATGTTTCAGAGCTTTAATAGAAACGATCACTAATTATTTCATATGTCAGTGATATGAACTTTCTCTCACTTTTTCTCCTTTTGCTCCACCCAGGTCTAAAAGTGTGAAGAAGGAGACTGTAATAAAACTATACTATTCAGTGCCAACGGTGACAATAGTTGGTAGGTTAGCTTGGGTGTTTAATGCTTTTGAAAACTGCCCTTTTGTAGTAAATAATTTAGCATTTTCACAGTGGAAGCCACCGGTGAAGGCTTAGGCCTGTCGCACGCCGCCCACATTTCTCTCAGGGAGTTACATCAACTGCAGGACTGTGAACTTTAACCATGACACCAACCGCCCCGACATTTCTCACAAGCTGCATCGGAAAGTAAATTAAAGACGAATTCTAGAAGTAATGAAATTAGAGGGTTGACCTTTGTTGTGCTAATGATGTGGCTCTTTTATTATTTATTTGTGGTCACCTTATTCCCACATAGAGTGTTACCACAGTGTTCGTGTTTGTACACTGCGCTAAAGAAGTAATGTGTATTGAAAACTTTGGTTTAACATAAAACTTGAGTGACTTAATAATTGTTCTTTTAGTTTATTACACTAAATTAAAGTGTGCAAGTTTCATGCACTAAATATCAAGTTGACTTAGGTTAAAATGATTTGTGATATTAATTTTACAATAATTATGCAATAACTCCACAATATTTCATTTAAAATAATTAAACTAGAGCATTTAAACTATTAACAACATAAATACAAAACACAGCATACTTTTTTACTATAGTATTTCAATTCACAACATAAAACTTAATAAAATGTGTTGCCTTGAAAACCTGCTGTTCATGTTTTTAAACAGAGGTCTGTCTACATAAGTACTACTACCATTCTGTCGAACGAATGAGTGGCTGGAGTCATCAAGTATTACCTGATGACTAGTGACAGGTGAAAGTATTTTTTATGTATATGGGGTAGTTCAGGTGCAGGTCAAATGTCAATCCAACAAACATAGAAGACCTGAGGCAGGTTGGCCAGTCCATCCATCACCACATGCTCTTCCAAGAACAGAAATCAAATTTAGGTAAAGTATTACATTATTGCATTACAAAACTGTTACCACTGAATGTGTTAACCAACAATATTATCTACATATTTAGGAAAGTTTGACATATTCAGTGACAAGTTGATGAAAGACTATCGATAGCGCCAGCGTAGCGTTTACTGGGGGTTACACCTTGAGTTACTGAAGCAACGTGGTGATTTACTTGTCTGTTAAAAGCCAAATGAGTCGTGATCTGACTCCTTTTCCTTGTTCATACCTGTTTTAATGACCGTCTTATCAAACCTGCTACTTTATTTGCCATATGTCCCGCCGCATGAAGAGGCTTTTACCAACACTAACTACCCACTGGCAATTTAAAATTACATTAAAATAATGAGATAACAAATGACATGTGACCTTTTTTTGGCTTTCCCTCCATATGTGCCCATATTAGGACCCTCTTAATTGCAGCTGTGAATTGTATCTATTCAGATTAGACTCATAATGTACAGCACTGTTAATTGTTTTTTCCCAGACTTTTACCTACACAATTGTCTAGGGGAAACATTAGTGTGTGTCTGTGTATGCACTGCGTAATTATATGAACTCATGAGTTCATTTGTGGGTGTAAGTGAACACGTGGGTTCTTTAAATCGCTGCAGTTTAGTCAGAATGCTTTAACTCGTCAAATTATCTCTCACTTTGCTAATAGAGTTGTGCTGAGACTGTGAGTTGTATACGAAGACGACCCCATGCACTCGTGTGTTTCGGGATGAGCTCTGGTTCAGCATCAGTGAGTCCATGCTTTCCTTTTGTCATTGTATCTCCAGGTAAATACCTAGCCATCATTTTATGACATGTGTGTTTTTCTGTGATTATTACACATCGCGTCCATTAGACGGTGGCTGTCGAGCCACCGTGAAACTCATAGCTGAGAGAACACAGATTTCAGAAAGAGGAAAGGAAGATGGATGACTATAGCTACAGCGGGGTTTGTGAGGGTTTGTTTGGAGGGGTGGGTGGGATACTGTTAGATGGGACATATGGAGAAGGATGACACATGTGGCCCAGGCAGGTGCTGTGGTCACAGCTATGAACTGAGTGAGAGACATAGACAGTGTGAAAAATTGATGTGCCCTACTTACAGCAGCTGAGCAGAGATGGGAGAGGGAGGGTGGGAGGCTGGAATGATGTTAGATTGTAGAAGCGAACAGACCATGCTGTGTTTTCTTCTTCTTTTGTGCATTACATCATGCCAATTTGTTTCTGGGTGTGGGTGTGTGCCTGTAACTCGTTTAGCTACACGTTCAGCAAACACACGGGGCGTCTTCGTAGCTGTTCCTTTAACATTTGTGTGCTTTGTTTTCAAACCGGTGATTTTATGCTGCCGTTGGATTATTAATTTTACAGACCTACGCCTAAACTATACCAAACATAAAGACTGTCTCTCTTTCTCACACACAAACACGCGGGTAACGCTGCAGGTCTGCAGCTCTCATTAGCCCATCTCACACTCTTTGGCACTGTTTGACCAAGTGGAGCCCTTTATCTGCTCTCCTCCTATTTAAACGAGGTGGGGAGAGAAGCCAGTCCCTGAAGGAGTCAGCAGAATGGAAACCAGTGCACGTTAATCAACGCTTCGAACCTCCACACAAGAACAAGTAAAGAGCAGTGCCGCTTTAGCACATTTACTCCAAGGAGTATCTTGTTGCTTAATGATCAAAAAGGATTTATGGGGGTTTATGTTGCAGGCCACACTTGGTCTTGAATTTATGCTGTTCTCAGCAGCCCACTTAATGCAATGTGACCATCACTCACCTGAGAGCTGAGGTAACTATTAGGGAAGCTCACAGCGTTTAACTCTTGTCTCTCCGTTTGTGCGTTTAGCATGAATTACTAGTAGAAATTAAATGAATTTGTGGCAGAATTGACCTTTAAAACAAGATCAAACATAATGATGATGACTGTTATTGTGATAGAAAAACATGAGCAGAAGGTGTGAAGAAGGTGTAAACTCTTTGACTCAGCTGATACCGGGTGAAATGTACAGTCCTTCCTCCCAAGGGAGGTAAGCTAGAAAACATAGATTTTTAATGGTTGTCCTGGCAAGAACAGGGTATGAAATCTAAAGATGTTTTCGTCTATATAGTACGTAAGTACGAAAACATATTCTCAACTCAATTACATTTATTTCTTGACTAAAACCTGATATGATGACGATGTTTGCTTTTGTGCCAGATTTTTCCAAGGCAGTCATTAAAACCCTCCATATACTGAAATGTTATAGCCTACCTCAGGCACAATTACAAAAATATCCACACCCATATAGCCTGTGTTCTGTTACATAAGCTGGCAGCAGGCTTTGATGCCAGCTGCCCTTCCTGGGGTTAGAAAAATAATGATTTCACATTGTCCTGTCTAACAAAATCAAACTATATCCTAACTTGACACTATGGTCTGATGGGAACATATTCAGAAACAGCCTTAATAACAACATAAAGTGTGTCTATTTTTGAATATCGTTAATACTGACTTGCACTCACTCGTAGTCAGGTAACCACCGGACTTTGTCATAAGTTATATGCTATTTAGAAACTGAATGTAAAACTCTTAGGTGACTTAGAGGATACTTTCAGCACCTGTCGTCCCTTCCTAAAGTCTTTATTTGTCCATCTGTCTCTCTTGCACAGCACTTCATTCAATGGGCTTGTTTCTCTGAGCAGGCGAGGCATGCTGGGTAATTGAAAAGGGGCAACTGGCACAAGCCAAACAGATGGAGATGTAGTGTTCATAGAGCGCACGTGTGTGTGTGGTGTGTAAGGAGCGGCGTCTGGCAGGAGTCAAATGGCTGTGGAATTATCAGCTCCCCATGAAGAACCAAAGGCAGCGCTTGCCAGAATCCATACTCACACACACACACACACACACACACACAATGCCTCACGTCTTCCAATATTTCTTCTTCCCTATTATGTACGTCTTCATATCAGTTTTCTTGGCACATTTGTTGCTACATTGTTTCCGTTCATGCATTCATTTATCCCTCCATGTTTTCTTTGCTTCCTAAATTGACTCACAAAACCCTGCATTTCACTCCTTTTTCAACTGTTTTTCTCTCTCCTCACATCTTTCTGCAGGCTTCATCTCTCCCTTCATCATTTTGCTCTTTTGTCTTTGTCCCAGTAAGTCACAGATGCCGGACGGACAGACAGAGAGAGAGAGAGAGAGAGAGAGAAAGAGGGGGACACTGAGAGGAAGAAGAAGAAGAGAAAGGGAACGCTTGGTGTTTTGTATCTCTTGGTCTCTCCTTTATCATCAGTCTAACAGGCTGCGGGACTCAGTCCTCTATCTTTTTCTTTGACTATTTCATGCTGGGTGTCAAGGCACACCCAGCCGGTGCCACACACAAACACCTTTCATGTTTCAACGAAGCACACTGGCACTTCATTCAACCGAAATGTGCTGTCACCCGAAACTAATATATAATTACATATTTGTTGCAACTGTATCACCAGAAAACACTCTATGCCTCAAAAGCAACCATTTCATCTTTGAGTCTTTTTAAGGCACTGTCCTCTCCTTGACTGTTCACTTAAGGATTTAAAAGAAGTTCCTTCAAGGTGCGGATCCAGTGTCTCCATAATCCTGCATGCATTCAACTTTTTAAGTCTCTCTCACACACTGATGCGCGCTGTCACAAAGGCGTATTTGATCCTGTGTAGTGGCAGACACGTATACCTGCAGCAGGTGTCCGGCGTGTTTCCGATAACCTGCGGGACTGATCAAATGTTGTGTGACAATCGTTTGTCGTCTTTATTGCGATCTTTATGGCGACTGGAAGGGATTTATCACGTGTGAACGGAATCTTCAATAGTCCGCCAGCTTTTGAAATACGCTGAGATCTTTTGACAGTTTTATCTCCTTCAGAAAATGAATTGCCGTGTCAATCAGCCTTAGCTGGCCACCTGGAAATGACATGATTATGTCTGAAATACTTTGTGTTATCACTTTACACTGCGAAATCAATGGCTGGTGTGCCGCCTGTACAAATGTTGTCGTGAATTTATTTTTTTTAAGTTTTAGGTTAGGTTTCATGTGAAGGACAAACACTGAGGATTTATTGTTCAAATGTCCCTGAAATCTTCTCTCTTGTGGGAATGCGCTGTTGACCTCACTTGGAACTTGGACTTGTTCTTCCTACTTAGTTGAAGGTGACTTTCACTTCCCTTCACCAACAGAAATGTGGTTGAGGCTGGTCCATTTGGCATCACAAGAATAATTTTAGTGCCTGTCTCTAGATTGGCTGAGCTTCATGGAGAGGACTTTGTATGAGGACAACAAACAGCTCAATATGTTTTAAAGTGACTCCAGAGAAAGACAAAGACATAGGATATGAAAAGACCCCTTTTAGGCTCCTATTATGCCATACTGCACAGGGACAGATGGATGGAGAAGCAAAGGGATAGCTGTTTTCTTTATTGTTTTTTGTTTTTTGCTGTCTCACACCTTTTAAAAGTTCTGCAGTTTCAGAGTTAAAGTGGAACCCATCCACTGCCTGATAGAAACTGCGGGGCGGTATATCCTGAGCACACACACACACACACACACACACACACACACACACACACACTGAAAAATACCCTAGATACTCTAAAAAGTGTCAGAGTTTAGAAGTTTAATTGGCCAATGTGTCAGTAGAGGAACAGGGTGTGAGAGAAGTGTGGACAACTGCAGAGAGAGAGAGAGAGCGAGCATCACTCTCCAAGCTCTCTCAGATTTACAAGGTGTTACAGCCAAAGAAGTGTTCCTGTCTGATTGTCAGTTTTCCCTTGTGTCTTTAGTGTTCCATTCAGTGTTGCAAAACTGAGCGAGAAGCGTGTGTAACTGTCCTCGTGATGGCTCTTCGGTGTGAGGACACTTTGTGCAGTCTGGTTCTGTAATGTCTGATGTCTGTTTGTTTTCCCATTTTCTTTATGATTACGTGTAGACCTATAGTTCAGGTCACGTCAGATTGTGTGTGCAAATTTACACCTTGGTTCTTGAAGTCCAGTGACAGAGTGACAACTCTCAGCACCAGTACTGTTATATTGTCTTGTCCAGGGACACTAAGAGGCACACCACTAACCCCTGGGGTTACTACCCTACTAACTGTGCTATGGTTGCTGCAAGAAAATTGTTGTTTCACAGCTGCCAGACAGTTTGTCCAGCTGCTGCTATGGCGTCTTATCCAAGGACACCCTGAGATGTGGGGTTGCTGTCGCCCCAACTGGAACTCTCTGGCTCTCTGTGAACGCCTAGTCACTGTGATCCTACCGGAATGAATATGCCTCTAAATTTCCTCCTTCGACATGCTGAGATAACCAGTTTTTTAGTGGAGTAGTATCAACATTAGATGCTAGAGATCAGATGCCGTCAGTGAAAATGCTGTCAGTATACTAATACAAAACTAGTTTTTCTGTGCATGTGTTTGTGTGTCTGCGCTAACACGAAAGGGTAGAAGGGCTCCCTGAAGGAAAGACCTCATTCCGAGGCCCTGCCTGTCGATATTACTGCTACAAATCAGACCTCCCACGCCGCTGAGAGCAGCAAATAGTAAACACTCACGCACACTCTAACAGACTTCATTGACTCAGGGAAAGTTTTATTACCAATCTCTGCCAGATACAGCTCCCCTGCTACGGTTTGGGCTGTTGGAGAGTAGTTCTAATGCTCTCTGCCTTTATATCCAGTATATGTGTGATATGCTTATGCAGGCACATGTGTGTTTATGCCTCATTTTATTTGCTTGTGTGCACGTGTATGTGTGTGTGCGTACTTTATTAGATTTATTAGTTGTTAGCTATGTGCAGATGAAGTCACTGGTTTGGCCTGTTTGCCCAGTTGAGAAAACAGATTGCACTCTGGAGAGAGATGTGCAGCAGAGCAGCAGAGAAAACAAAATGGGTCTAAATCAAATGCATCAGCCTGCCATCTTTGACACGGTTGCCATTTACAGAGCCTTTTAAACCTTACAAAAATCCATGATGCATTTCTAATGCTGCGTGTGACCTTTCCTATATTTTGCTTCACATTATGAAGGCCCAAAACCATCATTTAAGCATTATGTCATGTTACATGTGCCAAAACTAGCAATGTCTGACGGCCTTTACGTTTCATCTAATGTTTTATAATAGCTGAGTGGCACGGTTAGCTCTTTTGCCACATAGCAGGGACCTGTGTTCGAATCCCCAGTTTGGCTGGAGAGTTTCTGCGTGGACTTTGTATTTTCTCCCCGTGTCTGTGTGTTTTCTTGGGGCACAGCAGCTCCAGTGAGCAAACGTTCACTGCCAACTGGAACGCCATAGTAATAACATTTGAGTTCTCTTAGAGTACAGCAATGATAAAACGTAAAATGCTTTGAATCTCTGTCCGATACAATGCCTTCACATACATCAGTTGTTGCCTGTAACCACGAGGCTGTGATAATCTAGTCAAGCCAGTGATAATGTGATAATAGCTGCTTATCTGACCGGTGGATGGCACTCGATTGAAACTGGGGTGGTACACTAGGAAGCTCCTAATCATCATCCATCTGTAAGACAGTAGATTCACCACAGATCTGTTATGGACTACCTGCATTTTGTGTATGTCTGTTAAGTGTGAGCGTGAAGAAGAAACCAAAGCGGTGCGACCAGACAGAAAGCGTGAACGTGACTTGACGGACGAGGTGTCAGACAGACTGAAGTTACAGGAACGTACATCCCGCACATGTTCTCAAACATAAGTTGAAAATGTATAGTAGGCATTATTGATGTTTTGTCAAGAGACTTACTGGACAATAGCGAGAAGAGACACATTAATGGGTCCGAAGAACTGACTCTGCTCTGCAGCCACAGCCTTAGTGTGGAATTCAGTTGTTGCTGCTAATAAAAACTCTGCCTGCCTCGTTGTCCACTATTCAGTTTTTCTAATAGTTCATTTCCCATTCACACATGCAGTTAATGCCCACACACAAACACTTTTGTGCTGTGTCTGTCTTTAAATATTTAGTGCTGTTACGCACTGAAATGAATGGTTTGCATTGTTGCATTGATTCACTTCCAGTTTGAACACAAACACATTTTTTTTTTGCTCCGTGGTCATGAGAATGCTTCCAGCAGCATAATAAAAGTTTAATCTAAACAGAATAATTCATCGGCTGAACCATCGTCAAATCGCTGCCTGTTTGTTGACAGAAGCCTGTGATACTGTTCGTAGTCCAGTATTCAATATGTTTTATAAATACGTTATTACCAGTGTTCTACATGTACACAAAGCGTACATCTTTGATTTGACAAATACACGAGAAAACACTCCACAGCAGCAGGAATTAAAGGCAGGAGGCCAAACTAAACCAGGAAGAGCTTTGTCTCTGCGGGTCCAGTCATCCCTCCGTTAGTCTCGGTGTCTCACTGTGGCTTGATCCATGGGGAGAGAGCTGAACTTTGGTGTAGTCTCACTTGAATTGATTTGGCTAAGTGGCCATTTATTTAATTAGCTAATGAATAGACTGGTTGAATGGGATGGGTGCGAGTCATTTGACTTGATCACGTTTAGAAAGCAGCGATAGAGCCAAGTCTACCAGCGAACAGTTCCCCCGCTGCAGTATATCAAATGAAGCACCCCACTGGCTTTCTATTACGAGAGACACAGAGTGAATGTAGCTGAATGACAGATCAAATGAAAAAGTTAAACAAGTAAAAGATGCAAGACAGAGATGAAACAGAGAGTGATTCCATCTTTATGTAGTGAGGCCCAGTGTGTTCTCCTTTCTCATCCCAGGCTTTTATATCCACCCATTATTAGATCAACGTCTAGTTTTCAATCCATTTTGGGCACTGCTGTGACCATAGGAAGGTAGGTCCAGGCACGACACAGCACACTGTCACTGTTATTAAAGAAAATGTAGGAAGCAACTCCTGAATAGCGAACATAAGTAGGTACACTGGGAGTGTCAAGCTTTACATTTCTCCACATGTGTCTGATGTAGATATGCACAGGGGATATGCTAGGTCACTAGCAGTGTTGGTTAAGTGGGTTCAACTTGGGAATCATGTAAGAACCAGTTTGCCTTTAGCACAAGCCAGAGAAGCAGCGCAGCACAGCCACGTCATATACATCTCTGACTACAGTACTACAGTTCGGGGCGCTCGTGGCTCAGGGACAGCAGGCCACAAACCCAAGGGTTGGGGGTAACATAATTAAAGTAATAGAGACGAGAGGAAGAAGAAATGAAGGCTAGATGTTCATTCCCAGCTGCTGGAAGAAGGTGGCTGAAGGTGGCTGAGGTTAACATAAGTAACAATGTTTTTCAGAAGTAATATAATAACACAGAGCTTCATCACTTCACAGTCACAGGATATGTTGGCATGTTAAGATTAAGTGTTTTCACTTGTTAGTTAACAGTGAGTGTGCCTTTAAATTAGGGCTGAATGGGCTTTTGGACAATTAGAGGGGTGGGTGGGACAACTTTATGAAGGGAAGGAGAAGAAAGGGGCCAAAGAGAACGCTGGAGAAGCTATAAGCAAAAACCAAATGGAAAGACAGACTTAGGAGAGCAGATGGTTTCAGTGTTTTTGCCCAAGGCGCTCCATACTCACAGAAATCACTTAAAGGAAAGAGGGGGAGATGAGTTGAAACACTAACGCCACATCTGCACTTACTCTCTCGCTGCACTTCACCAGGGTAGAGAGAGCAGAAAGAGAAGTGGAGGAGTTATGACAGGCATCACCGACACTGCGCTGAGCTCAGGAGCCTCGGTGTTCAGAGCAATCACAGCCGGCACATGGCATCCATCTCGTCACACGCTACCGATACGCTATCATTTAAGTTCCACTGAGCATGTTGGACTTTCTTCTTTCTCTGCCAAAGTTCGGCAGTTTGGTGTTCGTGGGACCAATTCACACAGTTGACCTGAAAATTCTATGGTTGAGATGCAATGGGACAGACATTTGACAGCCAATCTCCCCATCGTCAGTGGACTTTTGAAATTACACACACAGGGCTTGGTAGTTGCCATCTGTTTCAACATGAGACATAGAGAATGGAGGGTTTGCGGTTCATTTAACTTCAGGCAAATCACAGCATTCAGCTCACCTCCTGCGTGTGCTCCACTGACACCTGGATGGATCCGCGTGTGACTGTGCGAGTGGAGGACAGAGTCCTTAAAAAATGATCGTCAATTCCACTGTGGTAATAAGTGTTCGCATGAATCCGTAGTCGCATCCAAACTCCTCCTCAGATGTCCATCCCAAATCAATTTACTCTTTTCTTATTGAAAATCCCTCCGTGTCGCACTGCAAAGTCAATTTTCTCTGACTCGGCTGTCTGTGCCTCTTTGTACACACGTGCCCCCTAACTGCTCCGCTCCGGCTGTGTTACATGCCCAGCCATTCTGTCTTTACATCGCAACAGTCACTCTAAACACAATTGGCATCGATTGCTTCGCTTCTTCATCTTTGCCTCTTTCTGAGAGTTCAGCTCAGGCGGGAGGAAACATAGATTTTGGTGAGATTTCTGCAATGTCACCTGGGACAGGAAGAAACCAGATGGACTTGTAAGTTAAGAGTAAATGTCAGTTTGCTCCATTTTTATTTTACTCTGTCCTGTCTGACATGCTTTACTTCACTTCAATGCCTCACACACACACTGTGACATGAAAGTGTGAACAGCCAAACCATCACCAACCAATCAAGAACACAACACCGAAAAGCAGCCGCGGACCGTCAGAGTGTAACACGGAGCCACTCGAGTGCTCCATCAGCTGCTACGGTGTTTGTGTAGGTGTGATAATGCCTCTGTCTCGCACTCTCTCACGCCTCCCTCTTCTGATCAGAGGAGTGTCATGGCTCAAAGCCTCCAGACAGCTTTTAGGACGAGGTTTCTGTGTTAATTAGAATATAGCTACTACAAGACACTGGGTGTAAGTGTGTGAGTGAATGTGTGTGTTACAACCATCATCCATTTATGAGCATCTTATGTTCAAACACAGGAGCATGTCAGCTCCGCTCATCATTTCGATGGGACTTGTGAGACGTGATCGCCTGTGTTATGAGGCCACATCTCCAGGTGGCCATGCGTGACCTGAAAATGTCAGTTATTCCTCTTGTAGGGATAAAGTTATTACATCTTTTTGTCTTTCTGCTCCTTCACTGAACTCTACGTGACTGATACACTCATTCAGACTTTACTCTGGCTGCCCGGCCTTCAGTTTGTTTCAAATATCAACCACGACATTATATTAACCTGATTATTATCACATCAATGGGTGAGGCTACACATATTCACAAATTGGAAACTACTCTATTTACTTTTAGAGGTTTTTGGATGATTTCAAGTGTTAGTTCCCCAAAGAGCAGCAGGCTGGCAGCTTAATAGGATGAGCATCAGACTGGGAAGCAAGAGGTGGCAGGATTGAATCCCAGCCCGGACTCCAAGCCCATCCTGCATACCAGGTGTGTCCCTGAGCGAGACACTCAGCACTAGCTCCCCGTGGCTGCTCAGGGTCAAATGCAGAAGACAAATTTAATTGTAATTAAAGAAACAGCTCTGTTCTTGGTGTAGGCTATGGTGGAGCTAGTGTTGTTGGCTTTAGTTACTGGGGTGTAAACCTAGAAGCCAAGAAAGACCCAGAACCCTTTGTTGGTATGACGTAGTCAATGGCCATGTTAAGTTTAATGCTTAATTACATTTGCTTAGCTTAGCGCATCTTCTGCCTCACAGACGATAAACAGCTCACCATCAATCAGAGTAGGAATCTGCACATTTCCGTGTGATGGTGAACCGCTTCTCGTTTAGATATTCATCACTTGAAATCCATACTGTATGTTACAAAAGGCAGCGTATCCATTACCAACCTTAATTCAGGAGTTTTAAGATGAAATCGCTAATGCACTGAACAGAATAAAAGGACGCGCTCACACAAAACATACTCATACACAAAACGGATGGAACATATTCCAAATGTTGTAATTTACCTTCATGGTGCACCCACTTTCTCTTAAAGTGCCTTGTCTGTTTCAATTTCAGCGCTGTGGAGTAATCTGAAAGCTTGTTGAGTCCTGAGAGTCTCTACTGAATCTCTTGTGGCAAAACTATTGAAGCTCAACCAGAGTCCTCTGACTGTGCAGAAATAAACTCGGTAAAATGCGTGGACAGAGAAAAAGAGGTTACAAAAGACCCAGCAGTGAAAAATCATTTTCAGGTGGAACAAAGGGCTTGATAAATACCAATATGGGGGAATTATGTCCAGGCTCGTATAGAAATACATTCAAGTGGCAGCCAGGCCACGTCAAGAGGAGATGTGGCTCATTGGATTACAGTTCACAGTGTCTGACAGCAACCATAGCTGCCAGCAAACGCTTCCTGGCTGAACGATAACAATCCCTTTTGGAAACAGTGTGAGGACTTTGGATGACATTTACGAAGCTGCTCTCCCGATGGACTGTCTCCCATTGTCTCATATTTTTCCAGGTGAACAGACTGGAACTGTATTGTACACCCACCAAAATATGAGGCAGGAATCTCATTTCATCCCACTCCTGCTCTGAAATATTGTGTGAACTCGCCTCGTCACGAGCAACCTCGCGCCAGCGTGAAACTTGTGCCGGTGAAATAAAGGAAAGAAAGAGGAAATTAAAAGCAAGCTAAAAAGGCAGGTGAGGAAAAAAGAGGGATGGGTCATAATCTGGTGAGTCTGCAACAAGAAAGCAAATCACACAACTTAGACATAAGCTTCTTTAGTACAGTTAAAGAGGGCATTCACTAAAGGCATTGGCGCTTCACTTCACCTTCAAAATACATCCCAATGCACAAGTGGGCCGTATGCAGAGCTTCCAGTAAACCATACATCTGCACCAGCTGTCATAAGTACTGTATATCTGACAGTCTGGCTCTCTGGTGGGGGGAGGTTAGGAGTTTAGTTTACACACTCTCCTCTGGGAGCCACAAGCACACGGTCTTTGCTGGCATTCTGCCCAAATCCTCAAGACAAGAGAGGAAAGGAAATCTGCAACAAACAGCAGAAACAAAATCCAGAGAATCCAGAAGATGAGATGTTTATTATCTAAAGATGTACTTCTAATTGTGCATTATGCTCCATGCTGGTTTTTAATAATGCCCTGTTAGCCACATGCTCGCTATTTCTCCCCATCCAACTGGCAATAATTCTCTCCTCTTCCATTTAACATCCATTTTTTGCTAGCTAATGAACATCATTTCTCCCTGCCTCTGTCGGTCTGTCTGTCTTTGGCGCTCCTCTCCCGCGCTCCTCATCAGATCAAAAATAGCTGCATTCGCCGGTTTTGTTGTCATGTAAAGGACAGCGGGGGAAATGTAACTTCGCTCTATTTGAGATCCATCCAGCCGTGCACAGTGCACACTAAATTATGGTTTGTGAGGCTTGTGGTGATCTCATTTTATAAATTAATAAAAGCACAAGTAGAAGAGCTGCTATTTGGGCTGCAGAACTCACGAATTCAAACTAGGTGTGCTCACATGCATTAATGAATTCCACAATATGCACTCACGCTGCTGAATGTATTGTTGTGAGCGACTGTGACTAATTCCCATAAATATTATTATGCAACATGGATGTCAGTGAGTGCTCCGAGCGGACTAGGACAGGAGAAAAAATACCACAGTAATGTAAAGAAACACAGGCACGGATCCTTCTGGAGAGAAGTGGTTTCACTGTGCATGGTTTAAGAAGTCTAATGTCATTTTAGTGAAGAACTGCTCTGAAGACGTTCTGCCGGCAAATGAGAAATGCATGAATTGGAAATAAGCAGCAACGCGCACAGAGCAGGCACAGACAGAGATCAGGTCTGACAGCTTTCTTTAGCCAAACATACATATTGTATTTTTTTAGGTTTTTAGGGATATGCCCAAACAGATAACAACCCATGTAGAACACGCTCTCATGAACACGGACACACACGTTCAGCCTCATACACAAAATGTGCTAGGTTGTCAGGCAAACATGAATAGCTGTGAAAATCTTGGCCTTATTATATTCATCGAGATTGTTGAGTATGAAAAATTGATTAGTGCAATGCCACATGTCATCATATTGAATACCGTAAGCCTTTCAGCATGTGATGGAAACAAAAGTGTCTCTTCAGCGTGAGTGACACACAGTGTGTGCGCCTCTGTTTGCGAACACTTCCCTGTGTGTTAGCACTTTGTTCCCATAGAGTTATTGACAGTGTGCGGATGTTCCTGCTCTGTCTAATGAGCAGATCTCCGGATTAACGCAGGAAGATAATGAGAGACAGCATTGTGCATTGCAGCAAAAGACTCAAAACTGATGCTCATATTTCCAGCATCCCGCTAGTTGTGCGAGTCGTATTGGCTTTTCAAGCCAGGTGACATGTACAGTACCTAGATGCTTTAACTACCAGTCTGTTTACATTCTGGAAGAGATCTTACACCACAACCTAAATGAAGCCTGTACTGTTACACACACCCATCTAGTTGTTTTCCCTTGCTCCTGACGGAGCTTTCCCACAGGTCTTAATGCATTGAAATAGATTCCTTCAGATCGCAGCCACACAGTACAGCAGGAGCTTCACAGAACAAATTCTACACTAATCCCTGAATTGCTTAAGGGGTACAAGCCAAGCAACAGAAATGGAGTACAATTCCTTAGCTTATACGAGCCTTGGTTATCTCTCTTTTTACACTTTTTTATTTCTGCTCTATTTTCCTGTGACACTCTATTGTAATGCACCATTTTTCAATTTTTGCATCTTCTAAACTAAACTATGAAACTAAAGGTGAACATACAGTAAATGGACATACGCTCACATATTGGTACTTAGCAAACAAACACACACACTGGCTTCTTTCTCATTACCATTCTCATTAAGGTTCAGGTGGGATTTTTCACTTATTCATTATAATGTGAGAGAAAGCAAAGTCAAAGAGGAGAAAGAGAAATGAATAAAATTTATGAAAACTTACATTTTATAGGAAACTGAGGAAAAGAACTAGTAAGTGAAAGGAGGGTTTACTGTGTGTGGGTCACCAACACCGTTGACATTGTCTAACAGCAAAAGATAATCACCTTCCTCTAATGATGTGGTCACTCATCACCCAGGGGCGAACCACAGCCCACAGTAGCCTGATGATGACAATAATCACACGTGCACACACACACACACACATACAAGACACACATCAAGATGCTCATAACCGCGGCAGCCAATTAATGAGAGGGGCAGGATGGATAGAGGAGGAGGGAGAGAAAGGTTTTGAATGCTGACATTTTTCTTTGTCAAAACTCTCGGTGCTGCTTTGCTCCCATCTGCTAATTAGTTTCTTGTCGTCCTTCACTTTCTCTTTCTGTTGGGTTTTCATGTAGGTTTCTTTTTCTCTGACATTTGCAGTGCAGTTCTGGTCTTACTTTCACAGTAGGTATGTTTAAATTACAACTTAGTGGTAGTTGTGCTTTACATATATGGGCAGTTTGTTGTATTACATACAGTGTCTGAGGAAAACCAAAGGCTGCCTCCATCTGATGCCTGGATGCGTTTGTTTGCATGCAATCAGGTTTACTATATTATGTGTCTGTGATTTGCATGTGGCTAATGCATGCAGCAGTTACCTAGAGACTCACACAACAGCCGCGATGAAGCTGGCCTTTAGCAAAGCTCCACGTGATGGAGATTTTTTTGCATGATCCCCTGACAAGGTGAAGGTTCAGTGTGCAAAAGCAACGCGTTAAACCCGAATGACTCAGTGCGTGTGGCTTTTCTTCCTCCATTCCTCACATAAAGGTCACTGGTTCGTTTGCTTTTAGAAAACATGCAAACACAGACGCATGCACACACTCTCCAAATGACTGTTTAGATCAAGAGCGACGTCTCAAACAGGAGCAAGCAATCAATTCTGATGCACGTAATAGTGTAATTAGACACACAAACCTATGTGCATTATGCAAACAGGGATATTCAAATTGTAGCGGAGACAGCCAGTCCGTGACGAATGTTACGCACAGTGGTTCCACTGCTCAGCGTGACGACAGGCCGATGATTCAAGATAAACAAACTCCCCTCCTGTTTGTTTATCATTAGTTTTTCCCCGTGCCACTTTCTGTCAGTCATTTAAATGAAAACGATTAATCAAAAATGGAAATAATGAGGATAGATCAGCAGGTAAATGAAGGAAAGGTTTATTTATTTCAGTGCTCAGTTTTGCTGCAGTCTTCTCTTTCTCTTCATCTCAATGCTCGTCATTGAAATGTGGCTGTTTGATCGTACAGTTTTTGTTGATGCATCCTCTTCCATGAACAGCATCTAACCACAAGTGCTGGGTTTCTTTGAAAGGCTGAATTTTAAACTCAATTAGCACTGATGCTCAAAGCCACACACACACACACACACACACACACACACACAAAAGCATAGTCAAGCCAATTTGGTCACACTCACACTGGGCACTGACACAAATTAAACTGTGAAACGTGTGCACACACACCTGAGTGTTAAAGCTAATTTTCCCAAGCGGACCTGAGTGAAAGGAATAATGAGGCTTTGATGACTTCACTTGAAGAGATTCGCTCCACCGTGACATCATCCGTGACCTAAACATGACCCCGACACTGCGCCCTGATTTATTAATCCCCCTCCCCCTGTAGAAATGAGCACATCTGATTGGCTGAAGATCATTGTGCTAGATAAAGTGAAAGGTGAAGAACTGATGTTGCCATTTATCAAACACTGAACATTGGGATGTGGTAGAGAGAGGACAAAAGGAGAAACAAATACAGTATTTAGCTGCATATGACAGAGTAAATCTGAAACAGCTGATGTTTTAATAAAAAATAAAACCAAAGCACTCTACAAAAGCTTGAAAGGACTTTAAATGAATCAACAAATTCACTAAAATGTGGTAAAAGCTGAAATGATTCAAATAAGTTTGTCATGAAAAAAGACTCCAGTTACACATGAGAAACGAGAAGAAAACACAAAAATGACACTGACCTGTAAACAGGTTAAACGAAAATGTCATTGGCAATAGGACTAAGTGTAAAATACATACAGGGTAAGTAATGAAGTACTATTAAACAATATAGTAGTAAACAATTGAAGTGTCAGTTGAAGTGCAAGAGTGAGAAAGTCTGAAAAATGAACTGAAAGTGTAATTTAAAATGTGACAGACAGAAGCAGTAATTGTCCGCTGCAGCGTAAGAAAATTAAAGCAACACTGAGATAGTGAACCATAAGTAGCTGAAATGACACATGTAGACTGAAAGACAAATGCGATTTCAAAGACAGTTGCAGTGTGTTTACAGTAAATACACTTTCAGCATAATAGTAAAAACATAGGACAAAATAAAGATGCAAGAATACGGGTGTGCATTTCCACACCGTGCAGCTGACCTTGACTTCCAGCAGATGACGTTTAGATACCAACGGTCCACTAATGGATGTCCTGTTCCGCTCTTTCCATTGGCTTGAGACTGCCTCTCTTAGGAGACCTCTCTGTGTGCGTCCAAACACACACAATTGTAAGTGCACGCATTTATACACACACAATGAGGCTTAATGGCATGCATCATTTATTTCTGTAATCAGTGCGCTGCCACTATATTTGTCCAATGATCCGTAATGTATTAGCAAGCTTGGAATTGAGTTTTGGTTGAAAGGACACAGATGAAAAATTATATTTTGCATATTTTACACTGTGCATTTTGAATTTGTATATGAACATATACACCGAATCTTTTGGTGGTCTGACTTAGTATAATGAGAAAGATACTCATTGTCTAGATGCCCTGGGGCATCATTGCTACTGCTATTTTCACCAGCAGTCGTGGAATGAATTAATCATAACTTTAGTCATTCTCCAAATTGCAAATCGTTTATGAGTACAGAGAGTAACGGGAGGCAGTGTGAGACCACATTGAAATCAGCAAATTAGTTTTTAGGCCATTGTTTTTGTAATGTTTTTGACTTGTTTTGTGCTGCTGTTTCTCATCAGCCTATACTCTCCTCCTTGGAGATTCGAATAATTAAGAGAAAATAAGGAAAAGACAGAGAAATAGCAGCTTCGTGACAAGGGAAGACGCGCTTGAGTTGTACAAGTGGACGGTAGGGACTGAGAGAGTGAATGGAGAAGAAACATTCACCGCTGTTCAGCTGCTGCCAGGAATCACCAAATTAAACCAAGGGATCTTTGAGATTTGAGGAAGCGAGAAAGAGAATGCTATGAAAAATGGTGAGCTGTCAGGTGAGTAGCGAAGAGGAAGCTGGGCTCTAAGTGCTTTGCCCTGACCACAGTGTGTGTGTGTGTCTGTGAGTGCACCCATAGGGAAACATGACTGTGAGGCAGCTGCACCTGTGTGCTTACGTATACATATTCATTCATATACTGTAACCGAGCTATGCAAGCCTACACACACGCACAGTGACAACAATACCCATTTGATTTGTGTACAGTTAGAACAAACTCAAAAACACATTACGATTCATTCAGCTCCCTGCATGCATGTCTATTTGCTATGTCTTTGTCCAGCTGCTAATGTGGAGAAAAGGATTTGGCAAAGTGACGCCCCTGATGTAGAAAAGGGTAGTTTAGCGGGCCAGACATGTGCAAGCATGAATTCAAGCCAGCCCTGTGATGGACTGGCGATAAGTCCAGGGTGTACCCCGCCTCTTGCCCGGAGTCAGCTGGGATAGGCTCCAGCACCCACCGCGACCCGACTGCGAATAAGCGGAAGATAATGGACGGATGGATGCGATTCAAGTCAGAAGAGTTTTCAAGCATCAAAAATAAATGATGTGGAAATGATCTAAGCAATTGCTATAGAAAACGACTTCAAATGAATCTTCCTGATACTATGAACAATTTGTTTAAGGTCACGGTGTCATAAATCCTTGCCATTAGTGTACAGATTACAGGCAATTAATTAAGATGGTAAAAGGTGGTTAGGTGGTGGCAGTTTAGTGACATAGTAAAGATTTAAAACATTCACACGCACATCTGTTTCATGAATGAGTGTTTCAGGTAGTTTCTAGCTGTTAGGCTAGAAGCTGCTGAAAAGCTCAAAAAAGCTGAAGGGGATGGAGATTTGAGTCACTTTGTTTTCACATTGTCAGTTGACTCATTATTATAAAAATTAGTTAGAGCCACTTTACTGCATATTAACTTCACAAAATTAATTTCTTTTGTACCATTTCACCCCTCTATGCCGGATCAAGCCTTCTGTGCAGTAATAATCTATGGTTGAATGCCTGCTAATACTCACATTTTATACAGTTTTGTTTTTATTTTGAACACTCTCACAAAAACTAAATGATTAAATTACATTTAAATTTCCAATTTCAACAAAAGCATATTTGTGTGTCAAGCTTATCTGTGAATGCGGGCATATCTTCTCATTAGAGCAGTTCCCAAAAAATGCACTGATCCTACTTTCGTTTAGGCAAGACAGATCTAAGACTCACCTCCGTACGGAGTAGAACCACCAAATCCCTTTCCCTCAACTAAAAATGAATAGTTCTTGTTCTTGCATCTTTCTACCTTTGCATTTTCCTCTTGCTACATCTGCATTTGATTTCATAGAAAGCCAGGGAAACACTGAAATACTACTCCTCTCTTTTAATGAGAAGGCCTGTCCCACACAGCATCTAAATCCCTTAACTGATTCCTGCTCAGTTGGCAGTTTTTATCGGGCCTTTAATTCATACATGCTGCTCTGACGACATATAGAAATTAGCATGATGCAGTATTTATCTAAAACAGACATGACACTATATGACTTATCTTAGTGGGATTCGGGCACTATCACACACTTTATGATGTGTTGGAATGAGGAACACCACACCAGTGAAAACCTGCTATATGGAAAGCATACATGCAGCTCTTATTTCACATTCCCCCCTCTCTTAAGCTGACAGAAATACCCTATAGGGTGTTTGCAAAGCTGAAGTCACTGTTCTGTTAATAGGATCTAATTGGAAATGGTTGGTGTTAAGAAAGTTGTTTGGGTTGTCTGAACCTAATCCTGTAGAAATCCCTTAGAAGTTATTAAGAGTTTATGTGCTATGTCCTACATTTATAGGACAGTGGTTTGAAGACGGAACTAAGCCTATAGACTCTCTGGGTTTAGTAATTGCCACAAAATTGAGACTCCAGCAACACAATGTTATTAACAAAGATTGTTTAATGACATTTTTACAGTACATTACAGTACAAGTACAAGTACAGTACATATACTGTTCATATACAGTTCTTAAATACAGCGACTGTGACTGTGTTCTCTGAAAAGTTGTGAGGAATCTGTGTGGTTCATGGTTGGACATAAGTCCCATCATCTGTTGTGGTTTCGCTCATAACCAATAAACATTATGTTACAAACGGATGCTTTCCCCCACTCCACCCAGATAATCAGCAGTTGGAAAACAAGCAGTGCAGCGACCCTTGAGGGGCAGAAAGGTTACCCACCGCTGTGGCTATGGAAGCTGTAGTTCCAGACAACCATTAAAGTTAAGCAGGGCAATCTTACATGGCTGGAATTGCTTTCTGTGTGGTTTCTCATTATTTCTCTATTGCAGTGGTCAGGTCAAACCTGTCCCCTCCTCACCTGGTGTGAACTGGCCAAGCTGCTCGGTCCTGTGGGGCATCCTTGGCACATATATTCCTAATTATTGCCCTTACTGCAGTAGGAAGTAGAAAAGTAGTTGACTATCAAATATTGACTATACTGTATTTGCATAAATAGCTGCAGCTGTTTAAAGCCCTGCGTGACCCTACTTGCTAGCTTTGCACTCTCAGGCCATGTAAAAAAAAAAGAATGAATATAGAAGGTGAATGTGAAAGGTGAATAGACTCAGAATACGGCACCTCCTGCAGAGCGACAGAACACAGGCCTCTCAATCAAGCCATCCCAACGGCTGCGCTGCTACTTGTTCACGGCGTAATTTGCACCAATTGTTGCCCCATTAGTGAGCCCGCTGTTTTAGATAAAACACCTGAGGAAGTGATGGAGTCACCTCAGTTGTACACTTGTACTTTATCAGCAGTGGCACCTAATGTGGCCTTTGAAACACAGGGTCAGAGTGTAAGGTATGGAGAGAGTATGTGGAAAATTCCCATTAGAGTGGTATAAGACTAGAATATTAGAGACATACATCGAGACACATGTGTATAGCTCTATCTAGTGCCACAAATGAAAGTCAGTGAAATTAGACATCACTTACTGGCAGACACTAAAAGTGAACACAGCTCCCAGTCTAGCATTGACTTTGGAACAAGTGAATAAAATTGCATTGACTATGTCCGTTAATATTTTCGTTTCGCTGTGAGAGATCTGACCTGAATTTACTCATTTGCTGAAAACTGGTGGGCAGCTGAAGCATGGGTGAATTTCTCTGAACTCACACACCCAGCGCATCATTGATGTAAAAACCAAAGTGTGTGTACACACAAACTAAGACCTCTGTGTACATGTTCATCATACTGCCCATGCAAGAAAGCCGGCCTCACCATGCATGTTTATATTTTCTGTATGAGAGACCTAGCAGAGCTGATCAGTGTCCATGCTGAGGGCTTTGTCACAGCTGATCTATATTAGATGAAAGCAGCTGGATCTGCGGCCTGCAGGGACAGCAAAAGAGTTGTGTTCTAATTATCTCTGCAGCTAGCAAGAGACACATCACACCCACACACTCGCTGTAAAATGCACACCTACATACACACTTTCCGGCAAATCAATGGGAGCTTGTGAGAGCATCTGCTACGCTCCGCGTGGCGAACGACAGCGGCAGACCCTCTGTGTAGGATTGCGAGGATATAGCGCCTAATGTCACACAATGCGTATTTAAAACCTTGTAATCATGGACTATGCCCTCCAGTGTCTGAACGCCACTGCATATGACAACTCAAAAACACAACTCTGCTCAGCAAACTCAAGGTGATATGCTGGTAAAAAAGAAGTCAGTCTCTTGTTTGGGAATGGAAGGAATTCATCAAGGCATGTATCATCATGGACATCATATAAATTACCCCTAAACATGGATTCAAACAGTCCATTTACACTGTTAATATTATTCACTGTTGCCATGGAGTCCTAAGTACACACAGTGTGCTTTAGTTATAATGAAGCACGAAATGACAGCAAGAAAAAATCCCAGGGAGCTAATGCTAACAGCTAATAGTAATCTCTGAACTAATGCTAAGTGCGAATGGAATGGTAATAAAATGTGTGAAACCTCGCGGCACCCTCCACTCACACTGTAGTTAGCTTAGTAGGATTTAGCAGACATCACAGTCTAGCAGGATGGATGTACAATGCTGTTTTATTATTTCCAATTGAGAATAAATGAACGTGCAAACAGACACACACACACACACACACACACAGACACACAGTGTTATTTTGTGTAAACCTCAGTGGGTGCTTTTATTTTTGTAAGTCTAAATGACTTCACACATTCTGCTACCTTTAGGAGGTAATTGGATGCAGCGCACACTCAATTAAGCTGTTAGCCTCTCAGTCGCCCTTTCCTCTACCCTCCTCTGTTTCTTCCCAGCCCTTTATTTCCATCACTAATGTTGCTCTCTCCGCTGTCCTTCCTGCCCTCTCATCGTATCCCCTTGCCATGCCTCCATTTGCGGCCTAGCGCTTCAAGCAGGGCAGCTTCTTGTTTCGGGACCAACAGGCTCGACCACACATTTTCCACCACATTGCGTCTTCAGGCACTGCCATTAACAGGTCGGGGCTTATGGGGAGGGTTGCTTTTCCCACTTCAGAGGGAGGCGTGTACGGTGGGGAACTGAACTTCTTGCGAGCTATGATAGGGAATGCAGAAATCAGCTCACGTGACTCATGTTTCCTCATGTTTACCTTGATTTCTTTGTCTCTTCCTTTCCAGAGTGATTGACAGTGAGTTATTCAGCCAGTCATTTCTACCTGAAGACATGGAGCACCATTTCCTGATGAGACTGTGGTAAGTGGCGAGCACACATGCAAACACACTCAAATACAAATTCCTCCTGCAACCTGTCACCTATACCCTCACACATAAATCTTCTCTTGTCTTGAGCGTCCTTGAAATCCATCCTCCGGAGTTCCCAGCGGAACCTCTCAAGGATTAACCTACGTCAGTGAAGCAGCTCTAAGAAAGTGGGGATCAGAAGCGTGTCACTAACTCTGTTCTCTCTCAACGGCCTCTAGGGTCTTGTTTGATCTCACGTGTGACACAGTATTGACTGATTTATTCCTCTGCAGAGATGTAGTCCACCACATAAAGCAGCTTGAGCTGTATGCCTACTATGCGTTGGGTTTGAGAATGCAGTATTTTCAGAAGTCACAGGACACCCTTAGTTCGATTTGGAAAATGTCTTACAGTGAGTGCGGTAGAAAGACGTGAGAGACAGATGAGTGTCGACTGGCCCAGTAGTGATGTAGTAAAATAAAAATTAGCAGACCAGCTGAGAACAGTACAACTATTCTTAGCCTCAGTCTCCGCCTCTTCCTCCCCTCTCTCCTCCCTCTCCCCTCCTCCTTTTCCTGCCGAGTCTTTTGTTACCACTGTGACGTCTGTGCTCTTCAACCCATCTGGTGTCTAGCAAAATCTATCTGCTCTGTCTCTGTAACTGGCTGAGACCACTTACTCAATCTAGCTTTCATCCATTTGTCATTGTGTTTATTTACCCTCGCTGTTCATCTATTTATCCATCACCACCTTAGCTGATACTGCCATGCATCAGTCATGCCCAGAGATGGATTTACCAGAAAATGTTAGACCCAGCGAGAGGGCCACTTAAAGACCAAAGGCCCTGTGTGTCCAGATATGTATTTAGGGAAAGATAGGTTACGATCTGTTCAAGCTAAATCACAAATATAGCAAAAACGTTTTTGTAACCCTCTTTATTTAACGGCAACAAAGCTTTTCCCAGCTGCCACTGTGATATGTCATGCCTGACATCGCCACGTATGACAGGTGTGTGTGTGTGTGTGTGTGTGTTATGTAAGTGATAATACATCATGTGTTGATGTATTATCATGCATGTACTGTGTGCTTCAGTATCCATACAGAAACTATAGCGAATATGCTATAGTCAATATACTGAATGTTCCAGCAATTAAACTTAAGTCATGTTCTGTGGTCACTTTAAATTAAATAGCTTTTACCATAGAATGTGTAAAAAACTTTAAGTCAAGTCAAAGAGGAAAAGTTCTGATTCCCAACTTTCCTTTTTTTTACATTTTTCTGTGAAACAGGCCTTTTTTCCAGCTTAGTATTAGAGCAATGACTTCAGCATTTCCGAACACAATGCACAGATATTGGTACTAATGCAGCCACATTTTCACAAACTGCTGCTCAGTTATTTACAGCATCCTAACCATCATGAAATTACATGATCTAGTCTGTAAGAAGCATTCCAGTGGACAAAGCCGAACGAGAATACCAAACACTGCACAAAAGGAAGATGGAGAGTCAAACACAGACACTGTGTGATGTTAATAAAGTCACAATTCTGTCCAATATTTATATTCATCCTAAGAATTGTCTTTTTCTTTGTGTTTTCTTTGCTACCAATTAAATCCGTAACTTTCCTTCCACATTCAAGGGGACACTGCACACAGGAATTACCAATGGCCAATTCTGCACATTTGACTGTGCCATTTTGCCAAACTGTGAAGAAATAGACTCAGACGAGAGCAGGATTTAGCTGTAGCTTGACAAAAAGGAAAAGCAGCTCTTGTGTGAATAAAAACTCAGATGCACTCAAAGGAAAAAACAAGGACAATGCTCCAGGCTAGATTTAACTTGGATATGAAGTCCAGTATTTTTATGTATTTTTTCCTCTTCTGGCAAACTTGACATGCTGTACAGTCTTTAAATGTGGTGTTAAAGCTATTAAGAATTCTCACAGCTTCTGTACAGCTTGGCGGAGGAGGCCTCATTACTTTTGTACATCCAGCTTGATAATAAGAGGGTGGAGAGGCTGCACTGGGAGGCGTGTTTCGTGATAATGAATGTGGGTGCACTTTGTTTCATGAGTTGATTGTATGTAAGTGAGAGACGCGCAGATGGGATCTAATGTGTTTTTTGTTGTTGTTGTCCACACCAGAGAGGCAGAGACGGTGCCCAGGATGTCCTCACTTGTGCCTTTGTACAATACAGTGAGGACCCCAGGGTCACCTTCTCCAGGTGACACAAAAGGTGCTGAGCTTTTATGGATAGTGCTGTCCAGAAGTGATCTGCAGTATCAGGATTTGTGTGCAGCCATTCCACTCTCACAGGAAATAGTGCACCTTCCTGTGTCTATGAGTAGGTAAAGTCTGCTCGCTGTCAGCATATGATTTCTGAGACTATAAAGCTTCACACGGCAGCTTTTGTGTGGCACCGACATTGATGTGTGTTTGAACGTGATCTGTCGAAAGCATACGTGTGACGCTCGAATGGTGCTATGATTCAAATAGGCCATTTTAAAAAAGTTACTACACATAACTAACAATTATTCACCAAGCAGGTAACAATTAATGAAGGTGTGTGTTATTAGTAATCTTAATTAGCCAATGATTTTGTTGATAAGGCACAGATTGAATTGTTTTAGCTTAAAGAGGTGAGGTTGTGTGACTGAGATGTAAGTGCAAAAAAAAAACCCAAGTTCAATCTGAGTACACTCAGTAATAAATCTGGGTAATCAAAACACACTGCAGCTAGGCACAAAATGACAGTGACTGCCGTGAGTAGCGGGGTTTTAAGAGATGAATACTGCTGGGCCTGTGGAGAAGATCAAGTCTGACGAGTAGTCCTACGGCATGTGCTGTTTTAACTGACTTCCCCCTACACTGTGCAAACACAGGGAGAACTGCAGGAGAACAGGTTATCAATTGTGTTTCTTGATTATCTGCAGTGCAGCTTATCTGCAGCAGATAAGAGAATTAGGCTAAGAATCGTTTTCTCTGTAGCTGCCAATTTGCCAATCCCTCTTTTCAACAACTTAGTGTCAGAATATTATTCAATTGATATTATTTTATACTTTAATCTGTAGTCCAAAATAAACTTTACTTTTGTTATTATTCCTGCAGCATTCTGCAATTGCTCTGATAAAAACAGTAATTTACGCTGCCACTTCATCTCCGAGCCGCGTGAGAAAGAGGCAATCTGTCAATGTCAAAAGCTCTAACTGCTGCTTTGTATTATTGACAGGAAAATGGTCACAATAAAAAAAAGAGAGCTAACAAAAGTGTATGTAATAAATGTATTTTTGCCTTGTGTTGTTGTCAAAAAGCAACAACTTAGACTCAGCAAGTGTTTATAGGTAAAGACTGTGGAAACGTATTGGCCCAAATTTGCACAATTTCCATTTAAACAATTTCTCTCTGCAAAAATAAAGTGTTTTGCATCTAATCATACTCAAAATCTCTCATGTCATCAAAACTTTACTTCTTTTACAGTGCCAATGAAGTTCTGATAGTTTGTGATGGTGTATTCTCACTGATTGTATCTCTAGTTGTCTCTTATCTTCTCTGTGTCACTCACGTGCACTTCCTGTCTCTCTCTCTCTCTCCCTCACTCCGGATGATTTATGGATATCTTTCATCAGCGCTAAAAGCAAAGCCCGTCTGTTCTGAGCTGCTCAGGTCCTCAAGTAACAAGTGAAAGAAAGGGGATGCCAACCTACAGTATGTTTGAATGATAGAGGAAGGGACAGAAAGAAGAGAGAGAGACGGAGGTGGTAGAGGGAGGCAGTGCTTGTCCCACCCTTCATATGATTTAATCAAAGCCATCCATCACGTTTGGATAATTAGACAGTAGCATGGATCGCATGAGAAGAGCCCACTGGTTAGGACACACACACACACACACGTCCCTTTTTGTATCAGGAGACAGCAGTGGAGAGTCCCAACACAGTTTGAGGTTCAACACGGTCACTGGATTAGCATACACCCAGGACTATCTCTGCAAAAACACCTCGGCACAAAATTCACACATAATCAGTGAGTGATAGACAGCGGGGAGCAGTTAGAGCCAGTTAAGCTAAAATGTCATTCAGTGTCAAATGATGTCTTATAATAAGTACTCAAAAAGATATTACAAGGCCATCTGCAATATTTCTTTTATAAAAGAGTGCATCAAGTCCTGCTACCAAGCAAAACATTTTTTAAAGCTGCAATAGTCAGTATTTTTTAAAATAATTACAAAACAAATGACTGTGTAATGTGGAAATCTTCAAAAACTATACTTATCATCAGATGTTTACTGTCTGTCAGCCAATTGTGTTCTTCTGACGCTTTGGAGTTTCACTGCTTTCCAAACATTACTTACAGTAGCAGCAAGCTGCTGTTTTCAGCCAACAACTCTGCTTTACCAGGATTGATTGTATCTTTTACACACAGGTTTCACTTCTCATCCAAGTAGCGTTATCAGTCTGATGAAGATATTGGAACGAGCAGGGAAATGTTTAGACCCAACAGGAAGGTTGCCATGACACAACTTACCGATGTGTAGTTGGTAAATGGTCTGCACTTATATAGCGCTTTTCTACCTAGTCTGGTACTCAAAGCGCTTTACACTGCTTCTCATTCACCCATTCACACACACACTCATACATCGATGGCAGAGCTGCTATGCAGCTGACCTGACCGGGGGCAACTTGGGGTTCAGTATCTTGCCCAAGGAAACTTCGACATATGACTGAAGAAGGCGGGAATCGAACCACCAATCTCCCGATTGGCAGGCGACTGCTCTACCTCCCGAGCCAGTCGCCTGCCATAGTTACTATAATCTATGGACTCTCACTGCATTCCCCTTTCAGGCTTGTATCCGGAATGAAAGTCTGACTTTGTTTGCCCTCTAGATCAGCTGTGCCATAAGGACCTGATGTCACATGAAAACTATGAATTATTGGTACAGTACTGTATGTGGTGATAGTATAACAACAGACACCAGGGAGGGCAATATCACATATTCTATTGATTGGAAAATGCCCACTGGTCGGTCGTTTTTCTAGATAAACTTATCACATCAAAGAGAATCAACAATATTTTTCTACTCTTCAGTGACATCTCCACCTCTTGTCACCACCATCTGGTTATTCAAAATGAATCTGCACCTTTCAGCCAATAAGAATTGAGAATGTCAACGGGTAGAAACAGATTCCGCTATACGTTAGTGTCACAGAGAAAAAACTACTAATCCAGATGTGCAGACTCCATTGTTTTATACCACCCATGGAAACTTTGATATCAGAATTTGATTCCACGTGTCGTTATAGAGCAAAATTATTTCCACTGGAGAAAAAAGACAACAAGGGGGAGACTGATTTGATTGCCCCTTATCAATACATAGCATATAAAAGACATTAATTAATGTTTCTGTAAATTACATGCAATTACAGATTAGCAGTAATCCTGCCTGGATGCATTTTTAGAAGGTGTTACCTAATAATCAACCAACAACGCTGCTCTTACGCTTTGATTGATCCTTTAATGTTTACATTCATTTGTCGAGGGGGCATTTTGTGGGTTTAAAAGGATTTTAAAACAATATAGACTAATGAATGTGAGTACACTCTAAAGGAATCCATGCAGGTGCTTATAGGTGCACATGAAACAGCAGTATCTCTCCCTCTCGCTGCTGACTAGGAGCAGCAATATATATATATAGTATTCTATATATATATATAATTTGTTTTCGCTTCTATTCCTCATGCATAACTTAATTTATCACGTGAATGAGAGACTAGAATGCAGTGTTGAGATTTTTTTTTGTCTTTCAGCTTCATCGCTAGTGTGACATCTCTTGTTTTCACATCCTCATTTGTCATTCTCGCCTTATCTGCTCCTCGGTTCCAGTCTTTCTCGCCGCATTTCATTTTCAGTTGTGACTGAGTTGTCAGTGCAGGTAATAAGTGGGTTTGAACCTAAATCAGATCAGATTTGTCACAGAAACCAGATGGTGAAGTGAGGAAAGAGCAGTTCTCAAACTGTAAAATTCAACAGATTCTAGCCTTGCACATTCTGCAGTGTGTGCAACATCTGCATGTGTGTTTTTCACACATGAATGAGTGTGTGTTTTGTGTCTAGGGGGAAATGAAGGCAGTTGCAAATTCTAGTCACTCGCAGCATTTATGCTCCCATAGTGACCTGGCCTGCCAGTCACAGCTGAAATAACATGTGTTTGCAACACCACGCACACACACACACACACACACACACGTGCAGAGTGTGCACACTGACTAATGTGAGCCTTAGCAAGCATGTTTATTTTTTGGCCGAAAAAAGGAAGATGCTCCTTGAAATATACACGGACATAAATATAATTTGACATCACTGCTTACTCAAATCCAGTTTTTTGTTGGATCATGGAGTCGTTCAAAGCTGCACCATGTGAAACTCACCCCAGCAGTGAGTGGGAATGTGTGTGACATAGATTACGCCTCAGCATCTGTGAGAGCTTCAGAACATCCAGCGACAAAGTGATATTCTTGCAGAAGTATTATGGTCGACATTTACAGTATACAAGAAATTTTTCCTTGACTTTTTATCTGTTATCAGGCTTTTAAATTGAAAACACGCTTGAATAGCATTGATATCGATTCGTTAGAAATTTACACAGTGAAAAACAACAGCGACTGTGATGTCGTGATGAGTGGGAGACGTACTGTATGGAGCAATGTACAGACATTTTAAATTTGGTTATAAATGGCATGTTGCAGATATGGTTGCCATGGTGAAAGCAACTTATATCAGACAACTCGTCACATAAAGAGAGACAGAGAGAGAGAGAAGCCTGTGGTTGTAGCCTTGAGCGTGTTGCATATATAAATGGACTAAAGTACAGTAATTTACATAGACAGAAAAACTGCCTTAAAAATAAGGACGCTGTTGTGCAGTGTTACAAAACATTATTCGCCACCTACTCACAAACACACCACTGTGTGTACTGAAGAATAGAAGCAAGGACTGTGTGCAGGTTTTAAGACATGTCCATTTAACTACAAATAAGCTATGGCAGCGCCGCATATTTATGGGAAGTAGCAAGTTTAAAAACATTTAAAAAACTTAAGATTCAAGCGATTTCTTCAAGATACAATATAAGCGCTGCATTAGGAGCAGGTACTACTAGTATTATGTACTACATTATGTACAGTCAGACTGATACAATGAACTACAGATCCTAATTTATCATGTTGGAGACATTACCAGAGTCAGTACATCATCATGTAACAGAGACTTTGTTAAATATTAAGTGTACAAGGCGTAAAACAACCTTGTGTCATCTTAACAGAGCTCAGACGTGAATTCATTCACCTCACAAGAGAAGAACAAACAAGAACAGAACAAACAAAAACAGACACATTTACACAAACTGAATTAAGAAAAGACTAATTGATTGGAAGACAAAGAAAAGGAAAAAGACAGAGCAGAGCGGTAGGAAAGTGTAAGGCATACAAAATGCATCACTGAGCAGCCTGCCTTCCTGACACTTGACTTTTTTCTCTTCATCCTCTCCTATTTTACATTCTATCTCTTTATTCCACCGCCACATTTCTCTCCTGCATTTTCCCAATCCTCCGTTTTTTATTTCTCTCTCCCCTGACTGCGCCCTGACACTGCAAAGCTCCGCTCCTCTCATTAACTCTCTCTCACGGGGCTACCGATGACAATAATTGGTTTGAAAACAGGAGACAATGGGATACAAGGATTATCCTGACTCACACCCACCACCACCACTTCACCACATCCACCCCTGCACTTCCTGTCCTCGTCTTTCCTGCCAGCAAAACTCTGATTTTCCTTCCTTCTTTATGTCTTTTGACACATAATTGCTTGTTGGGCTCCTCTTCATTCTTTAAGCCCTTTCAAAAAGTGTTTTTATGATCTCTCGATCTTTACAACACACCCACTTTCTTGTTATCAATATTTCTCGGCTTCCCCTAACCCTCTCTCTCTTCTTCTACGCATTTTCCCAGAGAGATGAGTCCCCATAGGGATGCATCTTCTGTTCCTGCCAAGAGTGGAAGTGTCATTACTGTTGCATGCACACACACAAACACAAACACACATGCGAAAAACGAGTTCTGTGAAATGATGATGACGTTTGATTAAACGCTGTGACTAATGTGATGTCGTCTTTCCGAGGAAACCGTGAACCTGTGACAAAGTGAGGAAAGGAGGGCTAGTGGAGCAGAGGGAGGGGGTGAGACGGAGAGGGAGAGTAAAAAACAAACCCATAAGATATGCCATCACCCAAGTTCCCCTCATGCAAAGTGGCAGAGGAATGTCAAGAGTTGTCGTTCCGCTCATTCGTGCTGCTCTCCATCACCATGTTGTCCCCTGTCATTCTATCTCTCCATCACCTTCTTCCCCATCTGTTTTGTCCTTGTTTCCGTTTGTCCTTAAGTCACCCTCTCCCTTGCTCTGGCTGACCCCCCCATATCCTCTTTTCCCCCTCTCTTCCCTCCAGTGAGGGCTCTCAGGTTTCCACTGTAACTGCTTTAGCGCAAAAGATAATGGTTTGTAATTCACTTCCAGCTCCTCTGAGCTGGTCAGAAGATCCACTCGTGTACATGCAGAGAGATGTTGTCAGTGTGTGCATATGTGTGCACGAAGAGGGTCATAAATGCGTTGCTTATGTCTGTGTGTGTGGTTCTTTCTCTCTGATTCCATTCATGTGAATACAGTATATGCAACTCTTTCATTCACTCTTAGAATAAACAACATGATGCTACACAGGGACCATGTTACATAATCCCATGTCAAAATTAGGCACTTCTTTCATGCAGAAATAATGAATGCACTCACTCTGTTACAACGCGGAAGAAACATCCCTCTCCATCCCCTTCCTACTCTGGCACTATAGTGTAAGACTCCAATACTCCACCTCCCAAGAGTATAAATAATAGAGGGATCCCATATGTGTCAGCCTGTATAAGTAGATCACCAACTGTGGGCCTGAGGAAGCGTGGTAGGCCCAAGGGTGTCCCATGACCTCCAGGGTAGAAGAGAGAGTTGGGGGGGTGGGCTTTGGCTACGCAGGACCAGACAGATCGTCCACTGTGCAGCGCCACACCTCTATATGATGTTACTCACATCTGATTCTGCAGTTCTCTTTGTTGCCTCGTGTAGTTCATTGTTTTGTTTTTTGCGCCTACGACTTTACAGTTTTTTAAATGTCTACAACATACACTCCTAACATCATTAGCCTCAGCAGACAACACTGAAAACACACCCATCTGAACAAAGATCTTCAGCAGCGACGACCAACAACAGAGTGACTTACATCTATCATGTGGTCACAAACTCAATCAAATGGATAATATTCCTTTGCTTTGTCATATCAACTTGAACAATGTTAGTGTTTGTTTGCCCCCCATGCCCCCAAACGGCCAAGGCCTATGTTGCAAGTTCTATCACATTTAATTGAATGTAATACTTATTACTTGAACATGACACTTTTACATGGCAACGCAACTGAAAATTATCTCTCTCAAGTCTCTCAACCACTATTATTTTAGGAGACAACAGATATAAGAAGCAAAGTGTTACACAACATATTTTTGCACCGTGGTGTAAAAACTAAAGCACAAATGTCCAAGAAACATTTTTTACACCACATGATCTGCACTTTAATCAACAGATTATAACCTGCACATGTCTGTCACTGAAAGTTCAGCGTCACTCAGATTCATCTAAATCATTTTCCAATATACTGAAGAAGAATAGTACATCAGTGCCATCTTTGCTTAATACTTGACACTGCTTTGTCTGCTCAGCCTAGTTACATTTAAACTGTGCATATTAGTACCATGGCTGTCTCAGGTTTCTAATACTAAGGTAGGTCTGACTGGTTAACTCTATAAAGACACATTTATTCTTAAGACTTAAGCTAAGAAAGTTAGCTGGGCTTCTTAAAAATTGAGTTCAATATTGTAAAAACCACATATATTCACTTTCCTGCCAAGAGTTAGATGAGAAGATCAATACCACTGCTGCATGTCTGATAAACATGAATCTACAGCCAGCAGCTTTTGACTTACGCAGGAGTAAAATACAAAGGTTGTTTTTACATGTTGGTTCTTACACAGATTAAACAAACGAGATTCTACGTGTTATTTAATGAACGTCAGGGTTGCTGGAAGGCAGATATGGTACATTATGTGCATTGCCCTGCTAGCTGTTACGCCTGTTTTATGTCATTTACCCTGTACTCAGGTAACCAGCTACTTGCTGTACTTTCATAGTTATTGTCACGCATGTAAAAGTGGTCTCAACAAGAAAACCAATTTTTTAAGAAGAAGTCACATACTGTAACTGACATTTCACATAAAGGAACTGGAATAGATCTATGTTGATGCCACGAGCACCAGATGAAGTACCAGATTTCGGAAAGTATCTTGGTAAAGCACAGAACCGTGACAATCGCTTCCCACCTCCCCGGTCGATTCAGCTGCTTCACTGCACTTTTGATTTTAAGCCCCCAGATTTATTTTCTTTCTAGCAGTTAGTGAACTTATCAGGGTCTGACATGGGTGTGTTGTTGTGCTGTCACGGTCCTTCCCTTCCCCCCGTTGGCAACAAGGTGGAGAGTTGCTTTGTTTGTCGAGATGTGCTCAGCAATTCAATTTCACAGCTCCGTCTCAGAGGACAGTTGGACAAGAGTAAGGAGAGAGGGGCCAGTAATTGAAAGGCAGTGAAGCTCATCCTGTGTCCTCTTGTTCTACTTTTTTTTCCTTTTGTGCTCATCTCTCCTATATTTGTATGTACTGCGTACGTTTAACATCACTGTGTCATTACTACTGGAGCGACGGTCCTTTTTGGATGTTCCAAGTAGTTATCAACAGAGTGACGCATTAGAAACACGCCTGACACGGTGCTCGCTCTTCCTTTGTCCCTGCTTTTTTTAAGCACCAGAAAGCTGTCACAGACTGGTCCCGGAAAATGTGTTTTTGATCTCTGCCTTACTTTGAATCAAAGCCCTATGCTTTAATCAATAATTGAATTACCTGTGTGATGGCAGAAATAATAATGTCAGACACATGAAAGGACATACATTTGCATAAAAAGGTACATTGTTATATGCTAACCTAGTGATTGTTCACACTGTGATTCAGTTCGTGGAACAAGTCTTTCTTAAAGCTTTAAACAGGGACTGTAAAACTGTCATTTTCTCTTACCAACATATCAACAATAATCCTAGGATTTTAATGACTGTAATTATAAGTCAATGTTCCTCAGGCTTTTACCCAAATTCACTGTAAATGGTACAAATCAAATGAGTCCAAATAATCTTTTCTGCTTAAAAATACCACCAATAATGAATAACTACAATATTTCTATCACTCCTAAAAGTGTTTTTGTGTCTTTTGCGGTTATTCTCTCTCTTGGTTCTTACACTGCATGATCCAATAAGCAAACTTGTTTTTGTAGGAAACTTTACAGTCATACAACTACCACAGTGTATTGCTGCCACCAAGAAAAAAAAAAACGTGATCGTTTCTCAGTTTAACGTAATACAGTTCACGTTATTACAAGATACATGTCCGGTTATAACGTGATACTTTAGTTTTAGGTTATAATGCGGTACTACACCTTTAAATTACAAGATACAATTACTTTTACATTATAACTATACTAAAGTTTTATGTTATTATGCGATACGGTACTTTTACGTTATAACAAGATAGTTATAGTTATATAAGTTATTTTAATAAAACTGTTTCCTCGCTCGTGATACCCCCTTCACCAAACGCCACTGAGAGGCAGCTGAGACAGCAGTCTGGATGCAATTGAGGTGGTGCATCTTACAGCCACGTAGGCGCCCATGTCCTTCCATTTGGTCAATAAGAAACGATGCCACCTTCAAGAGGTCAGACTGATGCTTTCTCCTGTACAGCTCCATATCTTTAAAAAAGTCTTGTCAGCATGCGCATACTTAAAGCTCTACCATTAAAGTGGTAGTTGCAAGATTTCGTCATGTCTTAGTCCAAGCATGAAATAAAAGCTAATGTAACCGCATAAACCGCTTATTGTCAATTTCTTAGTTCTCTCTCTGCAATAACTGTACAATTTCACGTATCTTGTTATAACATAAAGGTATCTCATTATAACATCAAAGAGGTAAAACTACAGTACCATAACGTATAACGTGAAAGTGCAGTATCACATTATAACCTGAAATGTGTGTACGCTGTTGTACACAACAGAGCCAAGTTCTAAAAGAATTTGTCTCGAAACATTCTACATATTTACATTATTTTCCTTGAAGAAAGTTTTTGTAGACAAGTAGCTACAATTAAGGCATCAAGGGTTCAAGGTCTTGTCAAGTGTCTTATCTAAAGACATGTCCATGTGGAAACAGTCGAACTACGGATTCTGGACTAACAGTTAAACCAGAGTCACCACACATGTTCAGTATCATATTTACCATTTGCTCCTGTTCCTATGCTGGCTATAATGCTGTTTTTTACAAAACATTTGTGTTCTCAGTTTAGTTGTGTAGAAACATTTAGGAGGCATGATTGAATAAGGGTATTTCACAAGTAGAGTGAAAGTAGGTCTGAATTCGTTTTTTTGCTGTGATTTTAGCTACTGATGAGTAAAGGGGGGAGAGAGAGGGACAGTCACGGTGCATAATTCAGAGGGGATGGGAGATTATGCACCATCTGTGTCCATATCCCAGTGGCCCTGTCCGAATTGATCCACAACCCTTGACCTTTTCAGATACCCAGAGTGTTTTCCACTCACTCTGTCATGTGCAGTTTGTTAGTGTGCAGGCATGTGTGGGTGTTTGTATGTCTGCGCGTCCTGAGCATGAGTCAGCCTGCTCCTTGCTAACCTTTCCATTGGATTACAAAGTGCAGGCCAGATACACACGAAGAGTTTTTCTGCCTTTATTTTGTTGTCACTCAAATGAAAGGTCAAGCTAGAATATGGGAAATTACTGGTACTGAATACACAACTTAAATAGGTCATGAAATCAATTTAAAGGAATAGTATGACACTTTTGTAAATGTGCTTATTCATTTTCTCACCATGAGTCAAATAAGAAAATTTATACCACTGTCACAGCTGCAATACTTCATGAACATATGGAGTTATTATTCAGAATTATTACCCACACCCAATTTAACCACTATACACCAATGTAGCTTTATTTGATTCAAACTCCTCCTGATCAGTCCCCTCAACAGATGCTTTCAGAGGCTTATACATTATTTGCTGTGTATTACTGCATTATGCCAGTACAGAATATGGAATGATGGTGGGGGACGTCTGAGCATGTACAAATACACTTAACGCTGTCTTGTGCGTTATTATAAAAAATCTAGTTTGTGTTATTCTGCTTAAGAGGAACTGCAGATGTCAATTATCTGGCTCTCAGCCAACACCACTTCCAATGTGAGTTTCCTCTTGGCCTGTGATCCCAGACTTCAGTCCAAATACTGTGTGGTGTTGCTATTCGGGTCGGGCATCCGTACATTGAAATGGTTTTAGGATCATGTACTGTAAAATACAGTCCTGAAGCTGAAGGATTTAAATTTATCAGGGATGAAGCTGTTGTTGCTGTGTGCCGTTAAGCGTGGATGGTCTTATACATAAAGTCTGTAAATTACTGTAAGAACTGGAAGGCAGATAACTCAGCTCAGCATAAAGACTAGGAACAGAGAGAAGAAGCCATCCTCGCTTTGTCATCACCATGATCATGCCATATAACCGGTGGAGGTAATTAACATTTTAACAGAGTAGGGAAAGTTAATCCTCCCACACCATAAAGGACCTATTGTATTTTTTCTACATTATATTTAATGGCACACTTTGGAGGCTGATTAGCTTAGCAAAATTGTAGCGTGGACATGATTTCAGACAAGCATTGCAACCTGTGGGAGCTGTATGGGAGAATGCAAATGTCTGAGACAGTCGGCTCGGACACGAAACAGACATTATTAGCTTAGCGTCTGATTGAGGCCATATGCAAATACAGCAGGTAACTGTTAAATGTTGAACCGTGCTTCTCTCCTGGGGTTATATACATATGGCTTTCTTTCTAATAATGCAACTGACACGATTTTGATATGCTGAAAACTCCACTGTGATTTCCAAAGTGGACTTTTTGTGTCCAGAGACCACCCCTGGCCAGAAGGAAACGGACTATTTCCCCAAGTGAGAAAGCATCTGACACAAACAATCTCCCTCTGTGTGCTACATGTGTGAAAGATCAGGTCTGGACAATGTCCACACCTGACTCTCCAAACTGCCTGTAATGTGCTGCTAGGAGGCAGATTGTGTTCTCTTTGGAAAGAGCCAGGCTAGTTGTTTTCACCTGTTTTCCAGTCTTTACGTTAAGCTAAGCCAACAGCTGTTGGTTTCAGCTTTTTACGTACCGATGTGAGAGGGGAGTCATTTTTCACATTTACCTCTCAGCAGGAAAGTTTCCCAAAATGTCAAAGTACTGCTTTAGTTCTATTTTTATCAGCATATTGTGTTGTACTATACAACCATATCACATGTTTGTAATGGGTGTAGGAGAATAAGAGTCAGGGACAAGTTTCTCCTTCACAACTCTGTCTTTTTTTTATTCAGGAAAGATGCCCAGACAGGCAGTGTTAAAAAGGGTCTGCGATTGAGTTTGGCAAAACTGTCTAATACAGGACTGTTGCGAGCTCTTTGGCTGTCTTTCATCTTTACTATTCCACGAGTCAGTAAAGACGTTGAACAATTTCTTTGGGCTGGCTGTGAATCACTGACCAGCTTGACAAAGCTTTCTGTGTGTTCAAGTCTATTCAAAGAGAAATGTTTTGATGGTCCAGGACTTAGTGGAACTGAATGGCATTGAATGGAGTCATAGCTGCTGTAAACGTAGGATTTTAATCCAGCAGAACATAAACCATAAAACGAGACCCATTCTCTTCCTGATAATTAAAGTATGCAGGCCTTGGCTAGTGCCCATTTATGATACGTAACCTATTATTAAAAGTCGGCTTCTTCAAGTAAAATCCAGCCTCAGATAGTTATTAGAAACTCATTTTCTTCAGATATTATAAAGTGTTAGTATTTTTTTTATTTTCTATCATACTCCTTTCCCTTCTTAATGATTTTTCACCATGAAATTTCCATGTTGGTTTTTTGAGAAGAAAATTTGAGTTTTCTATGTAGTTGCTGGTTTATAATTCAAATTGGATGTGGAAGTGATGGAAACATAGGATCAACAGAGTTGTACAAGAACAGCAGAATGACAAACAAGAATATGTCAATCGCAGAGTTGGTCCAGTATTTAATAAACTGTAACTCTTTCTCTGAAATGCTATCCCCAGCAGTCAGTCCGTTCTATAGCCTCTTTGCATAGTGTCAGTTAACTTGCTTCAACCCTAGCAGTCAATGGAGTATCAAGAAGCCAGTCTATTAGGACAAAGGGATTAGGGAAACTTCACGGATCGCCAGTCCATCGCGGGGCACACACAGACATACAAACAAGCACCCTCACATTCACACCTACAGATCAATTCAAAGATCAATTAACCTAATAAGCATGTCTTTGGACAGTGGGAGGAAACTGGAGTACCCGGAGGAAAGCCACACAGAAAGGCACCCGTCTGACCTTCTCATACCTTCATCCTTCTATCTTGAGGCGACAGTGCTAACTAAATCTGCAAGAGAAAATAAAATGTTCTTTTTAGAGAAATCTATAATATTAGAGAAAGATAGATAGAAAGATAAACCCCTCCAGATGGTCCAAAAAGCAGCAGCCCATCTTAATACACACGCGCCACACCCCTTTTACCTCTCTTCACTGGCTCCCAGTAGCTGCTCGCATTGGGCTTAAATACTTGATGCTTGCCTAAAGGGCTGCAAATGGAAGTGCACCCTCTTATATCAACACACTATGAGTTAGCCCTCTCAGATCTGCAAAAAACTCCTTCTTCACGGGGTCTCAGATCCCAATCCAATCTATTCTCCTGTGTTGTCTCTGGCTGGTGGAATGACTTGCCCTGCTCCATTCGGCTAAGACAATCACCACTTCAAATGAGTCTTTACACACATTTACAAACATCATGTTGCACTTAATTCCTAAACTAAGGTTCTTAGTTTGTAGTAACTCAGAATTTACAGAAACTGAATGGTAATAGCTGGTGTCTTCTCCTTGTAAGTCACTTTGGATAAAAGTAGATTAAAATTAAAAACAAAAGCCATTTATTGTATTTTATAGGTAATTTTATAATCTGGGTTTGAAAAAATAATTCTACAGGGAGGACAGCAGGAGAGAGCAACTAGTACTGCCTCCTCATTTTGGGCAGAATAGTAGCTCAGTTGATAGAGTCTATAAACCTGAGGGTGAGTGGTTCGATGGTCCTGCCAGGCTACAAGTCAAGGTGTTCCTGGACAAGATGAGCATCTGTATGTACTACCTGGCAGCTCGGATCAATAAAGCAACAGTCATTATTTATTACACACACACATAAATAAAACATTTTTACAAACCCGCATACGCAAAGCTCACTTAACTCTCATTCACGTCCAGAACCGACCTGTAACACTGGTTAAACACATGTTTTATAGTCACTCGCTTTAAAACGCACCAATGCTGTGAGCTTTATAAGCAGGACTTACAGCTGTCTGAGAGACACACAAAACACAGCTAAGCTTGTGGAAGCAAAGTGACGGAGAAAAACAATTTTGCTCAAATAATCTGTTCCCATATCCAAACTCCCAGAGTCTGTCAGTCAGCTACATCCCCCATTATTGTTAGATGTGATAAAATTGTGCAGGCTTAAAAAGTGTCTTTGTTTCCAGTGCTCCTTGTTTCCATTTGCATTCTCAGCTTTATCTTTATCAATCAACCAACAGACAATATGAATATTTTGAAACCATTACTTTTTTGCAGATAAAATGCACAATTACAATTTCGTCAGATTTTTGCCTTAAAAGTTAATGAGAATAACGTTAGACCTCCTTTGAATGCTGTTAATTACCTTATCTACCTGGTCTGGATGCTTGTTACTTTTTATATGACACATACAACGTTTTGTGAGGTTTTTAGCTTGACGATGTCAAACTTTAGTAAAGTTTCTTAAAAACGTTTCACCTTTCCCCCTCACAAACACAGCAGACTTTATATTAATATTATACTAATATTCAAATTTCCAATCAGCCCTAGGTCTGATGCTAAGTGTGTACTGTGAAGCAGTTGGACTGGAGAAACTGATCCTGTATCTCTTCTACAATGGACTTCTGTCTACATGAAATCTGACACCAAATATGGCGCATGCTGCACAATTTGAATAATGGGCTAATATACTTACGTGATATACTTACAAGGTAATATAACGTAATAATACCGGTCTCACTTGAGCAACACTAGACAACAGTGGAGAGAAGAACTCTCTCCAGATGCAGACTTATACTTTAATTTACTTTACTTTGCTTGGCAGCTTTTACCCCCCCCAAAAAAAGTAGTCAGATGGGGTTTTGAACCTACAACCCTTTTGCATCACAGTCTGACGCTTAACTCATTGAGCTACCAGGCCACTTATACAAGAAATGTGATGGAGAATTATGTTATGTTCTTAGATCATAAGTTGTTGTCTTCAAATATTCAGCCACCAAAGAGACACAGTATTACACAGTATTATTTTGTCTATAATGTATTGTTTTTGACATGTCTGTACTGTCCTAGAAGAGCCAAAAATGACCAGGAGCAAATTCCCTATACGTGCAGCACACTTGGCAAATAAAGCTGATTCTGATTGTTGTCAAAACTGAAGTTAAAAACCACTGTAATTTAAACAACAAATAAACTGGTCGGGAAAACTGGTAACTGGACACATGCAGCAAAAATACTATAAAAAGAAATGATATCTTTTTATGCTTTATACAGCTCGATGTCCTTGATGTCCTCAAAGCCTTAACATCAGCGTAGTCGAATGCCTCTGCAGGAGCAAATCAGCTGTGTGATGAGCTTGAACTAAATGACTATCTTACTGTAATTCTCACCAGGGTTGGGAAGCTTGAATACAAAGTGTGACACGAAAGGCCGGGAGCCTCGCCTCTCACGCAACATACATCAAAGAGCAGACAAGCGAATGACACCAAGCTTTCCTCTGATCCTCAAGGAGTCAAGTAGGGGAATGAGTGGTTGACAGTACTCCTTAAATTACATCGTCTCCCCCACTCGTGTCTCTCCAACTCTCAGCTTTTGTGATTTTATCTTTATTTTGAGTGAGTTGAGCCTTTTTTTTCCTTCGTCACAGCTGGCTGAGAAGTTAAGGTTACTATCGATGTGATGAGCCCAAATTGTTCCACTTTCATGGAGCCCTTGAAACTTAGTGAGGTCACACCACAGTTACAAGTACACATGCACTGAGGAGAGGGACACACTAATAACCAGTCACACTGAGTTAAAGCTGCTGCGTACGCCTATGAACAAGGATGTGAATTTGTGGGATGTGTAGGTAGTGCTAATGTGCCGAAGATTCGTGTCTGATTGTGATTAATTAAATGATGAGGGGTGCGCGCTGACAAGCTGCTTATTCTGATTAGAGAAATCAGCTTCCTGTGAGAGGCAGAACTAACAAAGTGAACCTCAACGGCAAGCTTTCATAACACATCTGCACCTTGTCTGCTCTCTCCTCCCACAGCTTTATATTTCTTACACCGCACCAGCTTCACGCTATCACTGACTTCCTGTTTCTTACAATTTAAAGACAGATTCTAAAAATATATATTTTTAAAAGTTGACGAAACATCGTATTAATCTTATTTATCTCAGTTAATGTTTTAAGAAAACAAATAACATCTGCATTGTATGCTAAATAATTAAGTAGCTTTTCAGTAATGCTAATGTCAGACTGCACTTCAGTAAGTTTTAGTTAAACAAAAAGCAGAATTTGCTTCATATTTAACAAAAAGCTGAATTTATAAGTCAAATATACTGTTGCTCTGCTAGTGTCTTGTGGTCCACTACCCTTGAGGCTGACAGGTTTCAAACTACACACGATTGTATGCATTGTTGCATCTTAAAAACCTGACACTAGGGGCGCCTGATAGCAATTCCATGTGACTGTGTTAACTACTTCTCAACTTTAGTTGAGCATTATTCATTAAGGTCAATCTTGAAAGGGGTGTTTCAATAACGCCGGACACGTCTGATCTAAAAAGACAAAGTAGTGATATTTTATCTTGAATGCAACAGAAAATAAATGCTAGGTGGATTTTACAAAACCAGTAACTTTCTGTTCTTCTCTATTAACTTTACTGTGAAGCACAGCCAGAGTTGTTTATTGTTTAAAAGCAAAGGTCTGTAGCAACGTAAGTAATCTTATTATAATTATAAGAGGAAAAATGTTACCTCAAGCCATAAGCCAGAAATATGATTACACTGTACACTGAACAAGACTTTGCAGAATCACTTCTATTAAAACCTCGGACCATTCAATTGGGTTTCCAATTGTTCCACCCATTGACAGGTAATGTGTAATTACTGACTATTCAGATGAAGCATTACTTACATCATCACCAAAGTTAAAATAAGAGGAATTCCATCATCGAGACATCTGTAGCTTATATGTAAACTCCTCCACAATTGTGTAAATTTGAGTTAGGTTGGATTTACCCTGCACCACTCTGCTGAATATAGCATCCTCCTCTGTTTAGGAAGGCTTTTCAGCTGTAGTTGTCTAGCTCATCTGTTTCCCACAGATGGCTTGTCAGTCATCCTCAGTCTCCAACTCACCAGAGATCCAAAATTCCTCAGAAAGTTTTTCTAAGCGTGCCCCTCTGACTCATCCCAACTCTCAGTGTTTCTCTGTGATTACAGATTTTTCTCGGAGGGCTCGTGGCTGCTTTCTATTTTCTTCAGTGATGGGTGATGGACAGACCATCCTCGCTGGCTTGCTAACACACAAACACACACATTTCCCGGCCTGTGTAGCTGTATTGCTTTGGGAAAAAAAATAAATCCCACAGCACACAACACAGCTTGCACAGAAAGAGATAAAAAGACAATAGGTTCAAAAGGGGGAGTGACAGCGCACAGAAATATACACTGCACATTTTGCTTTTTGAAACACACTGATCATTGGTACATTATGTTCCATGGGACTGAAACTCAAGGGACTGTTTCCATAGATTCACTACTCATTAGCACTTTTTAACACTTTACTCTCCACTCCAATAGCCCAATGATTCTGATTATCTGTGGATCAGGAAAAGATTATTCTTAATAAACAACAAAGAGTCAACCAATCTCATTTATCAACTGAACACAGACAAACTTCATAATCTCACCCAGAAGTTTTTCTTATTCAGTGAGGTACCTGCTGCATTAAAATCTGTGACTTCACACGTTGGAACCTGATTTCATTTAGGTCAGTACAGATTCACAGAGCACCGCCACATATAAATGGCCTCCACTGAGTGTTCACATCAAGATAAACTGATGTATGTGCACAGAGAATCCAGTTCAGCCTGTTAAAAAATTTGTAGAATATATTTGGGAGCTTTGGAGGAGATTTGTCTAGTATGACAACCCTTGTGATGTATTCAGGGGTATCTTTGATTAGGCTATGTAAAAAAACGTTCAATCCACAAAACTCAGCACATTCAGTCTGAATGTGTGCTGAAAACTACTCAGCACTACTCTGGTGGATCCAGGCACACAACCTAAAGATAACACAATCCTGTCGATGTAACAGTCGCTGTCAAGACATGAAACAAGCCACCAGCACAGACGGTCAAAATAATCAAAGCAGTGCAGGTGGTGACAACTGTATTACAGTTACTGGTTTCTGGGTTGCACAAATATTTTTTTCTTTTTATTCTACGTATATGAGATGTAAACTTGAGGATGAGGATGCTTTTTAAAATCAGTGTTGTACGTCTTATATATTGTACTACATTATGCGGCGTGGTAGCTCAATGGGATAAGCGTCAGACTGGGTGCAAATGTGGCAGGATCGAATCCCAGCCCAGACTCCCATACCGGGTGTGTCCGTGAGCGAGACACTCAGTGCTAGCTCCCTTTTCCTTGATTTTTGTCTTTGACTAATTTATTACATTTGAACACTCAGAATAATTTTCATTGTCTGATCATTTTTTCTCACTAACATTTTATTTAACCATTAGTTTTAATGGCACTAAAAAAACTCAAAAGGCACAGTGAGTCAATGGCGGAGACACGTCGCCGTTTCCTTCCACATGCATTCCTTCACCTTCTCGTTCTGCGCCATTGAATAAATTGGAACGTAACATACATCATACTCTGGTGTCGGGGTTTGAATGTGAAGATTTTTGAATTCCCTTATATCATCCAATGGCTCTACAGACTGTAATGCGAGTGTGACAGCAAGTGGAAAAGTTTCCACAACCAAGCATTATAAGGACATCTCAATGATAGGGATTGTATTGGTTTCAACAATGGCATGATAAATGAGGGCTCGTATCAGCGCTGATTAATGAAGTCTTCATTATCTCCTCTTTTCTCTCTTCTTTTCACTCTCGCTCTCGTTGGTTTGCCTGGTTAGATCGCCCCGATTTTGTACTTCATAATGAGACAGGGAACAATGGAAGAGTACGTTTTCACTTCTCCTCCTTAGCGATACTTGTTCCTTTGTCTCCACCCTCAGTGAATGACTTCTGCCATGACTGGTAACTGGGGCGAATGAGGAGACCTTTCAGTTCATAACAGCCTTTTCACTCTGCGGACTTTTCAGGCAGCTTTGAATCTAAACACCAATTTACAAAATCCAAATGCTTTTACATACATGATTTTAAATCACCTGGTTAAATGTCAGACTTCTTTGGATTTCAATTATTTGCCCTTCAGTTATTGGCAATGTTGTGCCTGTGCAGAATATTACAAGTTCACAGCTCTGTGTTGCAATGTGCACCAGGATCTAGGAGGTGGTGATCTAGCCAGCTAATAACATGGATGGATGACTATAATACTTTGTCTAATAACAAAGATCTATTTCCCCACAACACAACCTTGCATCACCAGGCTAGGCCAATTGTTGGCCGGTCACAGTCATGTACACACACACACATTCCAGACAGAAAGTGTCACACATGCATCTCTCTCAGGCTATTTACTGTGTCCAGGCAAAGAGTGCTCCACAGCTATGTTTTGAGTATTTCCTGACATGATTTGGAAAAAGAGCTAAATGTTTAAAGTGTACAAGGCTCCATATCCACTTCTAAGCCGGAGCACTAAAAAGTAATGTTGGTGGTAGCTGGATGGGGTAAGCTAAGCACAGCCAGTAGGAAAAGGTAGAACGCACACACTCACACTATCTCTATCACAAAAAACTGTATTTTTATTCTCTTCCCACCTATTGCACAGCTGCGTCCCTATTGCCAGCGGTGACAGCACACACCTCTGCTCGACACTGCCTTCATCGTCTTAAGTGTATCTGTAGGCGCCTGGGTGTGTTTTGGTACCTGTATGTGTGCATGTGTTAAATCTATCCAAATACTGATTTATGCAGCGCAGCGGACACAGAGCCTGCCTTTTACTTAAATCCCGTTTAGGAAACATGATTGCTAAACTATTTCTTTTGCACTGTAAGGAGATCAAGCGTTATTAGGCCTCCTCCATCTGTTTGATATTAGCATACCACTTAGTACTGATATTAGTTTGCTCTAACAAGAAGTTGCAGGGAAAGGACAAGGAGATTGGAAAAAAGGTAAAAGTGTGACTGGGATAATCAAGAGCAGGAAATAGGGTGGAGGGAAATTAAGATAAGGAGAGGAGTCGGCTTAATGTCTGAAGCAAAGCACTAGCCTAAGCAGTGACACACACACATTCAAGAATTATGCAAATACACCTATACATTCAAAATGCACACTTTATTTGCATTTCAAACACTCACATTTGTATTTCAGACATCGACTGAAAACTCACAAATACATCCTTATCTTGCTGCTAACACTGTATTATGCTTTAAAGTCGAGCTGAGGCTGATCACCATTATTGATCCCACTAGACAGCTATACTCACTCTCACACACTCATCTCTCTTGGTGTATTAACACCCATGTGAGATTTATGCAAATATTTCCTCCATGTAGTAACCTAGTTCACAAAGTAACCTAGCAACACTAGAGTCAGCTGGTTAAATGTGTGTGTGCGTCCATCCTTCCGTCTGTCTGTGATTTGCATCTGTGGATACTGCTACAGCCTTTATCCATGTATGTGCAGCATTTGCAAGGAGTCTGAAGTGCCTGTGTGTTGGGAACCTGCCTGGGTTGTGAGTGACAACTACGAGCCGTCACACCCCATGAGTATTTCTTTGTGAGTTATCTCTTTTTATGGTGCTCCTTTTTCTGAATTCTTTTTCTGAGTATGCTGTGATGTATTTTCTTGCCTATGATCTGCTGTGTTATGTGTGCTTGGGTCCACAGCTTCATCAGCGTTGTATTCTTCTTCACCTAGAAAACAATAATATTGTACAATCTTTATCTCTAGATTTTGCCCAATTGATTTTGAATTGTAAATGCTGAAATTTCCATCTTTCCTGAGCACTGCTAGGAAATCTTGTCCATGTTGGCGAAACAGAGGTTGTTAGTTTGCAGGAATACAAGTGTGTATGTGAGCAGTGTGTGTGTGCATAGAAGGTCACAAATAAAAACACATCATTCACGAATAGAAGCTGAGAAGCACAGATCTGTTCTGTTTCCAGTATCGACACCTCTTGGCATGGATGAGAATGAAAATGTGTTCTTGACATTGAAAAGAGGAGAAGGAAAAAAGAAATTATGCACAGGGTTAATCTTTCTTCTTCAGTTTTTTGTGAAAGCAGCTACTGGAGCTCATGCTTAATAAACTGTATTAAACAAGAGGCGGTGCTGCCTATGTAGTAGGATTTCTTACCAGCCAAGTCCTACCCACACACAGAACATGAAAACTTTAGTTTACTGTGGCTGATCTTTTTGGTTATGATCAAAAAAATGCCAAACATTACCCCTGTCTTATGTACATTATTTCACATCAATGTGGTAATGCTAATATCTGAAACAAACGAATTGTACTGCATAGCACTGCAGGTCACCCAGTGTTATGCCATGTGAATCGTTTTAATGTGTGATGGATTAGCTTTAGCAGTAACCTAATTCAGACCTAGTACAGTGCAATGAGAGTGGACAACAAACCATTAGGATTGATATTAATTAGATAAAAAATAAAAATGTACATTATGCATTGATTCTTCTCCGAGCTAGTGGTGGGCAGATCGATAAAGGAGGGAAATCCCTCAGTGAGACCCCCGCTTTACAGAGACAGAAGACTCCTGCTGAAAAATGCACTCTAGGAAAGTGTCGCAGAATTATTAAATTCTGAGACAAAAAGTAAAATAATTTGTATCCTGAATCTAGATTCACTTACTGGTGTTCTTCTGTTTTGTGCATTTAAAGCACTTTAAAGTGACAGGGGCTGTATTTGTCATCTCACTGACCACAATTCTGTAACACACTCTTGGTTCAAGAGAATTATCCCGGCTCTGGATGTTTATTTAACACTGGTGTTTTTGTTTGTTCATATTTTGTGTGCTTGGTTAGGTTTTAACAGCGATTTTAATGTGATTTAAATGCATGTGACGAGAGCGCATCCTCCAGCAGGTTGCCCTTATAACGTAATGGTATCGGATCGTTGTTAGTGATACTGGCCCTGTATTTTGGGATTGATACAAAAACTTGCAGTAACGCACACCACTACTCCAAGCTGCAGTTTCTGTATCTACCTTTTATTTTAGAGAGTTTATAATACGACACATGACATGTGACTAGAGAGACAGGTTGGAAGGTAGGTGGAGGTGACGCACTGAGAGACTGGTAGAAAGAGGGAGAGAGAAAGAAAGAGGGGCAGGTAGTGACAAGGTAAAAGCTAAAGAGAACTGACACACATCAGGAGGGACTAAAGGAGATGTAAAAGGAATGGGGAAGTTGATGATGGGAAAGAAAAAGAAAAAAAAATCAAGATAAAGAGGAAGGGCAAGAAAAGGGAAAAGCACTTTGCTCAAATTCTCGTCAAAAATAGCACGAGAGATAGAGTATGTGTGTCGTACGAGTGATAAAAACATACATACATATATTTTTATTTCATTATACACATATTTTGGGATAGATGGTAAACCTATTTTTGTGGCAATAAACTGTATATAGATTGCACTGTTTAAGCACATCAATAATAAGGAGGTTTACATGTAAATGGCAAAAAATAAAAACCTACACTCACCGGCCACTTTATGAGGCGCACCTTGCTAATACCGGATTGGATACCCTTTTGCCTTCAAAACTGCCTTGATCCTTCGTGGCATAGATTCAACAGGGTACTGGAAACATTCCTCAGAGATATTGGTCCATATTGACATGATAGCATCACGCAGATGCTGCAGATTTGTCGGCTGCACATCAATGATGCGAATCTCCCGTTTCACCACATCCCTAAGGTGCTCTATTGGATTGAGATCTGGTGACTGTGGAGGCCATTTGAGTACAGTTAACTCATTGTCATGTTCAAAAAAACAGTCTGAGATGATTCAAGCTTTATAACCTGTCCATTATCCTGCTGGAAATAGACAGAAGATGGGTACACTGTGGTCATAGAGGGATGGACATGGTCAACAACAATACTCAGGTAGGCTGTGGCGTTGCAACGATGATCAATTAGTACCAAGGGGCCCAAAGTGTGCCAAGAAAATGTCCCCCACACCATTACACCACCACCACCAGCCTGAAGAAGAAAAGACTCTGCTTTATTATAATTTAATACATTTTTACATGTTACAACAAAATGTGTCTTCTGCATTTGACCTATCCCCCTCTGGGTGAGAAGTGAGCAGTCACAGGAGCTAGCACTGGGTGTCTCGCTCAGGGACACACTTGGTATAGGGGATGGACTGGGTGTTGCTGCTGGGAATTGACCCTACTATTTCTGAGTCCCAGCCCTCTGCCTTAACCACTGAGCTACCAGGCCACCAACCACTGTTGATACAAGGCAGGATGGATCCATGCGTTCATGCTGTTGACGTCAAATTCTGACCCTACCATCCGAATGTCGCAGCAGATATCAAGACTCGTCAGACCAGGGAACATTTTTTTATTTTTCTAATGTCCAATTTCAGTGAGCCTGTGCAATTGTAGCCTCAGTTTCCTGTTCTTAGCTGACAGGAGTGGCACCCGGTGTGGTCTTCTGCTGCTGTAGCCCATCTGCCTCAAGGTTGGACGTGTTGTACTTACTTACTTTGCTGTGCTTGGCAGACGCTATCCAAAGCGACTTACAGGGAGCTAGAGCTGGGTGTCTGGCTCAGGGACACACCTGGTAGGGGATGAACTAGGAGTCAGATGGGATTCGAACCTGTGACCTCCTACATTCCAGAGTCTTAACCCATTGAGCTACCAGGCCGTTGTGTGTTCAGAGATGCTCTTCTGCATACCTTGGTTGTGGTTATTTGAGTTACTGTTTCCTTTTTATCAACTCGAACCACTCTGGCCATTCTCCTCTAACCTCTGGCATCAACAAGGTATTTTCGCCCTCAGAACTGGCGCTCACTGGATGTTTTCCCTTTTTCGGACCATTCTCTGTGAACCCTAGAGATGGGTGTGCGTGACAATCCCAGAAGATCAACAATTTCTGAAATACTCAGACCAGCCTGTCTGGCACCAACATCCATACCATGTTCAAAGTCACTTAAATCACCTTTCTGCTCCATTCTGAAGCTCGGTCTGAACTGCAGCCGTTTGTCTTGACCATGTCAACATGCCTAAATGCATTGAGTTGCCACCATGTGATTGGCTGATCAGTAATTTGCATCAACGAGCAGTTGGACAGCTGTGCCTGATAAAGTGGCTGGTGAGTGTAAATTTAATTATATAAATTACTCTGGGTCTTACACATACAGAAATAAACAGACGTTTATGTATGCAATCAGTTTATAGCAGTAGATAGTAGTAGGTCCAAACCGGATCAAGGCCGAATTTGGTGGATCCGTGTAGGGTCTGGTCCAGATTTGCTCCGGATCCGTGAACCTTATCGGAACCGGATGGGTGGGAAATAACATATTTTCTATCAGCATAATGGAAAGCTGCTCCGAGGTTTATTCTTAAATGTTCACATTGTATTGGTTAAAGTTTTTGTTGGATTACAAGTTCTTGAGTTCAACTAAGCTAATTTGGCTCCAACACCAAACAACACAGTCGATAAAAATAGCAGGAAAGAAGTGATATTGTTATTGTATTATTTCATATATATTATATATTTTTATATCACAGCATTGTGTTCGAGTAATAAACCGGTGTTTTTATAACACAGCCTGCAGACCCACAAAATAGTGTAGCTAGCTATGTATGCATGACTTTGGAAGGAACGCAAGGTGCTGCAGGCAGAATGCAAGGGAACCAGGCATGCAATCATTAGCAGCTTACATTAGAGCAAGAAAAAAAAAAAGTTTTGCAAAAAAAAAACTATTTTGCTATTGTGTTTTAAGGTTTGGAAAAGCAAAAAAAAAAAACAAAACAAAACTATATAGTTCACTCTTGTTACCTCATACATAATGAAGCTCTATAGAAATCATCTAGATTGCGCTACCAGGATTGTTACCTTTAGTTTCTTTTAAATAAAGGTAAAACTAGCAACCCGCACATATGACTACCATGCCTACATTGCTCAGTTTCCCTTCTAACGATATTCAGTTTTCCCAAGGACTGAGGCAATGAGATAAAATGGAAATCTGTTTATTGTCTTCTAAAACACTTTCCGAGCACTGTTGCACCATTAGCTAATTTCAGTTTGTCTCGAAACCAAGTGAAAGGAGCAACCCACACACATAATACTTATTTCTCTTACCCGAGGCAGTAGCCAGCTGCAGATTTCATCTAGACAGCGCACAAACAAAATTATTGTTCCTGTGTTAAAGTATTGTACTTTGGCCTTTAAACACAAATGCTCCCGCTGAGAACAACACACACAAGGGAATTGGAGGGTTTGTTAGACAGTAGGGTTACGGGACTGAGAGCTAGAGTATTTAAAAAAATAAATCCTGACAAATTAGAGGGCTGTTTGCAATGGGCGTTTGAGCAATCACGACAGAGCCTCAACAGACCTCCCAAGCACTCATACATGTGTGTCTTTGTGTATTTGGAGGATCGGGGTGTGCTGTGAACGCTTGTGTTTGTTATTCTTCTTTAGGTCAACTCCTTGAAAGAGGCTAATGGATGCAAAATCACTGTCAGTCACTGCCACTCGCACTCTGTAATCTTACACACACACACACACACACACATGCTCACAATACATGTAGAGGATGTTACTTGGCTATTGTGTGTATCTCTGTCTCTTTGCATACTGTAAAAAGATCCACGGCAAAAAATCCCACGGGTAAAAAGAACCCAATTGAAAAATATCTGCTAAATCAAAGATTGTTTCTGCTGCAGAGGGACACGATTAAGTCTAGTGGTGCTGAAACTAAGCCTACAAATCCATTTACATAGAACTGAACAGTCTGTGCTCCATATTGAGATAAAACTGACTGAGAAATGTTCCATGCTTTCACTTTTACTCTGCAGCTTTCTCTCCAGGCAATCATTGTTTCCACAAATGCTCCCCATTTATATGTGATGTTCCACTTCACATCAACACTCTGATACTGTGTATCGGATTTAGTTTATTCCTCACTGTAGCAGCACGTTTCTCTGATTCCTGTAGTTTATAATCAAGACTAAAAAACTTAGTTACTTTGCTGTGCCAAATCTTTGTTTTTGTATTGACATTTTATGTTTTAACTTCGAGCTGATGAGCCCTACTTTCTCTTGATTATTTCAGACTTCACTGCAAACTTGACATTCTGATAACTGTTGCTGCATGATGTGGGCTGGAAAGTATCAGCATGTTCTTTAAATATTCTGATACATGGATTAAGCCAAGGAACTGTAGGCGTTTTTTTTATTTTGCCAGAGTCGTGTTCTGGATGTACTCAAGATCTTGTCTCTTTTTTTTGTACTGCTTTGGATGTACAAAGTAGATGAACACGTATTTACTATAACTTTGAAATTAACATTCTGTATGTTGTGACACAAGTCTACATAGTAAACAAACTGGATACATTTATACCAGCGCTAGTTGTGTAGTATATGCTACTTCACGTATATTGAAATTGACAATTTGTAATTAATATGAAATAAGAGGAATTAATATTGAATTTCTGTCTCTTTTTATTTCAGACCCGTATGATGACGATCTAAAAGTAAAGACCCAGAGACCTCGATCTGCTGACCAGCCAGGTGTGTTTCAGGCACAAACGGGTGAGTAAAGTGTTTGTGTGTGTGTGAATTACAATAAACAAACCTGGGCTTCTGCAAATATTGCATACACACACGGGCATATTCAAAGCTGTGGCTGCTTGGGGGAGGAAGTCCCTACTGCCAGGGGAAACCCCTTGCTCTGTCTTGTCCTTCTCCTCTATCCCTCCTTGCTTCTCTCCGGTCTTCTTCTTTTTTTTTGTTTTTTCAAGGCATTTGTGATGAGCTTAAGCCCTGACTCACGGTATGTTAATGAAGATGTAATGCGATTAACGGACATGCAATTAATTTGATTTCCTTCTTTGCCATGTGATGACGCCTCCACCAAAGGACATGGTGCTTATGAACAATTTAACAAGTGAGAAGTGGAATGAATTAACTCGCTTTCAAGAGCGTATCTCAGAGGAAACAGTCTTCACGGCTGCCCAGAGAGCTCAGATTCACCTACAGTCATGTCTGAACACCTAATCATGTATTGATGCATAAATATACGTTAACATGGAGACACATGTGCCCTCAAACAGTGACATCATGCGTTACCATACTCTTTTTTTATCCATATGTGCTCTCTAAAATCAAGGGCAGGGAGTGAGCAAAGGGCCACTGTGCTCTATCTGGCTTAGTAAATGTTAGTTCCCAACATTTGTCACACTTGGAGAGACGTGACTGGATAGGATTAAAGTCAGAGTGAAGTTAGTGATCTTAAAACACGTCTTGTAAGGGATCACTTCCCCAGAATCTAGCCTCGGTCTCTATAAGCAACCTTAACGACAGCCATCACTAAAGCCAGGACCGATTGGAGTTGCGCAGAAAAAATGAAAGCAGCAGCAGAAGCGGGAGCTGTAGTTAACATGTGCTGTGATACGATTATAACACATTTTCCTTCCTTTGTATTCTGATGCATTTTATCTGCGTATGTGTTTATATATTTCATTTAGTTTGATAATTATATTTTATGTTGCATCAGCTTTTTAGTAACTATCATTGGGAGAAACTTTGGAAGAACAAGTACCTAAAGAAGGGTGGAATGTGTATCGTTGTTTCATGAAGACAAGAAAACATTATATATTATTCATATTTATTGTAAATGGTATACATCAGACCAGGCTCGACAAAAGGAACACATAGTTTGTCGTACCATAGAGCAACACAGGCTCCTTTATCTGAACATGTTTAAATGCCTTTCAACCAGGTGGGAGGTGCATAAATGTTGCTATAACTACAGGCAGTATGTGTGCGACCACACATCCCTTTCATCATCTGGCTTCCAGGTTTTTCCCTTGACGATTGTATAAATTACAGTGTGTCTGTTTTTATTGTAGTAAGTCACAGCATGGTGTCACAGTCATCCCAAAGGAAATTTAGATTTTATTTCAGTAAATAAAAAGATGATAAAAACAGAGAGTTGCTAACAAGAATCAATGTGTTTTGATCCTTCTGAGAGAAGTGGAAGGATTCCAGTACTTCCTTGAAACTCTGGTGTCTTTGCTGTGACATTTTGTGAGCAGAATATTTACTACTTCGTATAAACACCACACAGTCTAAAACCGCAGTTAAGAAGAATATGCATGTTCTTCTCTTGCTTCTCTGGTCTTCTTCAGGTGATCCCGCAGCAGAGGAATGGTCACAGTGGAGTGTGTGCTCACTCACATGTGGCCAAGGCTGGCAAGTGAGGACACGATCTTGTGTTTCTTCTCCCTACGGGACCCTGTGCAGCGGGGCCCTGCGAGAAACACGCATGTGCAACAACAACGCTTCCTGTCCGGGTGAACCTGGGATCACAGGCTCAGGTACGCTTACCAAACTATGCACTGTCAGCCTTTCAGCGTTCCCTAAATCCAGAGGTGCCTAGGGGTTAATAATAAAACACAGCTTTAAACCATATGCCTAACACGGTATAGAACACATTTATTTTACATGAGATCTGCTCAGCCAAAGCATAATCTAGCCATGGTGCCGCAGAAGAAGAAAAAAATCATGCAGACTGTGAATGTCTGTGTGTCATTTTGTCATTTCACTTCACACTACTGGCCAGCTGAGAGAGACAGTGAGAGACATGACACCTGAGCTCCATGTCAGTAAGTCTATTAGACCTGCCACAGCTCAGAAGTTCATATTTTCTGACTCTTCTATCTTTAGCTCTCCTCTGCTGTTTCACTATTCTTTCTCCAATTCTCTCATTTTCCTTCAACTCTCTATATTTGTATGTAAATCATGTATACTGGTGTCTATTAAATTGTATAGTCCATATATAGATGGTTACGTTAGCACATTTTTTATAAGATAGACAATAATAGTTCTTAGTACATAGTAAGGTCTTGGCCTTATTTGACTAGTTTTACATTGATGGGTTAGGGTTGGGGTTGGGATTAGGGGTTGATGTAGAGTCAATTTAGATTAACACAGTGTGCGCTGCAGTTCAGCATTGTGGAGTCTCTAGGCAACGGGTCAGCCTTCAGAAAGACTTAGAGGTAAGTGTACCAGTTCTATCAGCAGTCATACACATCAGCCATAATAGATCTAACACTATGTTAGACAAATTGTGTTGTTATGCTTTAGCTTGTGAGCTTTTTCTATATATTCTATGTATTTTTTTCTTTTTCTACAATTCTCTACATTATCCTCTTTAAATCATTTTGATAGGGCTTGATTTTTCTTTCGTAAGCCCAAAGAAATTTATTTCATAACACTTCCACTTTAACTTTCACTTGAAAACTGCGATGTGAACGTTTTTTTGGAGCCGACCTGAAACCATTTTGTGCTGAATCCATTAAGGTTATGGTCACAACCAAATACAGTATATACGCCTACATCCTTGACTTATTTTCATACCCAACACAAATAATGTGCTCGTTCAAAAGACTTGGTCTAGATAAGATAAGATGTAAAATATTTTATATGCTCTGTTGTTAATAAGATATGGGTTTATGAGATTTGTAGATTATTGCATTGTGTTTTATTTAGATTTTATATGGCATTGCAACTATTTTTGAATTGAGTTTGTACTTGCTGTGCAAACTCTTCATGCTCTGCCAATCAGGAAAAGGGCAAACAATGAGCGGCTAATTATCTGTTCCTAAGCAGCACACAACAACAGGATAAAGTGATATCAAATCATTAGAAAATCTTGCGTGCAGGTTCTTCTTCTGTTTTATTGCCAGTGTAGGTCCTACCTAACTTTAAATGACGTACCACTTGTCCTGCTTTGGACTCATTGAGTCCAGCTCCAAACCAGAAGATGACAGATACTCAGTGGTCCTTCTTAAAGCTGTAGTTAACACATCATCCATAGGTGTAACATACCTCTAGGATAGAAGCAGCTGCTGCTAGTCCAGCAGTTGGCTTCTTGCAGTGTTCGAGGAAATCTGTCAGTTTAATGCAGTATATTTGTGGGACCTTTGAAAAATTAGGGTTCTTACATTATAATTATTACCAGAATGAAGGAGGCCAAGACAAATGGCTCATGCAGAATTAGCCTCAAGCCACTGTATTTGCTATTCTGTTGCTCTCTTATTCACAGCCTGAAGAAAGTACAATACAAAACAATATGTCTAAAAAAGTGATATTCTTGTGTTAAATACTTCTCTTCAAATGTTAATGTGTTTAGAATAAGTTTATACCAAGCAAATGAAAGAAAAATCTATTAAATTATTCCAAACTACATGTGGATAGTCCTGTAGAGTCCCTTAGAAAAATCATCATACTAGTAACACGCCAAGGTAATTGCCCAATCTATGATGAATTATGCTGGCTTTGTTCATTACAGAATAAACGGAGATTCTTTAAGGATTCCCCTTCTGAAAAAAATTAATCATGGCTGGAAAGGGTTCCTGGACAAAGCTGTGAAAAACTACAAGTTAGGAGGTTAGGAGGAGGGAAAAGGGTTTCACTTTTTGCATGTTATTAAAAAGTAAAAAGCTTACCTAGGCAATCCAGAGTGGATGATAGAGCCAGCAGGAAACTCATTAAGAGACCTATGGCAACTTTGAAGGGTTTGCATGTCTACAGGCTGAGATTGACCAGTTTGAGTTTTACATACGTATCATTTAGGTTTTTTTGGACATATATATTGTCACCTGTGAGTTAGAAGTCAGTCAGTATTTACTGATGCATCTCAACCCTTCCCAAACAAATACAAACTAAATGAAAAAAGTAGAAGAAAAGCAGAAGGAACATTTTCCTTTCCTGTTGGTGCATATGCTAATCTTGTTTTTATGCAAAAATGCCGACACGATTTGTATGTCTAAGTGCCTCATTTTCCATTCAGTGTCGATATTAATATCTTCAGCTGCTCCTTTGATGGAATATTGGTTGCTGTGTTATGTTCTGTTTATTATTTCATTTACCCCCAACTCCTCTGATGTTTTCTGACAGGGGTCTGGAGGGCTCTGGGGGCACTCCAGGGATTGTGCGAATGAGATTGTACCAAATTCAAATAGATAGGGAATGTGGGAGCAAAGAGTCATGAACATGACTTATTACAATTTTTTCTTATTTCCCTTTATTTTACCTTAATCTGGAGAAGAATGTATTATTATTTGTTAATCTCTACAGTGCTCTCTAGCTTTTTCCCAGTAAGTAAGAAACAAACAAATTCTGTAGTTCAAGTAGTAGTAAAGTACACACAGTGAGACACACAGTATGCTGTATGCTACATTTCAAACATCCTGGTCGGACCAAGTCTGTCAGTCACACCAAGTTTCAGGATTTATCCGAAACATCTTTAGAGGAAATCTTGTTAAAACACACTTTACATGACTTTACTCAAAACCACACATATACAATGCATGCAGGCTTTGCAGTACAATTTCACTCAAAGTGTCCTGAGGTGGGGAGAGTGCAGTCAGCATACCTAATTTAGTAGATGGGCTTGCCAGCATTTTCTTTTCTGCTTCTTTTTTTTTCTACCATTTATTTGTGTTTTGCATAAGTTAAGACTTAGAAGTATGGGTGTGTTATAAGTGTGGGTGGATATGTCTCTGGGCACCAGTCCGTTCATGCCTGTGTGCATCTGAACAAGTTAGGGAGCATCAAAAGAAAGTAGCTTAGACAGAAAGCCAATGAAGTGAAAATGGACATTTTTTTCTCTTCGTTTTTTCATCGGTAAAACTCTGAAATTAAGGTGATACAGAAAATCAATTTTAAGTAATGAGTTGGCTCTTTAAAAAGTAAACTAGGCAGTAATTGGTTTGGCAAATTAACTTTTTGGGGATTTTTTTATTCTTTGAATTTCTGCTGAAGTTTAAGGCCAGCTTCTGTTCTTTTTAGGTACCGCTCATTTACCAAAGATTCGATGACATTTAAAACACGGAGTAGAAACAATGGTGCACTATGAATACAGTGAGTGCAGGTCAGTGGGAAGTCAAAAGCTGCAACGCCACACGTGCAGTAATCAATCAAGCAAGAGACGAAGAGCGCGTGCAAGGAGGCAGTCGTGAACTCATGGCAGACTGTAAGCACACCAAGTCATGCATGTGCACGCACAAATTCTTTACTTTACTTTGCTTGGCAGATGATTTTATCCAAAGCGACTTAACCCATTGAGCTACCAGGCAGGTATTCTTACTCATATTCCTAAATAATGCAGCCATTCTGTGCTATGAGCCCATATTAAATAGTTTGTAATGATGGTAATCCTTGGAATGACAATGATGCTTTTGTCCTCTCATGAACTACACATTTCTCAGCTAGAACTGAGGTAGAAATTATTTAGGCTATTTCAGTGCATCGCATAGCAAAACATATAGTTGGTTTTCTCTATATGTTAAATTAAAGAGCATTTCTATCTTTTATCTGTGTTTGCTTGCATTTGCATCAGAAACCAAGGCCAGTGTAATTGAGTCCATGTGCTGCTTTTTCTGTATATATTATTTTTCTCCTACAAACATGATAATCTGGAGTTCATGAACTGCATTTTGTGACCAGGCGTGTTGCAAGACACAGATATGTCACTATGTCCTTTGATCAGCACTGATTACTTTATTATATTCTATTTTTGCCCTGCTTGCTGCTGTAAACATGCTCTTTTCTCGTCCCTCTGTGACTGTAACCCTTGGTAGCAGCACATTCCCTTTGAATGCACAGAGCTGAAGTAAAACATAGAGAACGTTGCAGTATTGGTATTAGTGTCAGGACAAACTACAGATTAAAATACAGTTTGAATTTGAAAGTTCATTGACTTTATTCACACATAATTCTGGTGTCATGAAAGAGTTTTTGGCATGTTTTTTTTTAATCTCCATTTAATTAGTTTACTTTTTTTCTGCCACTGTCTCCTTATATTTTTCTTTTCAAACGTGTTTTAGTCCCTACATTGCACAGCTTGATTTTATAGGCTAATTGATTGACTGCACAGTCAGACCTCGGTTAGCTTGTACTAAGTTTGAGGGATAGCGGTTCGATTTGAATGAATAAATAATGTCGTACAAGCTGTTGTGTTGCAGTAAAATGAAAAACTCTACTGTATTTTACAACTTTTTTGTTGCTTGTTAATGCTTCATTTTGTGGAGTCAGTTTCCCTTTATCTTCTGAAAAGGTCTTACCCCCAAGAAATCTGCTTAAATTTTAAGAATTTCACTGTTATCATTACCGACTGGAACGATGTGTTGTTTCATATACTGTATAATGATGAGATATTTAGACTGACATGCTCCAGTCTCCATTAGCATGAAAATACCAGCTACATAAAAATACCACATTTCACATGAGTAGAAGTTGCTTCAGGGCTGCAACTTTCTCAGCACAATGCACTAAATTGCCATTACAAAGCTATAATATAAATATTTTATTAGTAGTAGTATTTCAAACAAACATCAATCACATTTTATTTTTACTTTCATCATCATGATCTCATCCCAATTCATCTGTTTGAAAAAGAGTAGGCTGTATACACATATATGTCCCTACCGCTTTCATACATATTATATTTAATAATATTTATAAATCCACTAACTAAATATTGTTGTTTCTAGAACATTCTCCCTGTCGTTTCAATTTGATCACGCTAGAAAGTTTAAATGTTTTACTAGCTAGCGCTGGGTGTCTGGCTCAGGGACACACCTGGTGGGGGATAGATTAGGAGTCAGATGGGGGTTCTCTTGGGGAAATTTTTGTGGACAGGCTGCCCCAAGATGTCAAAGGTTTAGTGTTCAGTGTCTTGTGCAGGGACACTTGTGACAACATGTGACCACTGCCCTACCATTTGAGTCATCCTTGCCCAAACAAGCTAATGTTAGCTTTGTGCAAACGTTACCGCTGACAGACTGTATACAACAAGAAAACTTTCTTTAATAAGTAATATCTGCATATATCATCTTTTTTGTTAAACCTTTGAAATGATTTGTTCGCAAATCATCTTAGTCTTCCCCACTTAGTCTGTCTACAATAACCTTTTTGTTATAAGTAGGCAGTCTTAAGTTAACCTCAACTGGTACAACCCACAAGACCCATAAATGAGTTTACTTGAAAAAGAATTTCATTAAACTTAAGAGCACAGTGACTCAAAACTGATAGTAATACTTATCAGAGAATATAGTTCTGATACTTTTTTATCTCTGCTACCCACTTCAACATATCTCCACTTTGTATATCAGCCTACAACATATCAGTACCATGTTTTGCTGATTTTAAGGATATTTCTGTATTTACCAGCTCTCCATATACTATAATTTTTAATACTATTCCTCTCTCTCTCATCCATCTACTTCTGCTCCTCTGAGCCTTCCTTCATAGGGCAGACTTAATTATTTATCGCCATGATTTATTTAGCTTTGCTCAACACGGGACTAGCAATCTTTATCCTGCTGTCTATAACCTTCTCTACCTCTCTGTCTGTGCAAACCTCCTCTATAACTTACTTGCTTTTTTCCCGCATCTCCACATCTGCTCCTCTTTCATTCTTGCATATCTTTATACTTAGTTTACTCTCCCCTGGTCTCTGACTAAACATTTTTTTAAATAACCCTATTCTCTGCTTGACCTCTTTCCAAAAGTATTTTTGTTTTCTTTGAAATATACTTATATAGTCTTATTTTCTTAGATTCAGCTGTTTTTAATTCCATATTTCCTTGACAGTCGTTAACTGATCTTTTTTTATAGGAATTGTTTTTCAAACAATAATATCTGTCATAGCATTTTTATCTAATCACTTCACTCATTATACGTGTGAGTGTCTGAACGTGTACAGTATGTGATTGTTCTCTGTCAGTGCCATGTAGTTGAAATGCGCACAACGCTGACAGACCATTCGCTAGTAGCTGCGTTGAAATTCCGTTCATTATTTGCACAGTTTTTGTGCAACTCCTCTGCTCATTATTATTCTGGTTTGATTTATTTCAACTTCATCTGTTGCTATAATGGGATGAGAGGTGTGATGAAAGAGGTAATGATGAGGAAGAAAGAGGGGAAATGTGGAGAAATATTTTGAATACTTTAATTGGTGTTTGAAGTGTTTGAAGTTCATTGAGATCCTTTGGTTCACTGTATATAGTAATTGAAGCCTCTAAATATTTCACAAGCAGCCGTACCACGTTCATTTCCTTGTCATGACTCGAGCTGCATGACTTCAACCTAACCTAACCTCCATATTTCTCTCTGTAAGTCTAGTTTCATTCTCAGTGTTTCTTGTCCATTGTAATTGGAATGTTTTTGGAGGTCAAAAGGTCACCTCCTTCATGGTTTTTTTAAGGAATGTGCTCATACTCATTGAATCTCTCATGTCTGTCTCATTCTCCAACCCTCTTGCCTGCAATTGGATGCTCTGCGCCCCCCCAATCTATCTCATCCCTCATCTCCATGTTATGTGTTTTTGTGCGTCGTATTCGTGGGTGTTTGCAGCAGTGCATGGGCTGTGGGAGGAGTGGTCATCATGGAGTCTGTGCTCCGTGACCTGTGGCCGAGGCTCCAGAACACGAACCAGGAAGTGTGTGAACGGAGACGGGGCTGTGGCATGTGAGCGGCCTGAGACTCAGACCAAACCCTGCAACATAGCAGTGTGCCCTGGTTAGTACCATCCCCATATACATGACACACTAGCCTCACTCTCTTACAACCTGTCTGCCATCCAAATATGACTCCGCCTTCTTTTTTCCCTTCCAAGTCACAACATTAAACCTACAAACAACTGCGTTTTATCATTTGAATGTATATGTTCATACATGCACTAACTTGTGTTCTTCCATTGTAGCTGTTGTACCGACCGTCTCTACTGTTAACATGACGAACGCTGCTTTCACAACAAATCACACATGCTGTAATTATGATAACCTGAGTGAGACAGCTCCCATAATTTTAAGTGTTGAGTATTGTTTCTGACAGCTCTGATTTATTCAACTTGGCGAAAAGAACTAGTATCAAAGCTAAACTATGTTCCCTACTAATAAATAGATATGAATAAAAATAATTAGTTCAGCTAATTGAACAAGTTTATCAAGTGATGTAAGATAACGTTTCCTTCACTAGTAATTCGTATTTTTTTCTGCTGTTGTTTTTTAATAAATGTGTTTACAATAAAATAAGAGACAGATGCTCAAGTCGACTTTCATGGAATATCCTAAGTTCTAGCGCTTTTATTTATGGCCAGAATTGATGACATTTCCTTCATCTTGAGATGTAGTTTGTGTTTAGTGCTAATTGGTTACCTTTCTGACTTAAGCATTCGATTAAATGTACGACTGTCTCACTGAGTATAGCCTCACTGAGCCATTAGCAAAGAAGATCTCCTTTGCTTTCACATGTTAATTAACACATTACAATGCCAATACCTAACTGAATGCATCTAGTGTGGTGCAAATAAGTTGTACTGTAACTTAGAACAACACTTAATCACTTGACAGTAAAAACATTGGAAACTTTATTTCTTTCTGCCTGTTCTGCTGACATGTTGCGAACGTAGAGTTTTGCTGCCCGTCTTTCCTGCTTGCTCATGATCACTGCTTTACCTCTTTTGTCCTCATGTGAGTATTCAGATTCATTCATTCCCACTTTTTCCCCACTCTCCATCCTGTAGGATTGTTGCCTAGCAAAGCTTGTGGGTTGGACTTTTGTGCTTCCTCCATGGTTGGCTTGGTTTGGATTGCTGAAAAGACCTGCAGTGCAGCTCTTCAGCTTTTGTCTCTGAGATTACCTATTAGGCGTATACCTCGTCAAGAGTAGCAAAAAGTCACTAGTGGAGTCCCATCCAATTTTGCTTCTGAGGGTACCTCGGGACATTATTCCAGTCTGGTTCAGACTGTCCAACAGAAACGTCTTTATCAGGCTGTCACTGGAGTAAAATAGGACCACTGATTGATATAAAGTCTCAATTGGGCAGAGACAGAGCAAAGAAACGTCATATATAGCCACAGATGTGGCACTAAGGAAAAGCCTTCAGCATTGTGAGGCTTAAAATATACTTTGGGCATATGTATGACTGTATGCAATTTTAATTTTGGGTTTCAAGTGTCCCTTTAGCAAGCCAAGAGTCCCTTTAGAAAACCACTTACTCTGAAAGCACTGACATTAGAAAGGAGTATTCATTTCAGTGATTTAATTTGTTCTGTGTCGGCAGAATATAAATAATTTCTGCATAGCGTCGGAATCACTACATTAATGGACGCAGAGACACTAAAACACAAGGCAGGTTATAAGGGACTTTGCGTCTGCTTTCTGAATAATTTTATTTTTTTTCCTGGAATGGATTTCACTCCAAGTGCGAGTGAGTGCTTGTATAGTATGTAATCACTCACACCGTGAGCAATTATCACACGGTAAGTGCATTTTATTTATTATTGCCAGAGCAAAAGAAGTCTTCTATTCTTTTCTGGATTGTGCCTTTACATCTCTCCTTATGGACTCTGGGCTAGAGCCGTTTTGTTTCCTCACCACCTCTACTGAATATATATTCCTTTTTATGATTTTTGAAACAGGGGTTTTATAAGGTTAATATTTAAATGAAACAAAGTGTCCCCGTTGCGAGATAAAGAGGATGCAAAGTTATGTCTCAGAGAGCGAGGGATAGGGAGAACTTGTAATCTAAAGTATGGCCTCCAGGATGTTTTGCAATGCTGTTTTGGGAACAGTGATGGAAAGAGAGGGTTTAGGGAGAAAGGATGGACTCTTGCTTCAAGGGCCTTAAGGAAATCTGTGCATGTGTGTTTTTGTGTGGTTTATGTATTTATGTATGTGTGTGTGTGTATGAGCACACTGAATCTATCACAACAAATTCAGTTTGCTTTTGGGAGTTCAAAGGCAACCATCCTTTGAAATGGTGAATACCAGCATAGGCTTTTTGGCAGAAACGTCAATGCGTAGGGAAAAGAGCTTTGATGGATCTTGTCTATATATATATGTGACTGTGCGTGTTTGTTCGTGATAGATAATATGTGATACTTGTGCATGTGTTTCTCGAACATTTGATCATGCAAATGATGTTGTCAGTAGACTTTGTGCTATACTGTACAGCTTACTCTGTCTAAACTACACTACTACTACTATACTGTGTATTCATTAAGCAGCCTAGCAGCTCAGTGGTTAAGGCAGAGGGCTGGGATGCAGAAATAGCAGGGTCGATTCCCAGCTGCGGCACCCAGCCCATCCCCCGTACCAGGTGTGTCCCTGAGCGAGACACCCGGCGC
>JAUMTR010000003.1:12631625-12647773 GCA_032270685.1 Microctenopoma stevenorrisi
CGCCTGTGGCTGCTCACTGCTCCCCCCAACGGGGGATGGGTCAAATGCAGAGAACACATTTCATTGTAACATGTAAAACTGTATCAATGATAAAATAAAGTGGTCTCTTCTTCTACTTCTGACTGCATCTCTTCACACCTGCCTAACTCCTATGTAGACATATGCTAAGATAACACCTCAGACAAATGCTTGCTTATGAGGGGAGAGCTGCAAAATTTGAATATGGCAGCTGTCTATCAATCAACAGGCCGTGTAAATGGGCATATATGAGCCAAAATGAATACATAAATATGAAAACTCTAATTTGATCATGTCAGACCCGTTAGAGGCAATGTCACAAACTCATTTGTGACATTTGTGTGTGGGCAGAGAGCTGGCTGGAAATGACTTTTAAGTCTCCTGACAGCTACTTTTCTTTTCTCTCAGTGAGTTACTTACTGTGTCTTAATTACAGGCAAATTGTTATTCGGTGGCTTTGGCAAAAGAACAGTTTCATTTGCGATAGCTACAGTTGATGTTTTGTAAATACACTATTTGTTGTTTCTTTGTTGACATGACACCTTCTCTGGAGTTTTAATCATTACGGCTGCAAAAGTTATTTAAATACATTTTTACCAGACACACAATTTTTAATAGAGTTTGCTATAAATCTCTTTTCGTATCTGTGATTGATCAGGTGTCTTAAACCAAAGATTTAAAGGCATGTTTATTCATTACCCAGGACCATGTCTGGGCGATGTCATGCTAAATTCAACTTCACAACTCATTCTGCGCATGTCACCTCCGACGTAACATTAGCCTCAGATAGTTAGTGCGCCGCACGAGTCACACGCACACAGCGTGATTGACCACATTACAAAGGAGAGTTGGCAGAGTTTCCCCACATGGGAGAACCAGACACATACATTTACAGCTCTGCACTTGACTTATTCTGCCACTGCCACTTATTCACCATTTATTTTAGTTTTTGCTGTAGATGTGAGATACTATTTGTTATCAGAAATAACAATTGAACGAAAACTAAATAGTCTGTGCATTCACAGCATTAAAAAACATTTAGAATCTTGCTTTCTAACATGTTGATCTTATGACGTTTCTAAGATTCGTTTAGAGATTATTGTCTCAAACGTGGTCTAATGTGACATCAGTGTTACTTTGCTACACTTTTGATAGCTGGACAAAATGTCTGTTAGTAATAAGACAGTTGCCAGGTATTACAGATGCACCAGGATAAAGATACATTTAGATTTAGATGTTGATCTAATGATGGTTGACAGTTTTAGCAAAGCAGCGTTGGGTCGTTTTATACGAATGTATAATGAATAATATATTATGGACGAAGATCTTTAATGATTAGATTTCTAATCAAAATTGTGTATCAGTGAAAAATCTTTAAAACTGTCTGAATTATTGCAGGGATTGAAGCTGACAACACACCAAAAATATTTTTCTGCACACCCTGATTAATCTGCCTGTGGTTATGATTAACATATATTATTTGCATTTTAGGTATTTTATTTGACAACTATATAATTCCAGCGATGCTCCCTTATTAAAGAGGACAGTGGGGGCTTTGATTACAGGGGTGTGTGTCATCAAGCTTCCGTTAAGCTGTTTGATATTCAGACAGGCAGTACTGTCTTGTATTATTGTATTATTATTAGATTTTTATTCATCTAATTCTGTGCACACACCAGTCGAGGGTTTGAATGCAGCGATATAGCGCCGCAAATAAAAATCCAACTGACTGCACTTTGTATGAACTCTTTAAGACAGTTATTTCCTAACAGATTGAAATATTTAAAATGCCCATAGAAGCAGTGAATGTGTTATGTTTGTTTGCCTCTATTTATGGCAAATGATGATCTCCATTTTAGCTTTCCTTCAGCCTACCTAGTTTATCTGTTTTTTTTACTTTCTTCAAAAAATCTGTATCAGTTTTGTATTTATTTCCTTTTGCTTCCAAAATCGAACACGTTCCAACTTCATTCACCAGCTGTCGCCCTTTATCTAATTCCCTTTGTGTCCAGTGGAGGGCCAGTGGTTGGAGTGGGGGCCGTGGTCGAGATGCAGCGTGACGTGTAATGTGGGAACCCAGCAGAGGCAGAGACGCTGCAGTGCGTCAGCGCATGGTTGGGCTGAATGTAAGGGTGCTCATCAGGAGAGCAGAGAATGCAGCAACCCCTCGTGCAGTGGTAAGGCATAAAAAAAATCACGCTTAGTGTTCACACACAAACACCAGTCTCTTCAAGATGCACCATATCTATCAGCTGAGTAGAACTTTATACTTCACATTTCAAATAACACTAATAAGTTTGGTTCTTTGGTTCTTTTTGTTTTTTTGTTGGTCCCTTTCCATAATCTCCACCTGTTGTGCTCTTCCAGGTGGTGGTAACTGGGGCAGCTGGAACCACTGGAGTCTCTGCAGCAAGACGTGTGACTCTGGCTTGCAGCGTCGCTTCAGGATGTGTGAAGGCACCGGCGTGCAGGGATACCCCTGCGATGGCTCAGGAGAGGAGGTCCGGTCCTGCAATGAGAAAAAGTGCCCTGGTGAGTGACTGGAGTGTGAGCGTTGTGTGTGTGTGTGTGTGTGTGTGTGAGAAAATTAGGGAGAACTACAGTGTATAGTCATAAAGTGTAGATATTATTTTGATTTCAGAAGTCTTTAAAATAGTTTTTCCTTTTTCTGTGAGGCTACATTTTTCTCTTGGCTGACAGAGAAAAAGGTGTGTGTGTGTGTGTGTGTGTGTGTGTCTGTATCTGTGTTCTCAATCTGCACATGCATAGTATTTGTCTGGCAGGCTGGAAGTGATTCCCAGTGGTTCGCACCACAGACAAAGGCTTCCATCACAATTGTAGAAGTGCACTCTTCTCGTCTTTATCTATCTCCCTGTCTATTCACATACTTATCCATCTGTACCTCTTCATTGATTTTGCATCTCCTTGCCTTGTGGTGTTCTTTTTCTTATGTCTGTTTACCTGTGACTTACACCATCTCCTCTTATATATCTCCTTTTTAACGTTGCTTTTATCGCACTAATCTCGCTCGTTTTCTCCCGCTGGATTTATTTTTGTCTGTTTTTCCCCACCTAGTAGAGGGGGGAGATGTTCAACGGCCCGCTTGGTGCTATTTGTCAGACTGTCAGCCGCTGCAGGAAACTGTGGTTTAATAAGCTTGCCTCTTGATTGAAGCTGTGTGCACGTGTGAATATACGAGTGTGTTTTCTGAGCAAGCCACCTGTACGTGCTTGCACTGAGCTCCGACGGGCTACAAATTGCAAACTTTTGAGTGCAGCCTCCACCATGACCATGTTTGGAGTGGCTCTCAAGCCTCTTTTAGACAAGACAAGTATCTTGTCTGTTGTCATTGCAGCGGAACATCATATCATGTTTACTCTCCCTTTGTGTGCGTCTTTCTCTCTCTCTCTCTTCCCTCTCTGTCTCTCTTAATCTCTCCGCATCGTCTCTGCCAGCACTCGTCTGCCCCCTCGGAATGTCTTCAGAGCAGACTCCCTTATTTTTTCATCAGGGTTATGAAAGAGAGGGAGTGTGTGTGTGTGTGTGGGGGGGGGGGGTAAGATGAAGAGGGAATGAGATACTGTACTGAGGCTGTGGCACTGACAGAGAGCACTGAGCAAGGGAATAAGATTGGGAGCTGCTGCAGGAAAACATTTCAGAATCTTGTTTTTTGTGCTATTCTGTCTCCGTGTTTTTTTCACTGGATATGTGAGTCTGTGGGAGGTTGTGTGTGTGGCCATTTCTCTTTTGACTGACTGTGCCTGATTTTATTTTCCCTTTTTGTTTCTCACTTACTTCTACAGCTCCTCATGAGATATGTAAAGATGAGCACCTCCTCTCTACGTCGTGGAAGAGAGCCTCAGCTGGAGAAACTGTCTTCAACAAATGTCCAACTAATGCCACTGGTTAGTCGCACTATGTGCACAGCTCTTCTTGCAAGTCATTACCTTCATATGCATTTCTGTTTACTTATGTGAAAACTAATGTACGGCAACAAAAAATGAAATTAAAACCTGAAATTGTCCAACAACCGATGTTTAGGGTCTCGACACGTTCAGGTCTCTCTGTAAAACAGAGGTGAAGAAGAGAAGGAGCCCACGGAAACATGTTGAAACAGTTAATTTTAAATTCAAATTAAAGCTGAAAAGTCCTCAAAACACAAATTAAAAGAATACATGTAAACCTCAATACATTTTAAGAACTGGTAAATAAGAGCTGCACTACACAGTCATGTTGAATTGTTGGATTTCCAGCACTGGACAGCAATCTCATATGACAACATTGCCCCCCCCCAGCTTAGCGCGGTGGCTTAGCAATCTACATTGATTCACTTGGCAGTTGAGAGTAAGTCGTATATACCATTAGCTCCTCATAATTATCATGGAGAGAGTGAGCTACACAGGCATAGAAAGTCATACATCAACAGTAAATGCACAAACAAGGAGACCTAATAAAAAAGAAAAGAGAAACAGTAACCTGTAAAAATCTAAGAATATACATGAAAAAAACTCAATGAACTGGTGTTTGTCAGTAGTCAAGCACAATTCAACAACAGCACAGCATCAAACATCTCATTAGTGCCAGAGAAAATAGTATAATATTCAGGACATGCTCAATTACTCAAGTTTCACAATGTCTTCAGTGGGTTTCTATATCTGCAAAAAGTCCTTGGTTTGGAATTAATGGGTTGTTTCTTTTATCTTGAAATAATAATAATAATAAATAAGTGAATTAAAATGAAGGGTCTTAAATAGAAACAGAAAATAACCGTCCCTAAATAATCTAAGCTTTAATAGAGCCATTTCCAACTCATCTACCTCTGTTCACCAGACCTGTTTGATAGAAGTGTTTACAATATTTAGCACATTGCTAATCTAAACTCTCAAACAACAGTCCATTTGTCTTTACAACTTTGAGAATCAGAAACAAATGCACACCTTGAATGCTTACACGTCCTTCTTCAGCATTGGCTCCAACATGAAAACACGCCTTCCTAAATCAGCCAGCCACACACACCACACAACTTGGGGTTCAACACATGAGTGTTAAAGTAGTTGTAACAGTCCTACAGGATGTTTGACTCTAGTCTCGTATTGTTTATAGGCTTTTCTTTAGGAACTCTGTGAGTTATGTATGCCATACTGATTCATTGAACTTTTTTGTGTCTCTTTTTGTTCCTAGGATCTGCTAGTCGTCGTTGTATGCTGGACAATAATGGAGTTGCTTTCTGGGGTCCTCCGAGCTTCGCCAGATGCATCTCACTTGAATACAGATATTTACATTTATCTGTAAGTAAGCTTAGGATCTCTGTTTATAGAATATTTTTGTATCATCCTTAGGAAGAAAAGAAGGAGGTGTATATCCCTCCAGATTACATCACTTGAGCCAGTTAGTTGCAGCATTACTGACTCACCATATCCCACCTTTCTCCGAGTCGCATGTCTCATTAGTGAATTATAATAAAGTGAAGACTCCATCTGTTTTCAAAAGTTATTCTCTGCCTCAGTTTTCTTCCCTTTTCACCCATCTTGTTGCTCTGTTCAAACAAAAAAAAGTTTACTCAAAATAGATTCTCTTCACTGAAGGCTTGCTGGTATCTCTAATTAGCTTCTCCAGAGGTTTGCACTCACACTTATCAATTAATGAACATAGCTAATGAATGTGTTCATCAGCCAGACTGTTTTCCTGCTCTGTGAACTTCAACCTTTTCTATCTCCTCAATGATGGCGGAAGGAGATGAGGGTCAGGGGATTGTGCGTGACGCAGCTGATTGCACTGTTCGTTTCCGTTCTAACCTTTCATTAACACCAGGAGTCAATAATTAATTTTCTGTGATTGCTGTTATCTTGTGTTTCTGTCGGGCTCTTCCCCCTCTCTTTCTCTCACTCTGCATTTCACACACACGCATGTCTTGCTTTCTCTAACTTTTTCTCTAAAGTGATGAGATCCAATTTCTGCCTCCGAGTGCTGCTAGGCCTCTTTTTGCTCGCCTATTTTAAGCACAAGCTCACAAAAAGCTCCATGTACATATATACTCCTGTCTCGAAACATTCCCCTCGGCTCACATCCAAAACATTCTTATGATTTCTTAGGGGGAAAAACATGATCCTGGTCTGTTTGGTCTTGCTGTTTTTGATATTTTCACCAACTACATGTTTTGAATAAGAACACAGCCTAATGCTGCAAGTGCTATAGTGCTAGAGTACATTTGCATTGAATCTTCAAACTTTCTGTCTCTCTGCAAATCCTAGCTACGAGAGCATCTCGCGAAGGGTCAGAGGACCCTGGCTGGGGAGGGCATGTCTCAGATCGTACGGACTCTCCTGGAGCTCTTGCAGAGGAGGAGCTACTACAGTGGCGACCTTCTCTTTTCCACGGAGATCCTGCGAAATGTGACGGACACCTTCAAAAGAGCAACCTACATCCCAGCTCCCGACGATGTGCAGGTACACAGCGCCGTCTCATAAGTTACACGCACGTACAAATCATGCCGTCATAGACACATTCTCGCGCGCTGATACACTCGCAGCGCCTCCGAATTTATTCAGTGTAGAAGCTCCACTATCTACAGCACAGGGTGTGCATAACAATGAACTACAGCTTCACAGTTTCTCTGACCTCAAAGGGGATTTTTTAGCAGCAGTTTTTACTTTTCACTGCCTGTAAGAGAGCAAAACGTTCCTATATCAGTCAGTCATTTGACAGATATTATATAATGTTTTGTAATATGCCTATGTACAGACGATTACTGTACTGAATGTGACACAGAATAAACTACAGCGCTGCTGCAATGCAACTCACTGCGGTAGTTTTCAGGGTAGATGCTGTACAACTGATGGCAATGTGGTTACGACCGTGAGGAATGTGACGGTTCTGTTGCATTAACGACATCTTTATCTTGTCTGTAGAAATTCTTTCAGATAGTCAGTCACATGTTGGACATGGAAAATCTTGAGAAATGGGAGGACGTTCACCAGGTAAGGCTATCTGTGTGATGCTGTATACCTTTATTCCCCAGCCAGTGACTGCACACAAGTTTCCCAAATGCAGGTGTGTGTATGGTTAAGTGAGGCGCTGCCTGTGACTACATCCCCCCTTAACCTTTAAATAATAGTGTCATAAAAACAGACTTGTTTACTAAACACAGTGGCTACCTATTAATTACATTTTGTGTGTGTGTCTGTGCACGTTCGTGTGTGACCCAGCTTGATGCCCTTGAGCTGAGGTGTGTTTATTTGCCATCTGGACACGATAAACAAACAACCAAATGTGATATTATTACGACATGGTTTCATGTTTTGAGGCGTGAGACGTATCTTATCTTAGTTAGCAATGAATTATGATGAGCTCATAATTCATCTCTCGTCGTCCTCCCTCCATCCACAGGTCGCTCCCGGTGCGGCTTTGCTGATGAGGATATTAGAAGATTTCATTCACCTCATCGGAGAAGCCCAGAAGCCTTTTTTAAGTTTTCTAGTGGTTACAAACAATCTAAGTACGTGTTACGTCGTTCTTAAAAGTCATTTTGATATTTGAGAGTTAAGGTCAGAGTATCAATGTTCATTTTTCCTTTTTTTCGTCTTCAGCTTATGCTCTTTTGTTGTATTCAAAACACATACTTCAAAACATACCTTGTTTCTTGAGGCGACTTTCGTCATTAATCAATTTATTACTATACAAGGTGACAGTGATGTTTTAAGATAACTTTCCCTGCTTTTGGCTTGCTATATCTGTAATCACTGTTTCATACACCAGTGTTGCTGCTGTAATAAGTTTTCTTTCAAACTGTTTTTTATATCTCTTGTTTGTCTAGTGATAACTATCCAGCGAGAGCCGGTGTCAGCGGTCTCCAGCGATATCAACTTTCCCATGAAGGGCCGGAGAGGCATGAAGGACTGGGCCAGAACCGCTGAGGACAAGCTCTACATACCTAAAGAGGTCTTCACAATCCCTGCAGAAGGTAAAGCGCTGATGTTTTTGCCCAGACCTTAGAGTTTTCTTTAGTTTCTTTTTTTGGTACCATACTGTACTGCTCTCCATAAAACAAAAGATCTGATGTTTTCTAGAAACACCTATCAACTAGGCCTATGCCAAGGCCTCAGAACTCTGCTGATTACTGAAAGGAATTTATTTCTAGAAAAATTATTAACATTAGCCTGTGGTGCTATTTTAAGACAAAACAGCAGTTCAACTTTGAGAACTAAGCCCAAAGCTAAGATCTTGATTAATGGTTGTCCTCATTCAAAGGTTTGAATCGTTGACATGTGAGAACCTGTTAGCAGCTCATGCAGCACTCTCTTTAGCCAAGGTCAGACTGGCTTGCCAAGAAAAATTATCCCAGTGTGAATGCACTTTGAGATGTGTCTCATGGAAGTGGATAGAAGTCTTTTCAAGGACGTTAAAGGGTAATGCTGAGAAGGATTTGGACTGTGAAGAAGCCCTGGAGTACTTCTCAAGAAGATGCAGGTCTTTCATCTAGGAAAAAGTGTGCAGCATCCTCTAGAGAGCATCAAATCTTCATACGTTTGAAAGATGTCTCTTCGCTTTTGGCAAAAACAAAGTTAACTGCTGTTAGTCTTAACTGCTGTGAATTTGTTTCCACTAGGTTTTATAGGAAGCCAAGAAACAAGCAAAGTGATTGTCCAAACACTCACTAAGTATTAAAGATGGAAAAGAAAAACTGATATTAGGAAGCATGGAGGGTTATCAAAATGGCTTTAAAGAGTGGAGAAAGGGTGGTTCATTCTGGATAACAGCATTACTGTGGCAGATGCAGTCCGCCACCAATAAAGGCAAAGGCCACATCTCACAGGAAATTACACTGGCAAACTTCCTCTTTTCCCACCCATCCCCCGTCTAAATTAAAGTCAGAGATTCAGAGGATCGCCAGGCTGAGGGAGCAGAGCCGTCTCTGACCTCTGACTCTCACTCATAACACTGAGTCACATCATCGCAGACTCAACCACTTTCTCTGTCTTTTAATTATTCAGTATAATATGCCTATTACAAAGCATCTACCATCTCACCTTTCCTTTATATAACACGACCTGTTTCTGAGTTGTCAGTTGCTTTGTTCAAGTTGTTTGTCAACATTTTATAGAAAAGTTCATTTAGATATTTCAAAAGATACATTTTAGGTTGCAGCTGGAGACAAAGTGATATTAGCAAGACCTTGTTTAATGCAGTTTTTGATTCTCCGTTTATTATGTCTGTGTCTTACCTCCTACATCTCCATTTTTTGTCCATTATCCTCGTTTTGAGGTGTTGAATATTTCGTCCTTTTCACTGCCCGTACCACTTTCAGCACATACAATGGCCAGTTTAGCATATGCAATTTGGTAAGGTGTCATCCAAACTGCATATATCTTAATGAGTTATGGCGTTATCAGCCCTCTTTGACACTACACATTAAGACATTTTTTTTGGGGGGGGGTTTATTTATCCCCACAACGACAGCATGTTGCAGGCGGACACTTAAACATCCTCATAAAGGCCCATTGACACCTTTGTGTGTGCGTGCACAGACAGGCCCACTGGCACACAGCCAATTGATGGGTTCATGAAATGCTTCGCTGGGCAGAGGCTGCGATTGTTCTTGGCTGATTTTGGAGGTGACAGCCTCCCTTTCTCCCTCCATGGGCTTTCTCTTTGTTTCACAAACATACATGACAGACCACTTGATCCGTCCGTTAGCCATGCACAATCGTACTGTATATCCAAAGATAAAAGCCAGCAATTACTCCGCATGCAAGTACACCATCAAAGCCCAGGCACATGACTACACGCTAGATACAAGTATCACTTAAGGAGCACCACAAACCACATGGGGTCTACGCTCTAATAGTATGTTATTAGAACTTGCTTATTTGCAAGTGTGTTGCCAGTGAGCTGAACATATACTATAAATATTTAACTTTCATACCCTTTGTATTAAGTCCTGATTCGCAACCTGGATCTGAAACTAGAGGCTGGGGGAGCTAGCTGGACAGCATGTCTGTAAGACACAGCACGGCTAATTTATCCAACACATTGTCATTTGTTTAACATGTATATAAATAAAATTAAAAAAAATATATATATATATATATATATACATATTTTGTACATTGCTTCACATCTTACTGTAGCAACAATAAACAGTGAGACAGGCCAGGAGGCCACTGCTCAAATAGCTAGTTGAAGCAAGCACGTCCATGTGAAACCACAACCTAATTTGTCATTTATTGTCATAATTTAGTAAAATTAGCTAAGATAATCAACTCCTGGCTCCAGGTCAACGTTTAACGCTCACTTCTGCAAATCCTGTTTATCTCTAGTTAAGAAGATTGGATTAGGTACAATTAGGTTCTCTTCTGTTTGTACAAAAGGTGTGAAAGAAATCAGAAGTGCTTCGTTTTCAATCTTTGATTAAAACCACAAATCATGGCTTAGCATCAACCCCATGCATGTCTTTTTCTGAAAAATCGGTTCCACGGCGGGTAAATGGTGGTTTGCCATTTTGCCAGATAACAGCTGACACCAATTACTTAGATCTTCAGCTAGGGGAGAGTGACAAAAAGTCTGTTCATGGGAAATTGTTTTTGATTGAGTTCTTTTGTGGTATTAATCATCCTCAAATGCAGGAGTACCACCCCCTCACGCACTGATTTACCATTTACCCACAATACACTGACTTTCTCATTTGCATGCCTTTGCAGACACTGTCCAATTAGGATCCATCACACTCACAGACTTTCTCATGCTGACTTTAATGCGTTTTTGTTTTTTGTTTTTTCTCACACTCACAATTGCTTTTTTTTTTCTCTACTCTCGGGATCTTTTTGTCTCTTCCGCTTTTTCTCCTCGTCTGTCTTGCATAGATATCGCTTTTCCTGAGTATTACCTCTTAGTCAGCAGTGCAGACAGATTTTGGATGAGTCACGCGGTATGTCTGATACAATCAGGCCTCTCTGCCTGTTCCTCTCCTCCCTGTTCTTCCTTCGCCGATGCTCCTTCATCCCTTCGCTCAGCCTAAAAGGGCAAAGGAGGGAGTGGCATCTCTCAACATGAACTCTTTCTCTCTTACGTTTCCTCTGTGCCTCTCTTCCGCCTCCCTCACTTGAGACAAAGTGACATTTACAAAGGGACACCACATCTCCTTGGGAGCCTCTGCTCTTTTGGTCGAAAGAACACCAAAGGAACTGGAAGGCAATGTGGTTGTAAGGAATAAGAGTTGAAAAGGGTAGAAAAGTGGGTAGGAGGATGACAACAAGAACAGAAGGGCATGAAAGAACTGAGCAAACAGAGGGATATGGACACTGTAAGTGGGCTGGGACTGTATGATAGAGATTAGGCTTTTCTAATAGATCCATCTAGGCAGCAGCTGAGCTCCTTGCTGCTAAAAATCAAACAAACTGACATAACTAGTGTCTCCACCTACACTCTGCGTGCCACCAGGATCGCCCGAAATAATGCTACGTTTTTTAGCTCAGAACATTAATTAGACTGAGTAGGAATGTGTAGCTGTCATATGCTTCGGGGCGCTGCAGTTTACCAGCGTTTCTTATTCTGATGTAGTAAACAAAGCATTTGTCAGCGACAGCTTAAAAGTAAATGTAAATTAAGCTGAAATCTCAGGTTTCTGAGAAAGGTAAAGTCTGTGCCTGTTTACCGGTATCTGCATGTAGTTTATTTAGAATATTGGTTATCAGCGAGAGCTAGCACAAATAAATCATGAGAACTTACATTCAAGTCCATAAATAAAATAGCACGTCACAAATTAAATGATGTATTGTATCATGACTTTCTTAAATATTTTTATCCAGATATTATTAGTGTTAGATTCTGCAAATACAGATTTACCCCACACAGGCAAAACAGTCCTTTCGTCCATCAATCTTCTGTTTTTCCTTTATTTGGATTTGGGTTGTATTGGCAGTAGTTTTGGCAAGGTAGTCTGGACATCCCTCTCTAGCAACGTTTCCTGCTCTACTGGCAGGATTGTAAGGCGTTTCCAAGCCAGATGAGATGGAAAATCTCTCCTGCGTGTCCTGGATATACACTGGGATACACCTGGAACATACCCGAAGACTCCAATGAAAGCTGCCCATGAGGCATCCTGACAAGACACCTGAACCACATCAACTTACTCTTTTTTATGCAGACTTTGTCTCTAACGCTGAGCTTGGCCACCTAGAAGGAAACCTATTTTAGTTGCTTGTATTTATGATCTTAATCTTTGGACCTTGGAAGTTAAAGATTTGCTAAGGATAACTTGACATTGCTGTACTCATATGTCCAAATAATAAACCTTGTACCGAACTTTATTTTTATCCCACATGAAGAATGCAAAAAGAAAAGGCGCTCTATGAACTTCACCGTGCCAGAACCCCCCCGTACAATGGCCACATTTGGCCCATGTATTTCAAACTCAAGTTGTAAAAGGCAAACCATTTCTGTGTTTCAGAGACAGAGACGGACTCTGAGTCTACACTGTACTATGTCATTGGAGCCATATTGTACAGGACGCTGGGCAACATCTTACCTGCACCAAAGTGAGTAGTCCTCAGTACACACAACACTTCAAATTAAATCTTTCTGTCAACTTCATTCTATGTCCTTTCTTTGACCTCCCTCACCTCTACTTCAATACTGTTTTTCAGTACTTGTAGTTTGTTCTTTGTTTCCTTTCTCACTACCGTTCTATTTCTGTGCCCTTTTTTCTGTTGCTTCTTATGTATACCTAATTCCAACCTCCACTTCTTTGCCTGTCATCTCTCTGTTCTTCGTGTCTGCCTACTTATCAGACAAATGTCTTGGATCTCCAAAAAAGTGCATTTCCCTAGATGTTCTATCATTCTTTTTGCTGCTCATATTTTTGGATATGTACAGTGGGCTCCAAATGGGTGCAGGCCTAATGGTCCTAGAACTTGCATCAAACTTGTAAAAATAGAAGTTAGTAGAAACCAGGAGATTGTCAGAAGACCACTGTGATACAGCGTTTGTGCTGGCCCTGGGCCCTTTTATTCAGGTCAGTGCGCTTGGTTGTGGATGAGCTGGATCTGTTAAAACTCTTTTCTCATGGTAGCTCTGCTGAATGCTAATAGGTTCAGTGTTCTGTTTCTACTTAGACACTCTCTCCCTCTAAAGCTAGTGGACAGGTTATGTATGTCTGTTTTTCAGCAGCACGTGGGTGTGTATGTGTGTGTGTGTACACATGTTTATATGACAGACAGCGAACTTCAGTTGTGTTCAATGTGCAGAAGAGTTGTTGAATAATAGCACTTATTTGTTTTTGTCTTCCAAGTCCCCCTGCGTTAATCAACTCCAAGATCCTGTCAGTAACTGTGCGACCAGAACCACAGCCAACCGAGCCTATGGTGGTAGTGGAGCTGTCTCCGCTTTTCAATGTAAGTGGGAAACTCTCTATTTGACTCACACTGTTTTTATGTGTTTTCATGCAATGCAATGAGATATGAAGCACGAGTTTTGGATCGGAAAGTGAGAAACTCTATTATAGGTATAAGGTCAAAACCCTATAGAGTTCTACTTTAGAACGATGATACCTTATGAAACTAATTGTAAAGCTTCTTTTCCACTTTTATCATCCACACTTTACCAACCACTGCAGAGAATCATTTGAAGTAGCTATTTTCTGAGAAATATTAAACTATGTTACATGCAAAAAATATTCCATATGAAGCACTTTCCCGTGCACGGGTTTGCATTTTCATTACATACTTGTATATCGAGCAAGCTTTCCACAAGAAAATAAAGTAGTTTAAGGTGTTAAAAGATCCCTCTTCTCCCAGATGACCCATGTTTCCCGACTTCAGATGAAAGGGGAAGTGCTGGATCCTATAAAGCGCCATAGTGTTTGGTGAATTGGCTGAATAAATGCAGACGCTTTTGACTTCCTTATATCGCAGTGTCCCCCGGTACCTATTCAGTTTATATTACAGTGGAGTGTGTTATTATAAACGACTCGTGGGGTGTCTTCAGTGGAAAGGACTAAGTTTAATGAGAGGCGCTTTTCATGGCCTCAATAAGATGTGGGTTTCATTAGCCATTCGTCTGTATAAAGGTGGGCACAGTTTCAAAAATAATGTTTAATATTTAATGGTTATCTCTCGACAACACAAACACACACTCACACATATATACAAATACTTACTAAGATTTTCCAGCGAAATCAGTTTCAGGTCAAACAGGACCTGGGGGTCAAAATCATTGCAGTGTTTCATTAAAAAGACTTTATTCATTCTCTATCCCCTGCCCTTTCATTCCCCTGCTTAAAACCACTTATTTATTACACAGTCCGTTTCTTTGCATATCTCTATCTTTTATCTTCCTGTTATTATATTACTTTTTAACACTTTTGGCTAGGCAGATTGCACCCTCTTTCTTGAGGATTTCTTAATGCTGATTCCTCCCGCTGAGGATAGGGTGTGGAGGCTGATACACATGCTGTATGCATGTCATCATGCGTGATGTGGATGTGACTGAAATATAATTGTTTAGCACAATATTAGGTTAGTTTAAAAACAAGCAATCAGTACTCATGGTTCAAGCCATATATGCTGTATAATATCCCTAAATGCTACTTGAACAAATAGAAGTTGAGCAAATGCTAAAAACAAGGCAAACTCCAAGCAGCTTTTAGCATGAGCTCAATATTTTACTTTACTTTACTTTGCTTGACAGACGCTTTTAACAAAAGCGACTTACAAGGAGCTAGCGATGTGTGTCTGGCTCAGGGACACACCTGGTAGGGTATAGATTAGGAGCCAGACCTGGGGTTCGAGCCTGCGACCTTCTACATCCCAGTCTGCCGGTTAACCCATTGAGCTAGCAGGCCGCATATACCACATTTATGTCTGTTTATTAAGTATGAGCTTCCGCCTATGGCTATTTAGCACCCTGTGAAAAGGTCACAGGGAGAAGGTATTTTTAATTAAATAAAAGTGAGGTCACTTTTAAACAGAGCCAGCTAGCAAATTGTTTATCTATTTTTTCAATATGTATACCAAGTTAAGCTAATCGGGCGCTAATAGTAGTTACATACAGTATTTAATTGACAGATTTAGGAAAGGTGTCGATATCGTAAATATGAGTATTTTCCAAAAACTATTCCTTTAAAGTTTTCTTTTTAATTACACTTAATGACACTACTTACTGCATCAATACTGTAGGCTGGATGCCCACAGAAAAACTGCTCACAATTCACAATTATCTTTTCTTTTGCTTCAAGGAAACTACGTAGCCACAGCTATGGTCAATTTAAGACAACAAAGCCCTAAAACTGAAAAAGCTAATTAACTCAGACACACATCCTTAGGATGTGCAGTAGTCACAGGTTTATCCAGAATTATTGTTGTGAAAGTTGAGGAATAGTCAAAGAGGAGAATGGTTCATGGTCAGTGTCTTGTTTTAACGTTGCTGACATTTCAACATGATAGGAAGGAACTTTAATTTTAGTGCTCACTCACGCTACAACTTAAAAAAAATGATTTGATGTTTAAGCTGTATAAAATCATGAAATACGGTATGATTCTGCTGTAGGAAGTGAGTATTTCTTTCTGAACGTCTGACTTGTATTGCCTTTGCTGCTTTGTGATGCTTACTTGTCAATACCTGATAACGATCTGTCAGATCTAAATGTTTGCTGCGAGCTATCAGTGCACTCTGCAGATCTTCAAAAGTTCGTAATAAGGCATTTTCATTTGGGATAAACAGGTGATGTAGTCGGTATAGCCTTTCAGGGGAATTCTTAGTCATTAATAAAACAAAATAGAGATTAAATGTAGATTGTACTGTGACACTTTGCATGTACAACAGGGCAACTGAGTGAATCTCAAAGTAATCTGTTAGTGAACATTTTTGTTCATACATATATATATATATAACTATATTTACAGTAGATATAGTTCAGCCTCAGGCTTCACTCCCACTTAGCGCGGTAGAGGTTTCTGTGGTCGGTCATGTCTTCAGCTGGCCCCATCGTGCCTTTTCCTGGTGTCAAATGTGTATGGATCTTTAATGATGTGTAATAATCAGGACATCCAAATTCTCTGTCATTCCTATAGGAGCAGTAGTGCCACGTGGGGGGGGGGGGGGGGGGGGGGGGGGGGGGGGGGGGGGCGGGGGGGGGG
>JAUMTR010000003.1:12647873-12708442 GCA_032270685.1 Microctenopoma stevenorrisi
AACTGCAGCGGTTCGTCTTGACCATGTCAACATGCCTAAATGCATTGAGTTGCCACCATGTGATTGGCTGATCAGTACTTTGCATCAACGAGCATTTGGACAGCTGTGCCTAATAAAGTGAGTGTATGTATCAAGATGACACAAGTGGTCACTTGATAAAATACTATATATAAAGGTTTAGAACTGGTGACCTCTTCTGCTGGTAAATAATCACTATACGCATAGAAGTAGAAGAAAGAAAAGTGTAGTACTAATCCTGAGCTTCCTGTCGACTGAAGGGCTGGGACTTGACTGCTGGACAGCTGTTTTTACTAACACGTGTTTGACAGAGATTGAGTCGAAGTATTATTCAAGAAGGAGAGGAAAAAAGCTGTCTGTGTGAGAGAAAGAGGGAAAGATGAGGAATGGGAAAACAGGGCAAGAGGAGGAGGAGACACAGAGCAAGAAACCGAAGTTGCCCCCTAGGCACTCCTCAATTTTGCCCTCATGATAGGAGCATATTTCCCCTGTGCTGTGACCATCATCATTTCTCCTTCATAGTGTCTTGCTGCCTCTCACTCTTGGTTTTCCTGCTTGTTGTATTTCTTGCTCCTATGTGGCTCTTCTCTGCTCCTCATGAGCATCTCACATCACAGTCAACTGTCAGTCACCATCAGAGTGTGTGTGTGAGCACACTGATTTGCACAATGTTTGAGGATTAAATTCTGCCAGTTCTGTACTGAAAGTTTGCAATAATATCTTCATCGAAGATACATTTTAAAGCATATACGAGTGCCTTGCACTTTATTTCTTTCCCTCTCTATATGGACAGAACTAATGTGCCGTAGCAACCTGGCCCACCGCTGCTCTCCCATATTTTACAGATCCACTTTCATGAGTCACCCTTTAAATGTTCCATCTTCTCCATCATCCTTGATTCTTTCTGGATCACAGTGGGTTAGCTACAGCCATCACCGAGACGTCAAAGAGGTGTGTGTATGTGTGTTCCTATAGTAGAAAAACATTGGGAATAATGAAAATAAATCGTTCATAGCTAAAAGCTGAGAAATGATCATTTGTGTTTCCGCCAGTATCCCAGCATGAATGTGTCTCTGGCTTGCAAGGAAACAAGTGCATGCCAACACACACAGCTCGGCCTGTTCTTTATTATTTCCCATTCCCAGATTTATACATTTCACTATTGTCTGTCCATGTTGAGGGTGCTGAGCTCTAGTGGATAATAGCATCTTTGAAGCCTACTGTGCTGGCACCAGGCTAATGAAAACTTTCCCATTGTTTGACTACAAATCTGTAAAGCACGCTGTGCAGTTCACCTTCTTGGATTCTTAAATAAGTCAACATATCTTCCCCAAACCATGATGTAGCTAGTTTCATTGTATTGGTAGTCAAACAAATTCAGTATTCAGGAACACAATACCCATTGCTGTTCATCATCAGCACATTTCTATAGAAGCCAAAAACGGCTTTGTCCAAATGACTGCCAGTTATTGTCTTTATTACTGTCTGGTAGCAAGAAAATCCAGAAGAAATATATTAAATATTTCACATAATGACAGAATGTTTTGACATCCAGTGACATTTGCATATTTGCTCTCATGTGGACAGTTGCATCACTCCCATTATAATGTGTGGTACATTATAATAGCAAGCAGCTAGCCTACTCCAACCCAAGAAAAAACACTTGCACTTCTACTGTTTCCATAACCTAAAACAAATTCACTGCTCACAGTTGATCTCAATTTAACTGTGTGACTTCTAAAAACCAGTTGATTGTACCAAGTGATGATTTCAGACACAATTAATTGTTTGTGTTTTAAATTTTTAATTAATTTAGATTCCAGTGTTCAAATCTATTGACTTCAGCACTATTCATCATTAGTTTTTAAGACAGATTAAATCAACTGTTATTCAATGTTGTAAACAAAAGTTTCACTTTTTAAAAATGTGTCAGGTTTCCATGGTAGAATCTTCACATTTTAACTCTAGATTATATTACAATCCTTGATGGTTTATAAGATGGTCTTTTATTATGAAATGTATTTTTTGACTTACTGTATTTTGCCTTGATAGATGCTGCTAGACACTACTTATCATATTCAGGTATTTCATGTGTTGAATGTACAGTACTTCACTGATCTGAAATACCCTATGACCCAACGCTTGCAGAGACGGGAGAGAGCGGGCAGACTCAGCTGTAAGCAAAGTGGGTCAGAGCAGCTGGCATGATCGCATGAATATTTAAAATGAAACAGCTCCAGACTGAAGCTTCTGTAACAATCATGTTGGTGCCAAGGAGTGTTAAACAATGACAGCGTGTTGTACAGCTCCAACTCCATTCTGAACAGCTACTGAATATTTCTGTGGATATAAAGAGGGAGGCATGAGTGGCAAAGAAAAGAGAAACAAAAGTACAACACAGGAAAATGCACTGTACGTGGGTTAAAATCAAACAGTGACAGCACATTTAAATTTTTAATTTGAGGAGCTCTCTAAAGAGGACGTGGGGATGTCATTGAAGAGGCTGTGAGTGAACAAACAGAATGTTGAAGGTTCTGGTGTATTGTTTGTTGAATAAAATGTGTGTGCATAATACTGTAATTCCTCAATTATCTAAGAAGAAGTGAAAAAGAGAAATTGATTGAGTAAAGGCAAACGGATGAAAAACTCAAAAAAACTTTGCAATTAACTCAACATAGAGAACTGCTGACAGGCAGAGAGCCAGCCTTACTGACAGGTACAAAATAAACAAAGAAAGAAGAACATAGGGAGGGAGAGACGTGACTTCGGGATGGATGGAAGTAGGTCAGGAGGAGAGACGGAGACATGTGGAGAGATGGATAGGAAGGCGGAAATAAAGATGGCACCGCCATCGTTCAGCTGTGCCTTTTCTACCTCCATCTTTCCCGTTGTGTGTTGAGGTGCATGCACACACAACCTTTCATTCGAGTGTGTGCATGTCACCAAGATTGACAGCTCCTAGCAGGCTGCCTGCTCCAAAGCCAAAGACTTCACAATAAACAGAACATGGTTTAATTTACTCCTTCAGGCGAAGAGGCACTGCTCACTTCGTGTCTATTCAAAAACAGGGACACACGCACATGTAAGTACAACACACACTGCAAAAAAATCTGTCTCGACAAGCTCTGATATGGTGTTCAGACTTCTTACAACAAGACAAATCTCCACATGCTACATTTTTCTAAAATACTAGTTAGCACTCACTAGGAACACACATTGGCACCACTAAGCTGGTTAGCCTGGCTCAGTAGTTTTAGAATACCAGTCTGAACAGAAAGACAGCTTCGCTAAAAATACATCACCAAAAATGCTATGGGGGAGAAGCACATTGTGTTGAAGTGTTTTATTGCTTTTATCTTTGCTTGGAGCTTTGTGGTTTTATTTTATTCAGATGTACTGGGTTTAATTAATGTTAAATGTCACATTTTACTGCTTAAGTAACAGTTGTTTATGCAAGTAAATCTGTTAAAGCAGCACTTTGTAACTTTGTTGGTAAAAGTGTTAGAAAATATGATACGCATTCACTAAAAATACTATAGAACAAAATCAAAGGACATTTGGTTTCAATTCTTTTTGCTTGTGCTGATAAAAGACTTGTAATAACTGTGCTGTACCAGACTAGCCTTCAAATGCAAATCATCTGCTGCACACAAGAAGAAATAAAATTCCAATTAAATTTCTAATTTTAGAAACTATTTGGAGCGACTGATATTTTTTGCACTGAAATAAACACAAGCAAGTCCATCAAGGTGCCACAGCTGTCTGAAATCAGTCCATGGTGGGATGCTGACTTGGAAAAGCCTGTCGCCACGGCTACACCAATGACACGGCTGGATGTGGATGAGCTTCCTGGGTGGCGGCGCTCATTCAGCCAATCAAGGCAAAAAGGCCACGCTCTATTTAATGATTATCCCAGCATCTGTCCCCTATCTCTCATCTCTGTGTGAAAGCCGGCAAACACGAGCGCAAACACACTCACAGGAGCTCAGTGAATCCCATCCAGCCAAGCTCATTCTGGCTTTCATCAAGTAATTTCATCTCAATTTAATCAAATCTAGAAATGACAGGAAATGCTCTTGTGCGTTATAAACAGGCTGTGTGCCTGTGATTCATTATGTAGTTAGTGAAGAACGTGGGTAATACAGAATGTGATTACAGCAGCAGCGATTAATGCCAGTCCAATAAGACACATGATTACCACATTTGGGATGTAATCTTGGTTGTTAACCTGAGAAGAAAGACAACACAAAGATAGGCTTTATCCTGTTTTCATACTGTTCACTTTTACTTAGAATAGCTATAGTGTGTGGATGATATGATTTACATAGCATCACATTCTTGCTGCAGGTGTATCGATTTCATGTGCTGGGATTGTTCTGTAGAGAATCCCACACTTTCCTGCGCTTATCCTTTTAGGGTTTCTGCAGGCTTGATGTCTGCCTCGTCACCTGGATGTTGTTAATGATGTTATTCAAACAGTGAAATGGCTCTGCAGTTTGTAGCGCAGACATTTGAGAATATGCTTGGATGACTCTCCGCTCTATCTCCACTACTTTAGAATGCAGGTGATCGATAAACTGTTTTTTTTCTCCCCAGCTGTAAATCATGTGAATGCTCAGAGATTCCCCGTGGACACAGATGAAGAAAAAAGTGACAGAAAAGAAGTGCCGAGCTGATGTATGGCTGATATGCTGCATATGATGTAGCAATAGACAAGACAGAGAAATGAGATGATGAAAAAAAGAAGCTAATATTTTTGATTTATTTGAGGTGACTGACAAGACGCGATCTGCCTGGGTGCTTATTACAACATGCTGGAAAATTTTTTAGTGTTGCATTGTTTGTTTTCAGTTAGGCAAAAAAAATGATTTGCACTATCAGTAAAAAAAAGTGACAGAAAAACAAGAGTTTATCACACCACTTGATAGAGGAGAGGAAACAATCTGGACATCAGTTTGTGTTTCTTTTTGCTTGTCATTTATTTAAGTCACACTTCACTGCACCTCCCACCTTTGTGTCTCACACAAACATATACACCACAGAAACCTGAGATAAGTTATTTATACCTGTACTCGCACTGAAAAATATTATTTTTCTGACTATCACACAATTATAACATGTTACCACAAATCTATTTTCATCTCATCTCAAACAAAGCAGTGCACACCTGTGATCAGTATTTAGCCTTTCTAACAGGCTTGAAATCACCAAAGCTATTGACACAACAGCTGATCAGCAATCATAAACATAATCAGCAACACAGATGTTACTGATTGCAAAGCTCACACCAGATTCATTTATTTGATAAGATAAATATATGAATCCTCTGAAATTAGATAAAATGTCTGAATGGTGACTGCTTTTGTGCCTCCAGGTGAGACCGGTGCAGCCCTGTCACGCCCACAGCGCCCCCTTTCGGCCCGGACGGCCCACCACGGCCCGGCGCCTATGAAAGGGTACCATGTCAGCCGTAGCATGTCCCAGCATTCCTCCAGTGGTGGTGGAGGCGGCCCCTGCCATTGCACCCCCGAGGACTGTGATGGCCCAGGCAGAGACTACTATCAGGGTCACACTGATGGCCACTATTACCCTGCGGGAGGTCCAGCTGAGGGTCTGGCGCTGGAGAGGCACCATTCCCACTCACATTCCCACTCACATAGCCACTCTGGAGGGGGCACATTCCCTCGTTCCCACCCCAGCCAGCACCCAGCTCTCCAATCATTTGACTCTTGCGAGGAGTGTCTGTCCTCAAGCCACGGAGGGAAGATGCACCGTGTTCCCCCAAACCTAATGGACCAGTTTGAGAAGCAGGTGCCCTTTCATCCCGATGGTTTCCACACGCTGCAGTACCAACGTACGGCTAGCGGGGGCGCTGAGCAACGCAGTGAAAGCCCCTCCCGCATCCGTCACCTAGTCAACTCTGTACAGCGCCTCTTTGCCAAGTCCCATTCCCTCGAGGCACCATCCAAACGTGAATATAATGGCACAAGAGGAGGCGGAGACTACCGTGGTGAGAGAGGAGGAGGAGGCCACAGGAGCGGAGGGGAGGAGGGTGGAGGTCACTACTCAGGCCACCAGTCACGCTCGACCAGGAGAAGCAAGTCTCGAGAGCGTAGCAAAAGTGGAGACTCACGACATGAATCGAGCAGGCGCCATCGCAGCAGGACAGCGGGCTGGTGGAGTTCTGATGACAACCTGGATAGTGACAGCAGCTTCCTGGTGAGCGGAGGCAGGCGGGCGTATCCCAGTGGACATGAGAGCCTGGATGCTGCCATCCAGGAGCTCACCATGAAGAAGCCCAAAGAGCGTGGTGGTGGGCCACGGCCTGGGGAGTGCATGGCCTGTAACACCATGGCTTTGACTGGTAGTGAAGGAGGGGGACACCTTGGGCACCACGGCCACTCCCTGAAGAGGAGCACCTGGTCAGCCATGACAGTGAGTCAAGCCAGGGAGGTGTACCCTTCCACCAGAGGAGGAGGAGGAGGCGGAGGCGGAGGAGGAGGTTATGACAAAGCCCTGGTGCCTATGGAGAGCAAGCTGAAAGAGAGGACCTTTCACTACCTGCAGGTGTGTATATACCTGCATTACAACCAATGTGCATGTGTGTCCATGTGTGTGTTGTGTGCTCAGACCTGCTGGTTTTCCTGTACCAGATATTAGTATGTCTAAAAGTTTAATTCTGCATCCACAGAACTATGTAGACCTGAGGGAAATTAGCTAATGACCACAAATTTATCCTCCGGGTTGGTTTCAACACACACCTGCCCTGAATAAGATGTTGAGTGAGGGTGGAAGCCAAAATCTTTCACATGCACATACGATATGCGGTGAAATGCTTAGACGGCCATCAACGACCTTATGAATGTTAACAAAAAAATGACAGGAAAGAATAAAAAATACAATGTATAAGCTAGAATACAAGAATAGTGACAAGAAAAGTGATGCAGAGAGTAGAGAATAGTATTGTGATATAGTGGAATGGACTAGTGAACATCGGCAGGTGTGAAGTGCATGTCATGATGTCCGGGGTGTGTGTAGCTGTGCCTGTGCCCAGATGAATAGGTCTGTGCAGTCCATTTCTGTTCAGTCCATACTAAGGGTGACTGAGGTCCGCTGAGGTCCTTCACGGTCCTCCTGCCCTCGGTCAGGCACCCCTGGAGTAGTTGCCAGGGGTGTGACTGTTACATTTATCCATACCCCTCCCCTATCTGTGGCTGTTAGGTGAAACCAACATCGAGGATAAATTTGTCACTAACCAACTGGAGGATTGAGAATCTTCAGACAGATATTAGTATCTGATGAAACCACTGCACACAAACTATTTTTGAATCACATTAATATTTTTTTATGAAATGTGTAAATCAAAAGTAAGTAACTAACAACAGTTTAGGTTTAAAGGGTTAAATATCCAACTAAGAGACACCATAGACTGTCCTGGTATTTTGCTATGAGTCAGAAAACAAAGATTCGCGCCCACACAGACATTATTTAATGTCTAGATCGTCTTCAAGTTCTAGTCACTACCATCTTTCGCTAAATGCAGCAAAACTAAATTTGTCCCCATCTCATCTTTAGGTATGAATCCCCTAAAATGTTGAGCTCAAAAGACAAAGTGTACCCGCAAAAGCAGCTGAGAAAGCACACATACACACTCACACCAACATGCACGCATAAACCTCCAGCTGTGCTGAAGAAGAGCTGCCATGCAGGCTGTGTTTCTACGGAAACAGCAGGTAGCCACAGGAGTCCCTGGTGTTGTTCCAGCTTCCATCCTTTAGACACAGCTGAGGTCTGCTGATAGAGGAGACACAGGGATGTGTGTCAGTGTTGTTCTCAAAGGACAAACCTCTAAACAGTTTGCCTCTGCCATCACGGTCACACCTCGGGACATGAGTTTAACTTCCCCAGTGCATGTCCCCAGGTGAAACATCCATATGCTTTAATGCTGAAAAGTCAGATAGTGCTGAAGTAGGCTAGATTGAGCTGTGGATTTGGAGTAGACAGCTTCCTGGAGCTATGGTTTATAGAGCTATTCAGAATTGTTCAACCACGACGAGACCCAAGGACAAATGGCAATGCAGATGTCTTAGTTAATCAATGGCTGCAAACTGAAACCTTGGTGTATGGAAGCAAACTTCAAAAGGTTTGCGGCTACACAAGGACAAAACTAACTTTAAACCCGCTACTGTCATTTACAATAACAGATCATTTCACTATATATTGTACAGCAGTCAGTTGAGCGGCCTGGTAGCTCCATGAGTTAAGCGACTTTGATCGACAGTTTTAGGAGACACTAGGCTGAGCGATGGCGTCTAGCCCATTGTTTTGGTGTTCCAGTTACTGATAAGGGTCACACTCACTAATTTGTGTCACCTTTGATGACATGAAGGCAGCAAAAACAATCTGCTCTAAGCCTTTTACAATACTTTTCCCAAAGAACTATGTAGACATGGTTGAAACCAGCTAAATATTTAGCAACTATTACCTCAACCATCAACCTTACATGAAGGTCCAGTTGTCATGACTGATAGTTAGAAACTAGCTAACACAGCAGAGTATTGAACAGGTGTTTTTGCCAAGCTAAAGTACAATAGGGTCTGGCAAGCCTGCCATAACACCAGCTTTTGAGTCGGACCATTTTCCCCTCTTTGCCGAACTATTCTATTCTAGTTTCCCACAGACGTCTCTACGCATAGCAATATAATTGCAGATAAGCGTGCTCCCTAAAGTTAGCCAGTGCTGTTTTAATGTTTTTTCTTGAAAAAGCTGTTTTATTGTTCCAAGTAAATTTTACGAAAGCCACAGAGAACCTTCTAACCATTCAGAGGAAATTTATTTTTCTGCTGAACTATAAACGGTTTGACCAGTTTCTCATGTGGGTAAAACTTACCCACATGAAACCCACGTCTTTTTTTGTCAACTTGGAAAAAAGGGGTTTTTTTTGCATTCTGTGGACCAAATATTTTAGAGACAGATCATAAGATGGGTTTTTGGCAGTCATGACATGCCATCAGAACCACAGATATTTAAACGACACTGGTCACTTAACATTTAGATACACAGATCATTATCTTTAGACCTGAAAGTAATGCTCAGCTAATACACGAGGGACACAAACTGTTTGTTAGGAAACAATCTAAATAAGGTGCTAGTAATTTAATTGTGCTGATTTCTTCTCCTAACAATTAACTTTTTCTTTGTGATAATTAAAGCTGTTCTACCTTCAAAAGGTGCCAAAACGGTATTGGTGTGTGTGACATTTAGCGCTTCATGCTAATCAAAGTCATGTTGCTTTTCAAAAGCCTTGCACTTTCAACACTTTTAGTGTGAAAGGATAGCAACATAAAATGCTTGGTGTCAACAAGCAATTACCAGCACTAAGTTATAATAACCATTATAAACACAAATGCTAAAAATGAATACAAGTAGATAACTTTATAACCACCAGACCTGACACTGTGAATATTTAATTCTTGTCCTAACTGATAGATGAAAGAGCTACAGACTCAAAGAGTGACAGCATCGCAGCTCATCGTACAGTGACAATCAATGTGGTGCATGACTCACATTCATGCCTTGCATATATATTGTATGAATATATTCAGTAAAATACCTTTAAATGAAATATTATCATAGATTTCTGTTGTAGTTAGTTTAAATTAAACTTATTTTTTCAATAAAATACAATAACTTTGAAAAACCATTAATACCTCATCAGGGTTTATCACAAACAAAAGGAAAATAAAGATTTGAAAAATGTTTTATCATCATTACTCAGCTTAACTCTATTTTGAATTTCTATGACATCGTTCAGCAACGTTTTCTCCCTTGATGTCAATGTCGGTGATGATGTGCACCATCAGAAACCGGCACTCTTCATTCTCTGAGCCTGTCCCTTCCACACGGCCTGTGGCTATTAGATAAGGAATGATAAAACTAAGAATACGGAGCGAGAGTGAAATGAAGGCAGTAACAGCGAGGGTGAGAGAGACAAAGATAGAAAGAGGAAAAGAGCAAGGTAGCGGGATGCAGAGATAGCAAAGCAAGCACAGGCATAGAAAAGAGATAAAGGAGGTGATGGTAGCCAAGGGGCAAAACGAGAGGAGTGAAAGAGCAAGATGAGAAAATGAGAGCGATAGTGGAAGGCCAGGGGGATCGGGAGATTAGGCTGAATCATCTACTAAGTGGTGACCTTAAAAACACACACTCAGCGGGATGCCAAACCCTGGGGCCTTGACTGTGTGTGTAGGTGTTTTCATTTGGTCACGTGTGTGTGTGTGTGTGTGAGAGAGAGAGAGAGAGAGAGAGACAGCACATCTCACTCCATTTGCAGGAACTGAGAGATCTACGGGTCTTTCAGCACAAGCAGCTGCTGTTGCTTCCTTTTTGATGGTGTAAAGCTTTCATCATGCTGGAAAAGAAGTGGGATCAGATGGTACACACCCACATGTGCACACACACACACACACAAAGTACACAACATGTGGTGGTCCTACTGTCTCATTAAGTGCTTTAATCCAAAAATGTTTATCCATATTGTAGAACAATGTATCATCTACTTGCTATTCGGAATTAAAACATTTAATTTAAATTACTTTTGGAGCTATAGCACTTATACATCAACAAAACCACAGAGAATAATTAACCAACTCAGAAATACAGTAGGCTCTGCTACCCCAAGCAAATATTAGGTCACAAGTTGGTCTCACCGAAACAAACTCCAGAGAAAAAAGACAAAAAAGAAGATTCAACTTTAAAGACAAGAACTATGTTTCAGTCTACCTCTGTCTAGCTGTCATTGATCAGGTTCTCCTTGATTCGTGAAATTTTATATCCCTAATTTAAAAATTTCAGGTGGGAAACGTCAAGCAGTTTAATCCCCTCTGAATGTGAGTCAATGCAATATTAGGAGATTTTCCAAATAATGAATAACCCAGAAGCTATTTCACATTTTCATTCATTGTGGTGTCTTCAGGCTGCAGTGGGAAACTGTCAATGTCATTTTTATGATTTCATTTCATTGCTCCTTATCAATTCAACATGTGCTGTCCTTTTTTTCTCTTGACTACGTTCCTGTGTGTGTGTGTTCATGTATTTTCTGTATTTTTGTTTTTCTATCTGGCGTTCATTCATCTGCTCATCAATCGTCCTGTTCTTAGCTTGCTTAGGCCTTTTATTCAGTTTCACCGTTTCTTGTTTTGCCACTCTGTACATGGGTCTTTCTCTCCGTGAACCACCTCCTCGGTCTCTCTCATTGCATTTTATCTGTCTGTCTATCTGTGCATTTGTTTATTTACTCTCTATAAGCTTCTGGCTTACACTGTTTTTCCTTCTCTGTGTCAGTGCTTCTCCAGCTGTCAGAGTTTCTCTCTTTCTGTAAGTCCCTTTGTCCCTATCTCTCTGTCTCTAATATCATCTCCCACATATGCACATATGTTTATTTGTGTGTGTGTGTGTGTGCGTGCGTGCGGGTGGGTGCATGAGCATGCTTGTGCTGTCTCTGCTTGTGTGCTTGCTTTGCAATCCTAGACTGGGTGCATGTGTGCCATGACAGTATGTGTGAATCTTCACCACAGCCCGGGGTGTGAAATATTTTTCAGTGATGAAATATATTTCTGTTTTGATTATATTTTACTTGAATAACAGATATTGGAAATGAGCTGCCAGCAGTGCAATGAAAACATCTTCAATATCTAAAAACTGATTAATTCACATTGTGATTAATTACTTTTCCCTTTACAGTTGGTGTAAAAGAAGAATGCGTACTTACTTTGGACTCATCTTAACAGTGTTTTACCCATTCATAGAGAATTACTAAACAAACTTGACCATGTGTATACTCCACATGGTTGTACATGTATCCGACTCATCTTTTCTATGTTTATTGTACCTATGATGGTGTGAACCTTCATTTTAATGTGTCTCAGGTACCTTCAGAAGATTGGGGAGGTGGATACGGTGGCGGAGGGGACGGTGGAGGCGAGATACCCTGCCGACGAATGCGAAGTGGCAGCTACATAAAGGCCATGGGTGATGATGACAGCGCAGACTCTGACACCAGCCCCAAAGCCTCACCCAAGTCCACCCTGATTGCTCAGAGAGATGCCTTTAGAAGATCCATCAGCATGGATCAAAGGTGAAATGTCACAAATGGAGTTTTCAGATTAGTGCTAAAAGATCCTTGGGAACACTACATTTCACAAAAAATATTGTACTTTTATTATATTCTGATTTCACACAACAAATCAACAAACACACAATGAGTCAAACATTAATTGCATTGTCTTGATAGGAATAGTAAAACTCTCTCAAGCAAAACAAACTCACAAAAATATATAAACTGAACATTAAAAGTAAGTAAGTATTTTGCTTTTTTAATACGAGCCATTATCCCAGTGTAGCTCTGCTGTGTGGTACTGGCATTTTTACATAGGTTAATTGTCTGAGCACAAGGGATGGGTACTAAAAGGTACGGGAGTAAATTATTATTAGGAAATTAGGAAAACTGATTTTCTATGTGTTATTGCTACAGTAAGGTTATGTTGCACGTTTTATCTCACCTATTCAGTTCCGACATTCATCAATGACGCATTTTCACACTTCCCAATGCAGGAGATCTCTCTCTGAGATTAAGTGCAAAGAATGGGAGCAGTTCTCTCTCTCATATACTGCAGCACACACACACACGCAGACCCTACAGTTGACCATGTTAGAGGGAACGTATTTGAAAAGGTTAATACTTATGATCACTAATGCAACAAATCACTTGCAGATAGTGCTCAAAGACGAGCAGTCTATTGAAACATCCAGCAACAACGACAGTTCTTCACATACAGGCGGAAAAATGCATCGTTTTCAACTGGCAGATTAGAAAAGGGGAAAAAATAATAATAAAAAGGCCAAATAATCAATAAGCTTCTATTAGTAACTAGGTCAAAACATTACTAAGTGCATTCAGTATTCACTCATCTTCTTCCACCACGTAACATGAAGCATCATGCATGTACATAACTGTGATCGGAGCAGATTCAGATAAGTCAGACTGACCGGGGGGGCACCATTCCTTAAAACCAGCCCATTCCAATCTTCAGTCAATCAACAAGTGCATCTCGAATGAGGTGAAATGCACTAGCTTTTCTGACATAAGATATGATTATTTTTTATTGGTAAGAAAATCACAGGATTAATAATCTGATCCAACCAAGTGATTTAAGAAAAATATAAATCGTTAACTGACTAATTGAAAAAAGTATTAATAGATTTGTTCCATCTTTAGATTTATTCTAGTGTGCTTCAGTTATTGAGCACCATTTGGGGTCAGTTTGGTCCTGTGCTCTCTTACATTCATTTAAAATTTGTCTCAGTTTGGTTCTGGTCCAGGCTCACTTGACTACAAGAAGTTAAAATAAAGATATAATGCTTGAACTGTTCTACCACACATAACGACAGAGACGAAGGAATGACCTCCTCGGGGGAAACAGGTGTTCACATCCTACAACGATTCACCATCTCTGTGATGGAATCCAAACTCCAGGTGTTTTCAGGGGACCTTAAAATCAAGCCTGTATAACAACAACATAAAACTCTCCTTAGAGGTGGCCATAGAGAATGTGAAATATAAATTCTGACAATCATATTCTAATATTATGGCAATTATATCTGTGAAATATATATAGTATATACAGAATCTCAATGAATACAAATACAGTACAGTAAATCCAGCACACACAGAACTATCTTTTCACATACAAATAAACAGTATAATTTACACTACAACACACATAAAATGCTCATACAGGCAAAATTAAAACACAGCTCAGCTGCAACTTAAAATATGGCTACACAATGTAAATATTTGGCCGTTTGGGGGCAAGAGCTTTGGGTTTAACATTAAAAATTTCAAAGCAGCAAACAAAATGCGTGTCTTACATTAGCAAAGAACAAACACGTCATCAGTGACATGTCGCCAGTCTACACCGACACTGGGACCTTAGCATAGTCGTAAGTTAACTCACCAAAACGGTCCATAAGTGATTAACTCTAGTCACACAGGTCTGTGGATGGTCTGACTCACGTTATTCGTTCCCAGACACGTTAAACACCAACAACTGCACCACTTTTGTGCTTGTTAACACGTTAACACGTTTCTCCCATCTCCACACCGACAGATGCAATACCTGGAGAGGGGCGGGACGTAACGCGACTCATCCAATCAGGACTCACTATAGCCTGATTAATACAGAACATAATAAAACCTCAAATAAATCAATTACAGTTAAACATCTTTTGTATTCATTTGATTGCAACATTAAGCAACATGTCATGGGTTAAAACCAGAGATGTGCAGGCTTCTGCATTTCAAGTAATTCTTTTAGTAACATTCAGAATCACTGGTGATGAACATGGCAAATCCCAGTAATCTAAAGGTTTTGGAAATGTATATTATACAGTCAGCATATAAGAAATAACTGTCTTCATGCACCATAGTTAGTTACATTAATGATGACTGTGCTTGTGTTTAATCCAGGTACTCGTGTAAGCAGTGTACAGATTCCTACCCTAACAGCAGAACCACACCCAAAACTCATGCTCGCTCTCGCAGTTACACTCGCTCTCTGACCAGCTCACAGGTAACAATATGACAGAAATGTATGTTCAAGGTTTAGAGGAATGTGGAATTTAAGCTTTGCATTAACCCGAGTTTACTCTCCCCATTCAGCTGGGAGATTCGTTTAATCGTCAGTTTGAGGCAGTGTGTGAAACCATGTTTGGGGAGGTGGAGTCTCAAGCTGTCGAGGCCCTGGATCTTCCAGGTGTGTTTCGCACCCGCAGTCACAGCTATGTCCGCGCCATACAGGCTGGCTGCTCCCAGGACGATGACTGCCTCTCTGTCTTCTCCATGTCTGGCCCCCAGGGAAGCAAGGGAGGCGCCGGTGAGTGGGTGAACGTGGTGTGGTTCAGTCTGCCAGTATGGTAGTGTTTGGTGTGTTTGGTGTGTTTGTGGTATTGCAGCAAGTGAAAAACAGAAAAAAAAAATTCTAATCAGGTTTACACACATACACGTACACATCCACAAACCCTCACACTCACTCGCACATTGCACAGCTGCTCACAATATGTGCATCCATATTCAGTGTGTAACATTTCTTCATCTTTGCCTCGGATGGGATTTAAGCTCAGACCTCTGCTTCTCTGCAGCACATCCTTGTGTTTGTGTATATACGTGTATGCTATATGCATCGACTGGTGTATGCTGTGTGTGCACGTTCTTCATCGTTTTGCTCGGTCCTCTCTATCACCACTCCCATCAACCTCCCCTGTGTGTTCTCAGCCTCAGAAATAGATACAGGAACGTTTATGATTATGATGATAGCTCACTGTCTCCAGCTGCTTCTTTTCGTCTGTGTCTCATTTCCCCGCTCATCCCCGCTCATGCTCCACCACTTTTGTTTTAAATATATTTGCTTTGTTTTTGTTTTTTTCTGCAGAAAAAGCTAATATAAAACCATCTCAATACGTATTTGCACAGTGGATGCACTTTGATGCCTCGTAGGCTTTACATTTCTAAGCTTAGACTACCAAAGTCTCTGTGAAGTGTCACATACGTCAGCCACAAACGCACGTGCACATACATGCATGCGCATAGACTTCGTTCTGACAGGCTTCCTGGAGTGAAATGCATTTGAGATTGCTCTAACTGTGCGTGCATATAGCTTTGAATGAAGTTTAGAGAGAGGAGGAGGTGAAATCTTCGTTTTTAAAATTCTCTCAGGAAATTGCTTTGTCTGTTTGAGGAGTAAAGTTCAGTTAGTTTAGGAAAAGTCGTTTTCTTCCATTACTTCTGTCATGTCTGTCTTTTTCACCACCTCACCTCTCACTGAATCTCAACACTGCAAAATGATTTTTGACTAATTTTTGTTGCATTTCATGGTATTTTCTCTCTTTTTCTCTGTCTTGTTTCACCTTATTTTTTCTCAACCATTTTCCCTCTTTTTTAACATTTTAACATCCCATTTTCCTTCTAGTCTGTCCCTTATGTAAGTATCCTGCTCCCTGGTAATATATTACCCATTTAGTTTTTAACAGCCCACTGTGCTTCTGTCTTCCTTTCTTCTTTTCTTCTTACACTTCAGTCTTTCCTTATCGTAAAGGTGCCCCACCCCCACTTCCACCTCGCATGTCCAAGTCTTCACTCTCAGTGCGGGCTCAAAGCAGCACCGAGTCCACCCAGGATGCCTACTTCCAAAGCAGTGTCCAGTTGGCCTCAGGCTTAGGGCCTGGACGCCCCAAACAGCACAGCAACTCTGTGGACCTGGGCAGCTCTGATGGGCCCTCAGGTCACTCGTCTAGAGGAGGGTACTACACCTCTACAGGCCCTGGGCGTTCCCGACAGCACAGTAATTCGGCAGAGAGCCTAGATGGGGTCAGGGGTTCACGGGAGCTCGTGCCGTACGGCAGGGGTCCAGGAGTGGGAGTGAGGCCCAAACACAGCAACTCAGCAGACAGTCTGCTGGAGGGGCCACCGAGACCAGCCAGGGAGAGGGACAGCAGGATGGGGGGCAGCTTGGGGAAGTCAACCTCTCTGCCTCAAAACAGCATGGTGCTGAGTAAAGCTGGAGGGCAGGATGAACGTGGGGCGAGACAGTGGCGGCCATCCATAGCTGTGCAGGTGAGACAGGGTAGTTAAAACCGCGAAAAATGAATAAATGTTTGTATTCATAATACGTTCAGAAGTTGATTATGTGTCTTCTGTACACAATTTATTAATCCTCATATTTGGATAATCGAAACGACAAAATGTATTTCTGCTAGACAACTTGAGAAATCAGATAAACTTTAGATAAACAGAAGAATAATTTCTGCATTAAAATAAATGTACAATACAATTACACAGTAAAATATAGAAAAGTCTAACTCATAATAGATTGTATATTTGTCAGTGTGCGAGAATGGCTTTGTTCTTAAATGTATATAGATATTCTTTAACAGCAGTTGTCTCAGACATATTTGTGTTTAAATAACTTGGCGCTCGTGGCTTTTTCTGTTCCAGGTGGACAGCTCGGAGACTCTGTCAGATTCAGATGCAGAGGGCAAAGCTCTTACAGAGGTGCACTCAATAGGAGTCCAAGTTGAAGATGACAAAAGGTAATAGTTTATTAAAAATCAAAGCAGGGAAAAACTTTGTTGTACGAACTTAAAGTGTGTTTATTTTGCCTGACCTTTAACTTTGCTTAATTTTGAACACAAACTTGCATTTGTTTATTTTCTCATTTTATCTTTTTACCCCAAAATACGTATCTTCATCAAGAGCTTTTGGTCTTAGTGCTATAATTACGTGAATAATTTTAATATATAATTTCTAAAAGTCTTCATCTCCTGGCGCCCAGCAGTGAAGCCACCTATGGTTGATTTCTAGGCTAGATCCTATTATTTTATTTAACATTTCATCAGACATCACAGCTTGAACTCAGTAACACTTTGTTCCGAGAATGTCTTGTTTTTCGTCATTAATGACTGTAACCATGACTACTGCAAATCATACACTCGACATGACATTCACACGTGATGGAGTTCTTCTACTAATCATATCCAGCATGACTTTTGGGTCAGATTTACACACATGCGTGCAAGCACTCGCAGCATCGCATTCTCCCAAACCTCGAGCGGTTTGAGATTGTGCACCTGTTAACAATGTCCCCAGCCCCCGAGGATGACAGTATGACGTCAGGGGACAAAAAAGGAGTGTGTGAGTGGAAATCTGAGTCACCTCTCACACCTCATCGGACAGCCGAAAAAGAGGAGGGGAGGAGGGTTATAAATGTGTAACAGCGAAAACTCATCACTGAGGCTGTTGACATGACATTTACACACACTGGTACGTCATATGCCAAAGGATTTAGCAGAACTTATCAGAATCGAGTGAGAAGCAGTGACTGCAATGGCAGCCGGCTGTCCAAGCGCAAACAGGATTGTGCAGTTCTTAGAAGCACAGAGTAATTTAATAAAGGTTTTTGCATGCGACACTCTGGGTGGCTCAGGGATTGCTGTGATTGCCTTTGTTGCAGACGGGCTCGCTTCAAGCGCTCCAACAGCGTGACGGCGAGCGTGCAGGCCGACCTGGACCCCGAGGGCTTCCCAGGGCTCAGCATTGCTGTGCCAACGCTGGACAAGAGTCTTCAGTTTGGCTGTTCCTTCCAAAGGCACTCGTCAGAGCCCGAGTCCGCTAGCCAGTACACGGAGTGCCACCGTACAGTCCACACACAAGGACAGTGGGCCTACAGAGAGGTTGGTCTTCAAACATGCACAAAACTCTCCTCCATGCGGAGGAGCCAGCATCATTTACAGTCTAGTCCCATGAGGATTCTGAACTGTCTTTGTTATTTTTTCATTTAGTGCAGTTGACAGTCTTAGACTTACCTGTGCACCAGGTACTGAGTGTGAGGAGAGATGTTAGAACCTTTTACTGATTTTCATTTAGCAACACTGTGCAACTCCTTTCTAAGATGATTATTTTTCTTTCATACTATAACCTTCCCAGCTTTGATAGAAACTCTCTGTGGTGTTTACAAAAACTTTAGTGTCAAGTGGTAAGATAGAAGAAAAGTGTTTCAACTGAGTGTCCTCGATACACTTTGGGTTCAGTGACATGACAACAATGTGAGTGGGATTATTACAGTAAAGGAAATTAAAGGTAAAATAAGGATATCACCCATACTCTAAAAAATTCTATAAAGAATTCACACATTAGAAAAATAAATGATCACAATAGCTAACAGAAGTTATCTCCTTCTGGCTGCTTTGAATGTTTAGCCAGATGAATATAGGTTTAATTCCCATAAGTTTGAGTTTTGCATTAGATGACGGCACCACTGCTGCATTAGACAGGTGTGTTATACAAACTGCATCATACGTTAATAATATTCCCAACAGTAACTGTGCTCACTTATGTCATGAACTTTGAAATACGAGTGTGAAGATCTCTATTCATGATGAAGAACATGTTTTTTTTTGTATGTTATCCCAGGACTTTATCCAGAGTGACTACAACTCTGAGGCCTGCCCGGCAGATGCACGGCCCCATCAGCACCCACACTTGCCTCCGCGATCTCACTCCCCTCTGCCCGTCACCTCAGAGAGAGCTTGGGCCGGGACACCATCCTTGGAGGGTCCCCGGAGCTTGCCTGACTCGGGTCGGGCCTCGCCATGCATGAGAGATGGAGAGTTCTTCTTGCGCCTCCTGCAGACGGAGGTGGAGAGGATGGAGGGCTGGTGCCAGAACATGGAGAGAGAGGCAGAGGAGAACGAACTGCCAGAGGAGAGTGAGTTTGGGAGGAGGACTGAAAAGATTAGTCATGAATTGTGAATAATTCTTGAATTTCTAAAACTGTTTACGTGCTGTTTGCTTTCCTTCCTAGTTCTTGAGCTAATTCGTAATGCAGTTGGCAGCGCCCAGATGCTCATGTCTCAGAAAGTCCAGCAGTTCTTCCGCCTCTGCCAACAAAGTGTGGTGAGTATGCGTGATTGTTCAACACACAGCAAAATCATGACAACACGCATTACATACAATGCGTGGTTTTTCCAAGATTTATTGTCGCTCAAGGCAAATATTGCTGCAAAACCACTACTGGAGAAATATGTCTCTCTTGTTCACAAATCTTTGAATATTACTTTGTCAACCACCACATGTCATTTCCCATGTCCCTGCCCACCCAGGACCCTTCAGCATATCCCCAGCCCACCTCTCAGGACCTGGCAGGTTTCTGGGACCTGCTTCAGCTCAACATAGAGGATGTTAGAGTCAAGTTTCAAGACCTTCAGAGACTCAAGGACTCTGGGTGGAGGCTCCCACCTGACAAGAAGGTGAGAGGCCCTGGTTTCCCTTCAGCACTCCCCCAGTGCTAGGACGGCAGTGTGCAGAAGAGTAGTGCAGATTGCTGTGCCTTACAAGCATTTGCAGCCTGTGAAAATACAGAACAGCAAGAAGAACTGAGCCGAGCTGCCAACATGACGACAGTATCTTAAGCTACTAGAAATTGCCTATAATGGATTTTTGAATTTGTTGCAGCTGGTTAGACTTGTCTGTTAGATATGGTCTATGAAAGTTAGACTACTAACTGATCAGCCTCATTATTCTTTATAACAAACTAACAATTGTTTCTCTTTTCTTCTTTTCTTTTTACATAACCTGTTTACCTTTTCTTATCCCATTTCATTTCCTATCACCCGATGCCAATGCATGCTGAAATACCTTTTGCTGATTGATGTTTTATTTCTCTGTTATAATGTCTACTTATACAATTCTTCCTGATTTGAATTTTACCCTTTTTCTTGGTTGGTTTTGCCCTTTGGTTTCTCATTCTCACATTCCAACATTTCCACTTTTTTGCATGGGATCCCATTCAAAAACCTTTTTTTTTTACTACCGACACAATAAATCCACTGTCTGTTTACATCTTATATCTACATCTCGCCATCACGGGGGCCAGGAGGATAAGAAGCTTCCTCCTCCCTTACCAAAGAAGCCAGCAGGCGGGGTGAGCGGAAGCCTCCGGGCCGACAGTGTCGCAGATGGGGGCGCCGGAGGCGGAGGAGGAGGGTCAGGGGGACTGGTGGTGCCTCGTGTTGGTGGACACACCCTACCCATGAGAGAGAAGTCCCTGGATCTTGTCGACCGGCAGAGGACAGAAGCGAGAAGGAGGCTGCTACAGACAAAGAGAACGGCTTCCTTCAGGCAAAACTCGGCCACAGAGAGCGCAGACAGCATTGAGATCTACATCCCCGAAGCCCAGACTCGACTCTGAACTGAAGACTGAGGTGTCTCCCTCCCCTCTTCCTCACTTATCCTCAACCGTGCGAAGTAGACCTGCGGGTCATTTCATCTGTTACTCTGCTACAGTTCCTTCAGAATTCTATCAGTCTACTTTCCACAATTCTGTTATCTTGCTCATGAAATAAGCAATGACAGCCATTTTAGTGTCTTGAAATTTAGACATTTTACTGGCCTAGACCTGAAATCTGGTAGCTGACATGAGTTACAGACCTTTTGAAGTCTCTGAATTCCTTTTTTTTTCCAATTTTGGCTGGCTACAAACAGTTGTTTTTGTTTACACTAGGGGTCAGTAGAGGTTCACACAGTAGTAGCATGCCTGTGCGTGTTCATCAGGCACTTTTCCATCACTGAAAATAAAGGGCTTAACAGGCACAAAACCTCTACCAGAATCTCCCTGTATGGATCTCTGATGCAGTGGAATCAAATCCTTGTTATATTATGGGAGTTTCTGAATCACACGATGTATCCATACTCTTCACTGATGCCACCACCACGAGAAACACAGATTAATCTCACCATCCGTTTAAATGCTCTTAAAGTCAGACGGCTGGCAGTCCCCAAAGAACATCCTCCAGGCATCCCCAGTCAACTACAGCTGGCACCTCTCACCATCTGTCCTTCCAGACACTCAGTCGACAAATATGAAACAACTTCCCGTCTCTCCTACATTCCACAAGTCTTGCATATCCAACGAGAACCCTCGGCCTTTCGGCAGTGAGGCTTCTTGAATGTGCAAACGCTATTTGTACATAGTTTCTCCACACATGTTTGCCAAAGGAAGCTTCTGAGGTGTAGCATCATAGCGTTGACAGGTAGAGACAGAAAAACGAAACAGAAAGGGAACAGAGCCGTTTGCTTTTTATGTAGTCTTTCTGAAGTTTAGGCATTCAGCCATTTGGTTGCTGTGAGCTTTTAGGGAAAAATATATTGGTGGCTTTTCAGGACTTTTCTGAGGAGACTCCCATTTCACTGTGAGACTATAGCACCACCAAGTGGTCCAAACAACACCAGTGGTCTGTAGAGAGTTCTTTCCATGTGAAACAGAAGATACGTTTCTTTATTAATATTCTTATTAGTTTCTTCCCATGACGCACAGTGTGTTTCTCTTATCTTAAATGTCATTTGAGGGGACGCTACCATGATGTTTTTGCATAATTAAGAAGGCGTAAATGAAGCTTAATTTAAAAGCTGTCTAATATTCAGCAGAATCCACTCCCCTAGCCTGAAGTACAGTCCACTCAGTTTCACACAGTGCTGAAGAGAGAATGCATGGTTTCTCTGACGAAACAAAAACAAAAGACGACATATTCATTGTACTTTAGCTCCCTCCAAACCCTTTTCCAAAGAGTCATCAAAGAGTGCACATCATATCATGGAAAATGTGGTAAAGAAGTGATCAGGTAGTGTGTTGCTCATAACACTTGTTATGAATGGAACTGTACTGTACGCTTGTTGCACTACTTGTTCCTTTTCCTTCATCTTCCAGTGTTTTCACTGAAAACATAGAACGAGCTTTCAAGGTTCAGAACGCATATTTCTTATTGAAGTATTTTGTACGGATGTTGTGTACAGGCTAATTCACACAGATGTGTGGTGTGAACGCGCAGGGCTGTGTGTTGAAGCCCCAGTAAGAAGCCCAAAATAATCACAGAATATTGGAGTCTTTTAGCATGACCTGTTTATTTCTTTTCTACCATTTGAATGGAATATGTTGGTTAAATGGGATATTTTAATGGGAGATGTATATTTTATAATATAACCTACATTTCTAGATTAGCGAGTACAATATATGTACAAAAAAAAGCGTATATCAAATGTGAAACACTACAGTATCATTATGATAGATTATAGCGTTGTGTGATACTACAGCTGTGTGAGCATATCCAAACTCAGTACATGTGAAAAAGAAGTTCAATCGATTATTATCTTCAGTTTGTGAGTGCTGGGTCAGGTTCACAGGGTATAACTGGCAAGTGCGGCAATTGCCAAGTATGATCCTCCTTAGGCCTACTGTATATGTGTCTGTGGTTCTAACAACGTATACTGCTGTATCCCCCACCTGTATTCCCTCATTAGAACCAACTACATGTGCCTAACCAGCTATATGTGGAGGTTTCCTTTGAACACAGTTTACAGTATATTTAAATATATATATAGCGAGAGAAAGATATGTAAATAGAACCATATAAAACCTGCAGAGAATATTGTTGAAGAAAATGTTTTTATTGTACTGACATGCAATCCTTTGTCTCCCTCACTTTCACTTGCAATACACATGTAAGACTGGCAGATTTTGGTGATGTTAATACTGCATGCAGCCTCTTTTGAAAAGTTTGGCAGAAACACAGTTTCGATAAAAAGGACAGAAGATTTTGTAGCTTATACATTTTGTTTTTTCTGGTTGAAAGAAATTGACAGGATTTTACGATGCACTTCTTTCAACGCGTCACTTCTTTGTACGAAGATTAAAAACTTTGAAGAGGACAGTGGCAACTGGCAACCTTGAAGCAGCAATCAGTGTTTCTGATTTGATTGTCAACAGATCGATTCAACGGCCTCAATGTAAAACAAGCTGCCGGAGCAGTGGAGAAAAAAAGGATTGGGAATTGAATTTATTCGCAGCAGTGTGGGTTGCAGAGCGGCCTTTTATCCTCTCTTACTTACTCTAACTCAAACTTGACAACATCTCAGTGGTGTTTGACTCAGCCCTCATCAAACAAAGCACAAGGACCTGCTTTTATACTGTTACTCCACTGTGAAGGCCTCTTCTCCACCCTCACGAAATCTACACACAGAGGGATGGTAAGGTCTTTCCATTACGAGTTGGCCTTGAGGGAGACACCAGGAATCAAAGAGGCTTTGTTGGACATTGATCCATCGTAGCAACTACTAGTTCTTTCTGAATTCTCACTGACTTTCTCCTCTGTACTTTTATCACAAGTTGAGGTGTTAGCCAGCCACCTTGCCTTGGAACAGGTCCTTTGTAAACACACTTTTGGTGGTTGTGATTTCCATACCTTTTGTTCAGTTTTTACCCATCCATCTGTCCTATGTATCCGCACAGTATAAATACAGAGGCCTCAGCTAAAAATTGCATCCAGGTGTATAGTTGTACAAACATGATACAAGCACTCACAGAACACCAGAAGGACTTCTATACAAACCCTTTCACCTCTTTCTAGAAGTGCAAAAACCCCATGTGGACGTGCCAGATGGACAAGTCAACTCTGAGTACCTCAGTTTCTAGCAGCAGTGTCTCCAGCCCGGACCCAGGCCTCTGTCCTCAGGAGATTCACTAGTACCACACAACCAACAGACCCTAAACATGCAGGACCAGAGCAATCCCACAGCAGTCCCACAGGAATGTTGTCCATATTCTCTGAACAAAGAGGGGAAACCGTTTGTTTAGCCTGTGTTCTCCAGTAGCCATTTTCCGAGACTGGAGAGCAGCTGAGTCAAAGGCAGTGAATGAAGATGAAGGGGTTAAAGCAAGAGCTCAACTGTAGCCAATTTGTATGTGATGTGTACTGTGCATCTGCAACAAAGTGGGGTGAGAGGCATGTTGTAGCAGCAGATTTAAGTTCTAGTTTGACATTTCTCAGAGGCAGAGCTGCTTTGAAGGAAAAGTCAGCGAAGCTGGCTGTCAGCTTTCATCAAGCCCTGGAAAATTTAAAACTGTCCCACAGTAAAAAGAAACTATATGACCACGTGTTGTGTTGGACAGCATTTTTAGATGATAAAACATAGTCACCCCACGGTCCAGCTGCTTAGCAGCAGTAGCTAATGTTGGCATTAGCACATTAGCAAAAGGTCACAGAAAAGTTGATGTTTGATTGGCATTGGAGCTTCCATGGAAAAAAATGGCTAAAAATGAAATGTATTGTTAAGAGCCATAATTACAGCATGTGGCGTAATCCTGAGAAGACATTAATTATAATAAAAAACTGTCTGATAGTCTAATTTCAATGTATTTTTAGTTCCTTCTTCCTTGAGAGCAGTTCACACACAAGAAGATGTTAAACTAAAACTCTGTGCCTTTTACACTGAAGTGTAAGTTTGTGTGTGTGTGTGTGTGTGTGTGTGTGTGTGTGTGTGTGTCTTTAACACGCTAATGTTGCTTTACAGTACACACACAGGCAATCATGTGGGTCAGAGACAACTGAGCAATTACTATGTAATTAACAAAAAACATTCTACCCTGCCATGCTCACGTTTACAAAACTGTAAATACATATTGCCAATGGAAATCGCTCTTCTCAATATTACATATATTATTACAATAAGATTATTCTTAGTATGATTAATGCCATTAAAGGATTCATTATTGCCATCCCTTTCATTATTATAAATGGTGTTGTCAATTATAGCTATGGGTAAACATTGTTCTGTATTCAAGGGCGAGTCTTGTGTACAAAATAGAGTAGTTTATTCTATGATGACAAATCTTAAATCGCTGCTACTAATGAGAAGGAGAGTGACAATAACTCTGGGAAGACTTTTTTTCTCTGGGATGAATGATGGACACTCCTGTGAGAAGCGAGACATCGCCAAAGGAGGAAAGTAAGCTTGAAAAGATGGGACTGAATGGAAGATCCAAACATAAACCTTTTTTCTCCATGTGCTGTCACTTCACTCTGTACTCACAGGAAAACGTGGACATCACACTAACACAGCCGCTCCACTCTCTGTATTGTACTCTGCAATGTAGCAAAACCTATAACGCCCCTCTACTCTCCCGACCTGCCCCCCTCTCTCACCTCTTTCTTGTGTTCCTCACTGAAAACCGTTTCAATCACACGGGTTAGATACAGCGAGCTTTTCTGTCTTTGAGCTCTGCTTTATCTTTGAGTTCTCCTGTTTTATACACATTTGATTCAGTGCCAAGGCAGCATAGTGTACATACAAACATGAACTGCTTTTGTTTTTTTTCCCTCCTACAAAAAGAGCATATAGCAATAGTGATGCCATTAGATGCCACCAGTGGATTCACAAGATACACGAGAACAGTCCCAATCTGAAGGGCGTCGTCATGATCTCTTTGTTGTGCTGTGGTTCTCATTGTGTACATACAAATTTATTTATTAATCTCATATGTTTTATGGATCTAGATGTGTCAACAAAGCACGTCTGATAGCGCCGAAGCCCAGAGAGATGGCACACTGTGACGTGGTTTACCCCAACACAGAATGTAACACTGTCAACGTCACTGTCGAAAAACATTTTCTAATGGCTAATATTATTACTATTAATATGATTATTATAAAGCTATTTTAGCGAGTTAAATAAGGGCTGCTGTGTCTCCTTTGTCTTTTTTGTGTTTCTTTCCTGACTCTATCAACAATTTCAACCCACTCGGTTGAATAGAAACATTTATTGCGCTGGAAAACCCTCCTGGACAGCACCTATTACAAATGGAAAAGAGAAGTGTAAGTAATGTTTTCCAAAAACATTACTTATTTCTCTCTCCTTGCCTGCAGGAATTTGCAATGCAAATACAAGTAGCCCATATACACCCTTTTAAAAAGGTTAAAAGCGGCAGCAGAACAATTTAGCACTGGAATAAGTCAATTCCACCACATCCCATGGGTATCTTCTTCCTAGACGCACCTTGGCCTGACTCCTTCGAGGAGAATATTTTTGTATGTTCATACACCTGATGTGGCAAAGAGCTGCACTCACAAACACGGAGCTGAATATTAAGCATGCGGCTGAAAGTCAGAAACATGCAGCAGCTGCCTCAGGTTAGGAGAAGGAGGACACAGTTAGTAAAATCTGAAAAGTGTGAGAGGTGAAATCCATCCTCAGGGAACTTGCCAGAAATAAAATTGCTAACAGGTGCTCAGCAGAACACCACAGGAATCACCCAGAAGTATCTACGTCATTCCACTAAAGTGAGTACATATCAGCTTAGACTTCTGAAAGTCATCTTTCATCATGTCGTCAGACAAATTGTTGTCTCTTGAGATAACTCGTAAAGTCGAAAAAACAAACACGGATTTAAAAAATTAAGTGATATTTTATTTCACCGTTTTAAAAAGCTGGAGATATATTTCAAAAGTGCTTTGTGTGTTTACAGTACAAACATTTTTAAACAAATTATTGCTAAAATGAATCACTTCTGAAGGAGCACAGGTGAAATGCTGCCAGGAAAATCTCACAAGCTGGACAACAGATTCCACTCATTCAATCATTAGGTAAACAGCAGTGCTCGATTCAAACACTAATTCATTACTATAGTGCATATGTTCCTTATCTTGCAAACCTGCAACAGAGAATTAGTAGAGGATGAACACTTCTGGTGTTTAAGGGTCACTTGGTATTGTCCAGTTTGAGTGTCCATGCCTGAGCAGGGGTAAAGGACATCACAGGCAGCTGGACAGTAAGGCCACCACTGGGTTGGACTGGGGACCAGGATAAAGGTGTCGGATTCCCCAACAAAGTCACCTGGACAAGGAACAAAGCTCAAGGATTTAGTCTCTTTTCTCAGGTTTTTTAAGCAAAGTGTCCATGAACACTACAATTTAGTGTTGTAGTCAAGACCGTCTAAACCGAGACCAAGACCAAGGCTGAAAACAGACTAGGGCTCTTTTATCTTAGATGATTAAAAGTGAAAACTAATTAAAAACCCAAATTCAGTATTAAAGGGAGGTATTAACAAGAGGAATGATTCCAGCAGGAAAATTGTGGAAAAACATCCCAGACAACACCGTCTCTTTACCTTAGTGGCGGCTGATGTTTTGGGTTGCAGCAGCTGCACTGTGGGTTTGGGAGGTTTGCTTGTCATGATGGCATAGACAGTGGTCCCTTTCGAAGTATACCTAGAAATATTAAGGTAAATTTAAACATAACCAGCAAAGCTGCATAATTATAGTAGCTATTATCCGTTGTATTCTGCTTTTAACTAATAGGTTAGGATGTGGCTTCTACATGCACTTCTATTAATGACTCTTAAATTCAGCTGACTCCTCTTCTTACCAGATTGGTATGGTACTGTTCTCTGTCTGTACCCTCCATGGTTCAGAAGCATATATGGCCTCCCCGTTGACCTCTAACCAGGCTCCAACACCCCTGAGTCTCTCCTCAAACACAGCGGGGATCATGCCATCAGGTGTTGGACCCACATTTAATAGGTAGTTACCTCCCAGAGCTACAGTTTGAACCAGATCCTGTGATCAAAACAACAACAAGCAGTAGAACAAGTCAATCAATGGGACAAAATACTGATCACAGAATCAACATGAATTAACTGAACATACAAGGAGGAAAAAAGTATTGCAATGGTAACACAATCAGGTCAGATTTATAAGTTAGCCCAACCACACTGTTACAGTTCAAACATGTGTCGTAGTCAAGTGTACACGTATAAAAGCACCATCACATATCCTCACTGCTATGATGGTTGGTAAGGGCATCAGTTCAGTCAGCTTCATGTTCCGGCGGTAACCCCATGACAGCGTGTCCACAGATGTGCACTTCTCCCACTTGTGCTTGGGCAGCTGGCCTGGAGTATATTTGTCCTGACAGTTATAGTAGCCGCCGTGTTTACAGGCACAGCCAGCTCCCCATCGGTCGTTGGTCACAACAGCATCCTAAGACAACGGAGACATCGTAAATTGCATCTTGCAACAATTCACTGTTGAATTGCTTGCTTAAAAAACACACAGAGTTGGAGTATTTGTGTGCATGTGTTGCTTCCTTCTTCTGAAGACGCTTACCCTGACGGGGCTGTCGTTGTAAAGCCAGGCCAGGAACTCGGTGGAGTTCCAGTAGGTATCAGGTGCTTCCCAGTCCCCATCAGACCAGATGACCTCAGGTTTGTACCTGGAAGGCAACAGGAAGTCAAAGGTTCAGAGATACTTGTTTTAGAGCTGTTTTAGAGTCACCTGCTGGCTTAATTATGTTTGACAAGAAAAAGTGCAGTCATCTGACATTGTAATTCAAGTGCTACAGACCTCATGACCATGTTATAAAGCTCTGGCAGTAGTTTATGCATCACAAACATCTGGGTTGAGAATTTATTCTTCTTGTCAGACAGGTAGAGAGGGTGGAACCACTCATACAAAGAGTTGTAGAGCCCATAGTGCAATGACCTAAATAAAAAGAAAATTGTCAATTTTACCATCTACTGCTGTTACATGCAGAATCCATTAGCGCGTGCCATTACTACGAAACCCAGAACAACAGAAAGCCAAACACTGCAAAAGCCACACATTCAACAACACAGTAATTTAAACCCTAAATCTATTTTAAAGATCGAGACAACCTTTTGTGCTCAGGGTATCTCAAATTTAATATTCGGCTCCAAATCCAATACCAGTGCGTTTATACTGCCAAATTGGATTTGAGGACTGGCAGTGTGTGTCACCAATAACTGAGTCAGAGAGCAAAAGCATAATGAGATCTGTATGAGTAATTAGATGTGTGGTTAATCTTCATCTAAAGTATTCCAAACCCATCATGTCAGACTGGCAATATGCTTATTGGTTATACACTTTTGCATAATTTCTGATCCCAGTACCGTCATCTAACAACAACTCTCTCTCTCTCTCCCTCGGAGCTAGAAAGAATCACGAATTTCTTTGACATGTCACAAACTAATAGTAGATATTTTTAGCAGAAATACTGGCAAAACAAAAACCACATGGAGTGAATCACTCCCTCATCAACTAAACACCTGACCCACCTCTTGCGCACTGCCTCTCCCAGGTCTCCCACCAGGTCCCTGTGAGGACCAGTATCAACAGAATTCCAATTCCAGGAATTTGGAGACCCCCAGTTAGTAAATCCCTCGTGGTGTTTGGCAGTCAGGACGACGTATCTGTAGTTCAGATCATGTTTTCAGTGACACTTCCTGAAACATCAGCTAAAACTGTACCGGAAGTTTAAAAGCACACCATTAGCAAAAAGTAACGAACTCACTTTGCACCCGAGGCCTTGAATATGTCCGCCCAGTCGTCCGGGTTGAAGAACTGTGCGTGAAACTGCGGGGCAAACTCCGGGTAGCTGAACCCAGGCGGGTAGTTCTTGGACATGTAGTCCACACACGCTCGGTCCGGAGGCTGCTGGCCCTGCCAATGCCACCAGAACCACTCGCTGTCAAACCCGGGGACACAAAACACACCCCAGTGGATAAAAATCCCCAGCTTAGCCTCGTCGTACCATGACGGAAGTGGTCTGGCGTCCAAACTGGTCCAGTCGGGGGTGTACCGAGCCGCCGTGTGACAAACACAAGCGGCGAGGAAGAGCAATGCGGCTAGCATCATGCTAACAGGTTACATTTAAGTATCGTAGCTCTGTTCACACCTTGACGCTTCAAAAGCCAACGGGACACAAATAAACCCAGAGTTCCGCCTGCAGCACTAACTACAGCGTTTCACGCGTTATTGTTGTGACCCGTGGTTTTCAGTCACATGACCGTGATCCTAGCTGAAGCGTCTTCTTCTACGTTTTAATTTCGAGTTGCAACTCCCCCTTTATCGCCACCTGTTGGCAGGCTACATATTCCTTCTTCTGCATGCTGGAGACTTGTAGATGTGTTTTCAAACATTTATTATTGTGGTAGAAAAATCCTAAAAAATTTTCTGCTCGATACCAACACAAGCCAGAGACTTGAATGAGTTTTGAAATATATCTCCCACTGAATCAATTTTCTAGGAATTCCTTACCTGTATTAACGAGTATACATCGAGACAACGTTTAATTTAGTGTGTTCCAGGCTGGTCCAAAGACTGTAAATGAGGTAGTATGTACTTGTACACCCCTTAAGAGTCTTCAAATTAATTATTTAGTTTCTGTTTTCCTAATAAGTCACAATGTCTGCATATGAACCTAATGAAAAACAAATGAGGGAGTGATTTACTATTTTTGTTTGTTTTGCAAATATTTCTGCTGAAAACATCTGCTATTAGTTTGTGACATGTAAAAGAAATTAATGATTCTTTCTTACTTATTATGGCTCTTTATAAAGTATAATTAACAATACGTGTCAGCATGTGTGAGCCAGAATTTGGCTATTTTGGATTTATTTATAGAAGATACTCAGTGGTCGATCAGGTACATGAGAACAATATTCTAGTTATTTCTAATGGAAATCATTTTATTTTTAAGTAAATAAAATGACCAACATCACTATATTTATTTGCTCGGGTTTAACAGATCTTCAAAAAGGCCAGTGCTGAGGTAAAACCTCTACGTCCTATTTTCAATGCCTACACACAAACGTTCTTTCCTGTCTTTACTTCATACTTTTATTTCTCTGATAAATTGATTACATATTACTGGCCCTCTTTTATGTAAATAATGAGGGCCACCACCCACTATGACCTCGAAAAGAAACATTTAGCAGAATTATCACCTCGTGTGACAGTTTAAACAGAAACTGAGAAATTAAATCCTTGTAAAATTATAACTTAGAGCATGCTGTCTCAGATTTAATTGGATTGCACATGTGTAATAATATAATGGCCAGTGGGTGTATGTTATACATTGTGTGTAGGCCTCATGTTATTAAAGTGATGTCTTTGCAGAGAACAGGGAGTCATGTGGGATCAGTTTAAGGATCCAGATATTCTCTACTCCGGCGGTTCCGGGTGGTTCTCGCTCCTGCGCGCTGCGTCCGCGGAAGACTGAAGGTCCATGACCGGGTGATCCTCGGTCCTGCCCACAAAGTCCGTGGAGGTGTCCGTCTGTCCTGGGCAGGACGCGTACGCAGCCAGAGCCTCCAGTCCGGCCAGCACCAGCGTGTCCCGCCGCGGAGTCCTGCGGCCGTAGCCCAGCCGCTTGAGCGTCCGCCGCGTGGTGGTCAGTGAGATTGGCTTCTCCTGCCCGCTGCTGTTGTACAGCGCCTGGATCTGCACGGTCGTAGCCTGGTTGTTCGCTTCCACCATCCTCTCGATCTTCTTCTCGCCGTGTTCATCTACCAGGCGTTTTCTCCCGCAGGACCCCCGGTGACTGGAGGTCTTCTGCTTCTCGCACCATTCCCTGTACACTCGAGACACCGCGGTCTTGGAGAAGCTCAGCCGGCTCACGGTCTCCGAGATGCTGCAGCCGGCGCTCCGAGCTCCGACGATCATGCCCCGCTCGAACGCACTCAAATCCCGAGACTTCCCCATGTGGCGCCGCTGGGAAGCTGATTCGGGGACGTACCGCAGACCCTCGCTCTCTGCTCCAAACCAAACAAAGTCGTAAAAAAAGCTGTTCTTCTTCTGTGGTTGTTGGCACACGACATGCAGGTGGTGGTTATTGTCGCCCTCCTCAGTTCGCTCCGTCACTTTTTGCTTAATGTGGGTTTAGTCGGACAAACAGAGCTCAAGCACTCAACTCTATCCTCCCTTAAAATACTGTGGTGTGTGATGATAGGTGGCAGGTCAGCATATACACGGACTCTTGTGTCCTCCGTATTCCATGTACAACCCCTAAATAGATGAAAAGGTTTCAGCGTGAACAATAAATCCACGTTGTACCAAAGATCACGAGAAACTACCAGGAGCTGAGAAAGTGGTGAAAGTATTCCTGAAAGTCTGATTTATTTCATCCCAAAAATCCAGACTGTACTACTTGGGGAGAGGTTTGGCATCCAGGGCCAAATCACACGTCTGTGGTAGGAGTTCGGCCACTAGGGGGCGTCACAGGACACAGGGTTATCACGAGATCAAACAGCAGACAAAGTAACACACCTGAAGATAAATAAAACTCAATGTAAAAAACAAATAAACACAAACGTAGATGTTAATGAAGTACAAACATATGAAGACATTTATTGCAACAATACCCAATCCAAGCCCATCTTATCTGAACTGTGATCTCTAATAAACTGTATCAAGACGTGTGACAGGTTTTTCAATTTTTTATGCAAATATTTGTGCAAAGTCATGGACAGGAAATGAATGACAACAATAATAATGACAAAATCACTGGAGTACAACATGTCCAACTGTCAAATAAACACATTTTCTAATTACAAATGAGTTAATAAATAAGGTCATATTACAATAATAATTTAACACCAATAACTCCATTAACCTGTTAAACCCGACGGACCCGGTACCGGGTCCACTTCCAACTTCCGGTTACAAAGTCATTCTGTGTTCCGAAGTCATTTACTCTCACTCAGTGACATAAATATTACATTTCAGAACTTTAGAGCATTCTCTGGAGTCTTGCCTTTGTTTTGGTACCAAGATAGCTCAAATAAACACTATAGTTCCTGAGATATATTCAATTCATTTTGGGTACGTCTTTTTCAAGCAAATTCCTATAAAATGGTCTAGGGTTCAACAGGTTAAAGTTTGGCCAACGTCAGTGGGACATTTTTCCTCACTGCGCTACTATTTCACAGACTGTGACCCACATCAGGGCAGACCGCCAGCTGCCTCTCAAGCATCTGTTTCTCCACCAAGTCCTCCACTCTGCCAACCTCCACCTCATCTACATCGTCAATAAAACTGGACCAGTCTGTATTCCCGTCTGCACGTTCCATGGGCTCCTGTTGGCTGGCAGGGTGGACGGAGTCGGAATCGTTATGAGTGGTTGTCACACAGTTGCAACTTTCGCAGATGCCAAAGCGTCGGAGTCCAGGGGAAACACCGGATCCAGTGAAGGTTCGCCTGCAGCTTTTACAAGACACTGGCCAGTAGTGCCTGTGAACCTGTAGGTGGTTAAAGTATGTGACTCATTAGCAGAGGCAACAACTACAAGAACCTGTAGATTATATATGAAAACCAACATCCAAATGATGTACAGCGCTCATTATCATTCATTCACTGCACACAAATACACAGAAAACATAGGAAAAAAGGAATTTAACCCAAGTTAAGATTGAGACAGATAATTAAAGTTTACAACTAACTGCTAGGAAGTGCTGCCTTAAATAAACCACCATCTCTTTACTAGGTATTATTGACTATACAGGTCTCTCCACGCAAATCACAGTAATAATCTGTAAACAGCACAAATAATTCCCACAACTTTATCTGTGTATAGAGTTGTTTGAATCAATATAATACAATTAGGAACAATAGAATTTAAAATAGCCCTCTACTCTGTCATATTTATTTAATGCCTCTTAACCAGGCATGTGTTCATCTCCAGAAATATCGTGCTCCTCTTACAAAGCTGCTCACAGTCACATCTAGAATTTGGCCATGAAATTCTTAAATTCCTCAGTAAATTAAAAACCTCACATACACGAGTTCACTACTAAAGGGTACTAGCACTTGTTATTTAAATATCTGGGTTAAACTGGTATATTAGTCGTAAAATACCATCCATATTTTGCATTAGCAGCTACCTCAGACCTTAAACACCTACAAAACCTTGCTACAACATACGAGAAATTAGGCTGATCATCCTGCAGTTTAAAGCTACACTGAGGTCTTACACTGAGTGCGTGGCTGCGGAGGTGTTCCTGCCTTGTGAACCTCTTGCCACACATGGGACAGGGGAAGGGTCTCTCTCCTGTGTGACAACGAATGTGTCTCTTCATGATGCCCTTCTGCTTGGCAGTGTAAGGGCAGAAAGGGCACTTGTGGAGTTTTACCAAACCATCACCTGCAGGAGGAGAGAGAGAGACCAACAGTTCTAATTAGGGGTGGACATTAAAACTGTGAGCGAACATGTATTATCTTCCAGATACATTTTAGGGCAAAAGGGAAATATATGTGAGCCGTGCTCAGCCTGCTGCTGCTGATTACCTGTGAACTCTCCAATCCAGTCAGTCTGGACCTCCATGATAGATGATGGTACAAACCCTAAACCTTCGTCCATTCTGCTTCCTCCTGTGCTGCTACCGAGTCCTTGAGTAAAACGCGACCCTATTCTGTCCCCAAGAGAACTGGGGCCTTCCCCTCTGGCCAGCATTTCCATCAGCTGCCTGGTGTTAAAGGAAGGGCTGTATCCAAGGGGGGAGCGCTCACTGGAGTGAGAGGGACTTGAAGGAAGTAGCCTGCTATGATGCGTATTGTGCAGAGAAGGCCCAGAATATGAGGTCAGTTCTTTGGTTTCAGGGGATTCCATAAGCTCCTCATCAGGGTCGTACTCTATCTTAGGGTTCACTAACTCTGGGGTCAAAGCAGAGGATGATGAGGATGATAGATTAGTTTGATCCATGTGTCCCTTCCGTCCTTCACTCCCAGATGTAAACTCCCCTGTGGAATGGTAGTCACTGTCCATGTCCCTGCTGGTCCGAGGTGGAGTGGTGACAGGGATAGACAAGGGGGTTCTAGCTGAGGTCACAGATTCTGAACCTAACCTGGATCCTCTATCTGCCTCTGCTACCTGTGAATGAGGTTCTGCAGCACCTGCACCACTGGAGATAGTCGCAGCAGAAGTACCACTGTCTGCAGGACCAATCCCTCCATCCTGTGCCTGATCCGCTTTCTCTCGGTTCCTCTCCTTCTCCTTGTTGCATATTTCTAAAGATGAGCGAATGTAGCTTTTACAGAAGTTTACCAGATCAGTCATCTGCAAGTAGCTGGCTGCTGACATCACCTCAATGACATTGCTTCTGTTTAGAGCCAAGCGGCCAGAGTACAGGAAGTCCAGGATGATCGAGAAAGCATCAGCTGTTACAATATCCAAAGATGCTGTGCTGTAGCGTTGACCACTATCCTGAAAAGAAAAAAATGTTTGGTTTTAGTATTTTAAGGAATCCAATAGGTTACTGGATAGTACTGCTACCAGTTGCTCTTACTTGCAGATAGTGAACAAGAAGAGCCCGGAAGTAGCCGCTCCCAGCAAACAGCACATTACGATGAGCTTTGAAGACACGGCCCTCCACAAGGATGCTACAGTCACAGAAGAAGTCACGCTTACGTTGCTCATTAAGCTCAAACAGCAGTTTGGGCAAATAGCAAGGCACTTCCATATCTACGCCTCGGTGGGCTCGGCCAGGAAAAGAGAGGAGAGACACTAGAGTTTAGAGGGTCAGTGTCAGTTTAGAGAGGAAGGATTTGTTTACACATTTTGCTTACACTCCACTACAGACTGTATGAACTTGGATGACAGAGTTCTTGTTAGGTGGTAAAGTCAACACTTTCTTAGAGTATATAAAAGTAATTATTGTTAGTAGTAGGCCAAAGAGTGTAATGCACCAGTGAGCTATTACGCATTACGTTTGTACAGGTTTAACACAGAACAATTACGTTGCTGAAACCACACGGTTGTTGAGGTTTGACCATACAAATGGTAAAATGAATCCACAAACCTACAAGTATGTCAGAGTAGACATAAAAATAAGCTGAAAGTTAAGTAGCTCTTATTTATGTTTACTTATAAGTTAGCTTGTGTTGCTAGCCCCGAGTAGCAAGTTGGCAGTTGTTTAACACAACCCATCGACCCTTAGTGTGACACATAACGAGATATAAAAAACACACATACACACACACACAATATGATCTCACCTGTGTTAATAGGCGTTTGGGCGTCACAAAACCTTTTTCGCAACACAAAGCTAGAGATTTAGTTAGCTAGGCTCACTGCCCCATGGCCACATAAATCAACGACTTCCGCTGTTACGAAACAGTGACGTTGTGATCTATCCAATCCGCGAGCGATGGGGGCGTGGCCGCATGGCGTTCGCGTTCATTCAAAGTAAAATTAAGAGCACAGTGTAAAATATTCATCAGGTAATAGTAAAAGTCATATTCGAATTGGCTAAAATTATAGTTGTGTAAATATAATAAATAGCAATACCAGTGTTATACTTCTAGTGTGGCAGCACAAAGTATTACCATCAAACCTAATTGGGCCGAATGACCACTAACTCTGTTATAATAATGAGTTATATTGAGGAGACTGATTTTAATAGTATGAATTAAGAGGGTGAATTACCCTCAGCAACTTGGCAGCCTCGTAATGGCACACATTTCTGTATTTATGCGAGTGATAAGTCATTTGAAACAAATAAAACGTTTATTTGTGCCCTTTCTCCTCCAGTGTGCCTTTTTCTTATGTGATTTAAAATATTTAAAAGATTAGAATGGTGCTGTGTGTGTGAATCTAGATAGTTTTTAAGGTACAGTAAAAATTACTATTTGTGAAAATAATCATCAGGATAAAGAAAACATATCATAAACAGCACAATCATATTTTGGCAGTCAATCACATGTTTTTATACAAAATCACAGTAGATGCAGAGGAGTAAAAAATTGTGAAGCAAAAAGTACTATACTTTTCACTGGAATTCAGGCCCAGGTTTAAAAACCAAGTACGACATTTTGCAGACTAACTAGTTCAGACTGATTTATGATGCAGTATTATGAAAACAAGGTTTTAACAAAATTTTTCCCTAGAATTAGTAAGGTTTATTTTAGTAAGGACCTTTTTTAAGCCGTGGCATAACCACATGACCAAAGCTATTCACCACACTGACTGATTATTTTAAGGTTGAAATAAACTGCAACAGGAAAAAACTTCTTTGAAGATTAGCATTCTTAAATTCAATATTACAGTATGGTTAATACTGTCTGTACTCTGGAAAAATTTATTTAATTAAAAGAGCATTTGAACCTTTGTGAGTTAAAATTTTCAAAATCAAGGATACACTGATACATGAACATAAATCAAACCTGAAATAAAAAAAAAAAGAATCATACCACTTGTCTCCCACACTTTCTCAAAATGATGTGTTATTGTCAGTAAAGTTTCTCCACTTGCATTTCTATGAAGCTGAGTTATGTCTGGCTTTCACCAATGACAGTGATGACAGTGATGCTGATGGCTGTGATGTTTTGGAGGAACGTCAAAGTGTTGCACTCTTTCTTGTACCAAATCCAGCATGCTGCTGCACAATCACAGGGAGCGTGCACCATTGTCTGCCCAAGAACACTTGTTTATTTGCCTTTCACTTCAGGGAGAAAATAGTTCCTGTTTTATTTTTGGAAATATCTAGAGTAAACAAGTAGTTCCTACAGCACGGTGCCACACCCTCTTAGCACAATCCACAGCCTTTAGAAATGTTTTTTACACTGATTGGTGCCGACCAGGCAACTTATTTGTTTCAGATATTTTCCCATGGCAAACACGGCAAACACAAAGGCTTCGTGGTGGCCTGGAGAAACCGCGGGGTAGGCGTACATGAGCTTCCATACTCACCCTCTTTGTAAAATGAAATTTATGGCACCTCATAAAACCTCTATTCATGTGTATGAGCCATAAATATAAACTAGAATAAACCAGCAGCATTGGACTTGGTTCTTGTAAACTTGACCTGATAGAGCATTGTGTCCAGCTGAAGGCTGACCAACCGTCAGTTGACCCAACTGCCCAGCCATAACACGAGTCTGTCCCAAAACACCTCAGAGTTGGCGTTGGTTCCTGTCCCTCCTCTCTGACTCAGGAAAACATACAAGTTTTGCTTTGGTCATCTGTTGAAGGGCAGGAAACTCCCTTTCCATAGACCTTTCAGAGCCATGCAATCATATTGGAGTTTCTACAGCACTGCCCTGTATGTGTGGCATTTTAATGCTGGTTGACACCCAAAAACCCCTTCGGAACAAATAATATTCATAATTTATGATTGGGTTTTGGCCTACGCCTGTGATTATGATGGCATATGATTTAATGGAGCCCAGTCTAAAAAGTAAATAGATGTATATGGCTGTTATGTAAGGCTGAATCCAGATTTGGGACCTCACTCATTGTGTGTGTTAGCCACTGCGAGACCCACAGCTGGCACAGAGGGCTCCAGCAGCACCCCTCTGGGTCCCTGTGGTCTGCGCCTCAGTACATAACAGCCACTTAGGCCGGCATTTTCCCAGGCTGAGACAACACACCACGGTGGCAGTGCGAGCCACAGAGCGGGCCTGATTAAAGAGTAGAGACAATGGAGGGAGAAAGAGCTGGGGACCATGGTGGCATTTTCCATCTCCGCCACTGTCTCCTGGGGGGACCAAGTATGTGCTGTGAAACGTTTGAATTATCCCAGAATCTCTGGAATTCAGACAGAGGCACCGCGGAGAGGACCCTCGACCGGGGATCAAAGAGATTTGAGAGGAGTGCGGTGGACTTGTGGTGAATTCGAGCACATAGGGAAGTATGAGTGAGTGTGTGTGTGCGTGTGTGTGTGTCAGAAAACTGACTTGCAAAAGATAAAGAGAATGCTTGAATTTGAATCATATACACTTTCATGGCTGCACGTCTAAAGATGTTTTCACGAAAGTCATGTTTGACTTCTGAGGACTCATTGATCATTAAGCAATGAAATACAGCCATGTGGTGAGAGTGTGTGTGTGTTGCTGTCCTTTTATCCCTCATAGGATCAGATAATGCAATCATGGCCAGTCATTGGCAGCCTAATACAGCGGGCGCCCCTCTTTAGTTTGGAGACGCCACTTTCCTCTGTGGTGACAGAGGAAGAGGAAGAGAGAAGGGAGAGGGGGAAACCTCGTGTTTCTCTTTCTGTCTATCTCTCTCTGTAATTATCACTTAATGTCATTCAGTGATCTGGAGACGTCTGTCTCTTGCTCAGTCCTTTCTTCCCTTTCTATAGAGGAAATACACTGCAGTCTGAAATAAATCTGCCAGGCTTTTTATTATTGTATATTTAGACCCAGAACAGAGTAGTAAATGGTGCCGTCCCAGACCACAAGCTTCCGGCAGCGCATGGCCTCAGCGCAGGCTGGCTGTTGTTGCCACAGCCAAGTCCAGAGATCAAAGCCTCCTGTTCTATATACAGTAAGCTGACCTCAAGCAAGTCTTCATGTCTGACAAAGACAGCGTGTGTGTTTGTGCTGGAGCTACATGCAGACTGTGTGGAATTAGTTCTCAACACAACTGGGTCTTTCTGCGAGCTGGACGTCAGCGTCAGGTTCGTGCCAGTTCTCATACATTTATCTCTCTGTCCAGCTCTGCCATGGCATTGTTTTGTGTTTGTTTGATATCAAAACAGATAGAATTACACGTACATGTAAATAGAAATGTGGCCCGGGATTCATCTCACGCCTTCAAACAAGCACAATGACCATCACTCACACGCTGAACGAGCTGATCTTACTGATATATTATATCAGACCTGAGAAAGCCCTCTGGAGTGGAAGGGTGAAACGTCGCCAAGAAACCAAACAAGTTCAGTTTTTTTGGATAAAACCTTATTTGAGATAACCATGACCTGGATGACTGAGAACCTTCACAGATATTGATATATTATACTTATACCCCAGGGTTAAATCTTCCATTTCCAGTGTGTAGAATGACAATTCAGCAAAGTGAAAATATAAAACTAATTAGGATTTGATTTAAAGGTCGTCTTCACTGATTTTCAACCTTTATCTTAAAGGTATGCGAGTAGATGTAGGTGAATGCTAATAATCTTCTTTTTACATATGGACATATGGGTTTGCTTCCAGCTGTGAACTTCCTCTAGATGATGTCAGCAGCAGGCGTCCTTCAGTCCAGATGATGTAATCCGGTTTCTGAGGTTGTAGTCTTGACCTGCTCCTGCAGAACTCAACTGTAAGGTTATGTACTTTTGGTTATTTTTTATTATAAAATATGTACAGTATTTGAAGGTGGGGTTGAATTTACCATAAGAATTGTGAGAGTTTAACAGATGAAGCACTATGAGAACCTACACATGTAATAAAGATAGAACCATATCACTTTTTCACTATAGAACATGGCCAATGAGTGATCCAAATGTTTTACAGATGTAGTTCTGCACCAGGAAAAGACTGGATGCAGGAATAATAAAGATTTAGGAATCTGTGTGTCCCTTTATTTTAGTAATAGTCATTGTAATAGGCTAATAAAAGCCACTATCAAGAGCAGTCAACACGCTGCCAGCTCCTCGGGAGATGAAAATTATGTTCATCATTATCCTCATCCTTCTTCATCAAAGTTTTCCCTTCTTTCGCTGAACATTCACTGTAATCCCCTTCTGGGAACACTCAGAATTACTCAGCAGTGTGCTGGCAGCAAGTCTTCATGCCAGTTTATTAGGGGCTTACGCCTGCTCCTCTGAGCTGCCAAGCAGGGTGTATCCCTGAGATAAAGCTGCAATCTTAGTTAGAAGAGGGATTCGGGAGAGTGAGAGGCTGTCAAAGAGCAGCAGTCTAGGGTTAGGGCATGGAGCATCCACATCTCAAGCTGGTGCTGTAAGAGTGTCTTTGTCCATTCTATTCATGTACAACCCAAATAGTTTTAAACAGTTTGTAAATGTCTTTTCTCTTTATTCATAACAGGTTAGGTTTTTACGACTGAAGATAAAAGGAGCTCAGTCTGTGCAAGAAAAGATGGTCACGGCTCAGCACTTTATGTCAAACTCTGTTAGTTTTCAATCAGTTCAAGTAATATTTTTCAAAACAAGACTGCTTTCAACATTCACAGCAAAAAACAGTGAAGAGAAGAAGAAGGTCTTCAGGGAAATTGTAAATGCAAAGTTCAGAAACCATAGCTGAAGCTGCGTGACCTTTGAGCCCTCATAGGACTAATGCATGAAAAGCAGCATGCTACCACGATGAATTTATTTTCTGTGCCTGAACACCTGATGAACTGTAAAAAGTGTGTTCTGCATCATCGGTCCACGGCACAGGAATGGGCAAATGTTCCAGTGTCTGTGTAATCATAGCTGCATCTTCATCGTCTTTTACCTTTGCTATTTCCTATCCAGATGTGTAATGTTTACAGTCTTCTTTCTAGTGTGAATATGGTAGTGTGGATATAATGCAGTGATTTCAAATCAGAATATATAGAAATGCCAATTAAAAAGATGCTTTCATTGCCCTAATCCACACCATATGTTTTCTCCTTTGAAAAAGTCTGTGCAAACATTAACCCTGATAATCTTTTTTCTCTGGCATGAAAACAAATCCAGAGAATTAAGCATCATCCAACATTTTTAAAAAGTCTGTCTCATCTATAAACTTGAATGACAGCTGCCAAGTCTGAACATGTGAGCAAAACTAGTTCTATACTGGCTAATATTAGCTCAGTATAACCCCCCCACACACACACACACACCCCTCTGTCAAATCAGGCACATTCGCATGCATGGCTGACGCGGGGTACAGTGGAACTTGAGCTCTTTCATTTTTTACTTTCCCCTCTTCCTCCTCTCTCTCTGCGGCTCATAAAAGATTGCGTCCTGTGTGTGATGTGGCAGAGGAGTGCAGTCAGAATGAACTGATTACGGATGCGTGCCTTTAAGTCATGGCACCAAGCAACATTCCTCCAGCACTTAAAAATAGTAACAGTTGGTTTTTTTCAGGTTTGTTTTTCTCGTTGGAAGACTTTGGGGCATCCTCTTCTGGTCTTTTTAGAGACTTGAATTATAACCAGACCCCCCTCCTCCCTTTTCTTTCATTTTTTTTTTATTGAGAGTTTGTTTAATCTTGTGAGGAAAATTGGCTTAGCGTGGGAAAGACAGAATTCTTTGGGGATAGGTTCTGTTGTTTTAGAGTTGTGCGCATTGTTTTGTTGTTGTTTTTTTCCATGTAGGAAGAAAAAGTCCCAGTTTGTGCCAAAACCTCATGAAGTACAGATAAAAAGGAGCTGAGTGAGAGGGAGGCCACAACACCACGACAAAGATATGGGCTGTCTAAGCAAAGAGCTTTACAAATGACAATTTCCAGGGAAAAAGGAGGAGGGGGCTCAACATAGGGGAGGAAGGGAGGGCAAGAGGAGGAGGGAGAAGAAGAGGAGAAACAAATGTATGGGTATTGGGGAGGGAGATAATGCAGAGCAGTGAGGATGGAGGAGGGAGATGAGAGGGGAAACATTCCCCCTTGCCCACATTAAAGACATAAAAAAGAAAACAAACAGAAAAACATGTCTGACATAAAGAGGCTGGTTTCTGCGGCGACAGCACAATGGCTGCCTGTGGCTCTCGGGGCCCTCGCCGCCCCGTCTGGGGCCCGGCACCAGTGAAAGTCACCGCAGTCACAGGGCCCATCAGTATCTGTGTGTGTGTCTGTGTGAAACATGGTGAATGTCATCACGGGCCCAGTGCTGTGGGAACCGCCATGAAAGGGACCCCACTCGGAAGCCACAAAAGCTCCTTTCTGCTTCTCCTCTTTGGCTTTTAGCCTTTTTATTTATCTTTGCGTAGGGGAGCCGGATGAGGAGGGAGGACTCAGCCTCTCTCCCTGTGTTCTCTGTCCATGTCTCTCGCTGTCTGACAGGCAACATGACCCATCACTGCAGCCCTCCTGTCGACTTGACACCTCACATCACAGCAGCCACTATCTCAAGCGTATTTACTGACTGTGTCTAACGCTGTTTCTCTGGAGGTTTCTTCACACCTCATATCAGCTCAATCAGATCATAAAATCACAATACGGCTCTTTGTAGACACCCTTTAAGAAATAACCTTGTGCTTCCAGGAGTGCCTCGTATATCCAGGTTCTCCTGAGTGAAATGTGGAAGCGTGCAGACAGACTGTGGCACAGGTCACAAGCATTCCTTATGTGTCTGAAGGGCAGATAATTCCCTCATGGGTCCAGCCTGGGCAGTGCCAAGCTGCCTCAATGCCAATTCCCATGCCAGTGCAATCTTGACCCTAGTAGCCAAAGCGCCCAGACACAGTCTGATTATCATAAGCGCCTCGTAACAATATAGAATCGACAGATTTGGTGGGGTATATGTCAGTAGCACTTGCATACAGCAGGGCACCACGCAGGGCTCCTTTGACCACATTTGGCCTGTCACAAATCCTCCACAGGGGTTCTAGACACTCTTTAATGCTATTTGATCCCATTAATTTTTTGTTTTTGGTGGTGGTGCTTGTTATTTGAAAGACATATTTTATGCAGTTTATTTATATCCACAGAATGTGGCGATATTTATCTGGACTTTACATTATAATGCCTCCAAAATTACAACTTGTTAATGTTGGTTCTCAAACTGGAAAGGATGGCCATAACCATTATCAAAGTCTCTGTAGAATCAGGTTTAGATCAATGTCTTTGCCTCTTTTGGCTGATACATTTCAGCCAGAAGTTATACTAATAATTGCAAATTTTCTCAACTTGGTGTTTCATTTTGTGTGTGTGAATTTTCTCTATATCTTTTTATTGTGGTAAGTCGTCTAATGCACTTGCACATAATTGATATGCACAAAAAACATATTTTTAGGTTTTCAGATATAATAAATTGTCCAAATTGATAAGAAAATTCTTAAAAATCATAAACCAAGTTAAATTATAAAAAGATCTATGTTACAAAACTAAATAATAAATAACGAAGTAACCAAGTAATAAACAAAGTTTGGACATCATGTGGATGTTACCTTATTATTCTTGATATATTTATTTATATACATTTTAACGAAAATAAAGATAAAAACCAGCCAAATTACAATGATGTAAGAAATGATTTATTTGCATTAAAACATTTTTTTTTCTTTTTGTATGGTAGTGTTATAGCTTTATTATATTTTTAGAGTTTCTGATGGTAATGCTGTTGAAAAATAGAATGTACCATAAAGACTGATTATTTTACATATTTTGATGTTTATTCGTTCACTCCGGGCTTAGTGTTTTTAGTTTCCAATTATTTATTTTTTTTACACTGGAAAATAACATTGCTGGAAAATAGTTTTTTTCAGTTTCTGAAAAACAGAGCACAAATAATTCCTGTGACATATCTGATCAGTTATTCAGTGCAACATGAACGCAGAAACAAAGTCATAAACAGAAGATCCTGCTGAGCCGGTTCCATCTCACAGACTCTAAAACAATAGCAAGAGTCATGCATCAGAAACAATAATTGCAGCTGAGTGTTTGTGCCTTATAAATTGTGGGCATGCACTGTCCACATTCGCGTGAGGGAGTTGCGTGAGCGTGTGTGCGCCTGTAAGAATCAGTTTATGGCCATGTGTGAATGTCCCTGAGCATTCACACGTTCATATTTGAGTTGCTCATGTGTGCGTGTGTGTGCAAATTGTAAAAGTATGCGCTTGTTAATTTCAATAAGGGGCTTTGCCTTGTTGTGGTTTGGAGGGATGGGAGGGAGAGGACTTGAAGTGGCCGACCAAGATCGCCAGAAATCTCCCAGAATTCCATCCTACCATGAGTGCCAGCTCCCTCTCTCGTGTTTCTCTCCACCACCCTTACTTCACATACCCCCCCATGAAACCATTTTCATAATGAATTTATTTATTTATTCATTCATCTTCTTAATTACTTTCCACTTTGTGCATGTTTTCATGCAACTTGCCTCATCCTAGAACAACTGGGAGGTGTGGTTGGCCCAGAATAAGAATAATGAGTGAAACCAGAGTGATTTAAAAAAAATGGTGACACAGAGAAGAAAGTTAATCTTTGAAGTGAACGGTCAGAGGGGAGACTGAAGCCTAACTTCATAGATGTCTCTTTTCTTTCTGGCTCTTTCTTCTCAGTTTTTTTTTTTGATGCTGAAATGAGATCCAGATCTGAATTAAGGAATGATTGGTAATGAAAGGATATGTGGACAGGGGGTTTGTTTGGAGGGGAGGAGGCTGGGAGGGGGGAGAAAAAGGGATTTCTCTTCTCTGTTAGTCCTGACTCAGACTCACCACATTATAAGCCCCTCTAGTGAGGGTCACACTGATTACTGACACTTGGGCATTAACAAACACACGCACATGCACATGTTTTACGTTTGTTTACTGCTTTGTATGTATGATATGACAAAACACCAACGTATCTTCTTTAAAGACACAGAGACCGAGACTTAAAATAAGCGAATGCATAAATAAAACAGATTTAATATACAAAGAAACCAAAAAAGTACACCCATGCATTGTAGTACGTTTAAACTAACACACCCTTCGAGTCTGCCAGGCAGGAAGAGACACACTCAGCTGGGCATTGTGTGGAAGGGGGCATGCCACTTGGCCTCTCTGTGTCTTTCACACACACACACACACACACACACACACACATATATGCGCACACTGCTGGGTCAGTCAGCCATCGCTCCTAACAACCGGCGCCTGGGTTTTGTGTTTCCATGGCAATCTGTACCAGCAATCTTCCCACGGTGGTAGCGGAACAAGCCCTGAGTGTTGCAAGCAACTGTGTGTTTGAGTGTCTATACAAATGTTTCTGTATGTGTGTGTGCGTGAACGCAGAGAGGGCACTATATGAGTGCTGTCTGTCAAGAGCCCAGATGTTCCGACACTCGCTGGGCTGATTGAACCCTCAGTGGCTGAGCTGCCCTTATCGCTGCAAACACTGACGTTGGTAAATTTTCCACAAGGTTACTTGCAAACCAGAGACAGTGAATAAACATCAGCAAAAGTTAAGTAAGTAATGAACAAAGAGGCAATGGGTTATTATTTTAAAAGGAACAGGCAAAACTATACAATAAAGTTAGTTAGTTAGGTGATTCATAAAGTTAAATACAAGCTAAAAATGATCACATAATGTGTTTAATTTAGAAAGCTGTGTATAAAACTATATGTTTAAACTTCTACCGTTCAAAGTGTTGCACAAACTTAAAAAAGTAAAAAGTAACCTCAACAGTGACTGTAACTGCCCCTTCACCTGACAGGAGCGGGGCCGATATCACACAAATAAGGTTTGTTTGTCTCTCACACTCACTCAAAAGTAGCTCAACAACTCCATTCTACGAGCCACCTGTGCGATTGTGTGAGAGTCGAGCATTGTGTACCGTCGCACACTCAGCTGCAGATGATAGAGTGTTTTTCACAGTTCATAATTCCCACACTGCCCACCTCTCTCCCTCCCTCCCTCCCGCTGCCATTGTTCCACAAACCAGTATAATCAAAGGGGCAGAAAGAGAAAGAAAGAAGGAGCGAAAGACGGAAGGAAAGAGAGCAGGATGAGATTGGTGGCTAATTGACTGAGGATGACTGAGCAAAGGAGTGGAAAGATGGGGCCGGGCGGGGTGGGGAAGGAGGGTGACAAGTCAGCGAAAGGCAGATTAAAGGGAAGGAGGAGGGACAGGGAGAGGAGGCGGGGGAGCCAAAACTGGCAACCCTGCCCCAACTGCCAAAGCTCTATTTTGTTATTGGGTTGCTGTGACAGAGAGAGGGAGCCAAGAGAGAAATAACAGAGAGAGAGAGAGAGAGAGACTATGATTGGATGCCAGTGATAGAGTAAAAGAGTAAAGCAGCTTGAACATTTTCTTAGTTGTCATGGGCCCTTGGGGGTCGATCAAGTGGCGCTGCTGACTCACAGAAGAGAGGTCGGAAGATGCGCGAAGAAAAAACAACAAAAAAACTGACAAAAAAAACAAGACATTACTACGGACAACATTTTTTTTTGTTAAAGTAACACAAAAAGAGAATCAGAGAGGAGACGCAGCAGCGAGCCCAGCCGTCAAGAAAATCCATCAGTCCATCAGCTCGTTCGTCTGTCAGCGAGGAAAGGACAGAGACATGAAGAGACCACACGACTACAGCTCCCCAGACTCGGACACAGACGAGTTTATTGACGTGGGACAAGAAGACAGCTACTGGTGAGCATCCGCCAACCACACCTGGAACTGTAACACATGCCCTCCCATCACACTTTAAAGTGAAATGGTATGGTATCTAAAATTATCATTTCCAATTTGCTTTAAACATATTTGATTGTGTAAAGTATTTTAAAAACGGGCTGCTTCACGTGAATACGCAGATAAGATGAGTGACTGCAGGAAAAGTTTCAGTTTTAAATTCAAGAGCTGCTGTGATTTATAAAAACTTATTTTATTTTGATTTCTGCATTCAATTCAAATACAAAGTGGTTGCATTTTTGACATTTTCACCTACCCTCCAGCTGTCAGTTTAAACTTGAGGCCTCTGACATGTTTGGAAATGTAGATTTGTTGCATTGCCTGTCTCTGCAACACATATTTGTTTCTTTTAATGGTACGTATGTATGTCAGTAAGTGGAGGGCTTTGTAAAAATCTACTGCATACTTGCCGTGTATTTTTGTATTTTTAACCTATACAAGTACAGGTTAAAAGTTAAGGCCCGTCTTGTCTGCAGCAGGGAGACAGAGGCTGAAGCAGAATAATCTGGTACTGAATCATTTAAACTATATAAATATACACATGAAAGTAGTGTAATAATTTTAGATAAAAAAATCACAGCTTATTAATGAAATCTACATTTTCTGTTAATTTATAAATGCACATGATTGCAATGAAGCAGTATTAGGTTTTTATTTTTCCAGTGCAGGAACTCTGATGTTGCATGAAACACACTGTCAAATTTATACGAACACAACAAAACGAGGATCTTATTTTTACAGTAGAGGCACACAGTGTTGAAATGGAACTATTTTCGCTGTGTTATGAAGATTTATTCCACTGTCATCCTTCTGAAATGTATATACATAATTATATTTTACTTGATCACACACATTTTAACATACTACAGATGTTGCCATATACAGGAAATTTAAGTGTTGTTGCATGTTTATGAAATTTAAAAAACACATTATTTTTTATATGAAAATAAGTTGGAATAAGCCGCAACGTCTAAAATGCAATTTAACTAAACTATGTTTTTATTTTAATTCACATGCAAATGTTACCCACAGTCACACGTTGTTTAAGAGACGTCCACTGCTTTTCATTCATGTCAGTATTGTCTGTTAGGCACTACAATAACTCGTGACACTAACAATCACCGTTTTACCTGCTCTTAATTCTCTGGCTGCCAGTAAGGAAATGTGGATTACAAGGAATATTCATTAGGGTGTATTAGTAACTGTGTGGATACTGTTTACAAAAACACATTTACAGCATTACTGGTTACATCACAGGCGCTCAGCAAGCCAGCAACACTAAAGACGGTTTGGATAAATCAAACTGCCATGTGACATGCAAATAGAAGACAGTGCTGCCTTTTCAAGTCAACCCCATCAAACAATAAACCTAAACAAAAACACACAGTTAAATTGGCAGCCTTCATGTTCAAATCTAATAGAAGCGCAATAAGTCTCTGATGGGGCAGTTTGAAGGGATCTCCGAGCTGTCAGGCTCCTTCAGGACTGCAAGATGAGAGTTGACAAATAAACACAACCCATATTGAGTGACTGTACTTGGAGGAGCTTAGCTCCCACACTGCATGTTGGAGCCCCGTGCGAGCGAAAGCATCGCCCCAAGGCTATATAATCATCCTCCTAAAAGTGCTCCTCACAGATGGGAAGGAGTACAGTATGTCATTTCACTGAAACTAATGTCCAGAAACGCATTAGAACAAAAACAGTCCCATCCTCTTCGTCTCCCGGGCGCTTCTATGTCATTCTGTGCCCAAAACACAAATTAGATTGTAGGGAGTTGGTGTGCCATCCTGCTGCTGTGTCACATTAAAGAGGGTAATGACAACAACATGCAGGACAATCAAAGTGACCATGCTTTCACTGTGCCATCCCTCTGTCTCCCTCATCTCTCTCCTTCCTTGCCTCTATCTCCGTGGTACAGCCCAGTCACTGGGTCCATGTCTCCTGGAAGCGCCTCACAGATTCTGGCCCGAAAGAAGAGAAGAGGGGTGAGTGGATTACAGCTTTGGATCTCCGTCTTTGAAATATTGTAGTTTAACTTGGTGCTAACAAGTTTTTTTTTGCAGATCATCGAGAAGAGGCGCAGAGATCGGATCAACCACAGCCTGTCAGAACTACGAAGACTTGTGCCCAGTGCCTTTGAGAAACAGGTAACTGCTCACAAATCACTGAAATGCTTTATGTTTTAATTATTTGGACGCAACTGAGTAAAATGTTGTTTATTGTCCTTTCAGGGTTCATCCAAGCTGGAGAAAGCAGAAATTCTGCAGATGACAGTAGACCACCTTAAACTGCTGCATGCCATGGGCGGAAAAGGTGAGTGGTGAGATCAAACATGACTGAACATTTCGTGACTAACTTCATTCCATTGCTGTTATTCAGCACATGACAACACTCTTTTTCTCTGTCAGGGTACTTTGATGCAAGAGCTCTAGCCGTCGACTACAGGACCCTGGGCTTCAGGGAGTGCGTTGGAGAGGTGGTGAGGTACCTCAGCTCTCTTGAGGGGGAGTCCCCGGACCCCATAGGAGCCCGCCTGGTCTCCCACCTCTCCCATTGTGCAAGTGAGCTGGATCCTCTCCTCCTACAGTCACCCCCAGCCTCCAACTTGGCCTTCCCTCCTTGGCCGTGGGCGTCCTTCCCTCAGATCTCCCCCACCTCACCGGCCTCCTCGTCACCTTCTTTCCCCAGCGGTCGGAGAGATCTGGCTCTGCTGGGGAGCTATTCATCAGCTGCCACCCTCCGCCTCGGACCCCTGGCTGGCTGCCAGCAGGGTCCACAGCCACTCCTCACGCCTACGGCCCTGGCTGCCATCCACAGAGTGCCCTCCCTTGCTTCGTCCCCATCTTTAGCCCCGTCCAGACCGACCCAGCTGTCCCCTCACAGCGCCACAAGGGCCTCGCCTCTTCCTCTGCCCACCCCTTCCTCCTCCTCTCCCTCCACCTCCTCTTCTTCTACTTCATCATCTTCCGCCCTACATCAAGTCTCTTTTAGGCCCTTCGCTCCTCTGGGGTCGCCCACAGCTCAGCACAGGGCCTTGGGCGGATCAGCCAAGACACCCAATGGATGGGCGACTGAGATCGGAGCTTTCTGAGAGTCAGTGTTTTCCAAATGAACTCTGTACAGTGAACATGGTGCACATACTGTAGGTGCTCCATAAATATAATACCTATGGAGAAAAAAGAATTGAACTTTTGATCATTGCCTTTGAGGGACTCTAAAAGCCATATCAGAGCATGGGTGAGGTTTCAGATAATCATAATAATAATAAACAATCATATATAACGGATTGTGAAGGAATAGAAAGTCTGAATAAATTCATCTTGATATTGTTTGACATATATGCACATCAAAGTGTGTCCAACAGAGCTATATATGTATATAATAATGCTCAACAGAATGGGTTTGAGCTCCTGCCAATCTTTCAACTGTGATATTTGTTTTTTCCAAAACATTTATACATTTAATTACATTTTCCAGTGCTGAAGAATGTTTGACAGAAGTTTCTATAAAGACTAAGTGCCTTTAACATTGTTCATGTTTTTCCAGCGTGTCCTTTTCCAACTGTACACGTAAAGGCCAGCATGTAACTGCATCTATCTGCTATCAATATAAATGGAAAAGGAGTGGTTGAAAACTACATGTTATCCACTTATCCATATTGCTCGTGTCTGCAAACACTGCTTGCATGTTCCCTAGCCGTAACCCCCTTGGTATCTAAGCTGTCTCCAGTGATGGCTGATGGGAGCTGTGGTCTTGTGGCTGCAGAGGATAAACATGGTGGGAGTTGGTGATGTTTTTGGGATGCCGCGGCGAGGCAAACAGACCCATCACTTTGCCCTCTAATTGGCAGTCCCCTGTAATTAACTTTACCCTCATATCAGTCTATGTATCTTCCTCTCCTCTGCTGTCTCGCTGCCATTCTTTCTCTCCAATCTTGTGGTATACCAGCGGATATCTTCTCTCCCTGTTTGTCTGCGCCGCTGTCTCCTCAACAATGGACAGACAGTAAAGATGAGGGCAAAGAAAAAGAATAGAGAGAAGGGAAAATAAAGAAAAACATCTGAAGCACTGTGGTTGGGTGACTGATTGGGCGTAGACATTCAATAACAGGGTGAGAGGGAGACAGGACACAGGGTTAAGGGGATATGAGAAGGATCTGGAAGGTTTAAAAGGACACGAAGAAAAATGGTGTGAATCACAGAGAGTCGGCCAGCATGTCAAGGGTGCACAAGAAACCCCTGAACAATGATGAATGACAAGTTGCAAAGAGTTGTTTCTCAAGAAGATCAGCGTAATTATGCCGTGCTTCACCAAAACGACTCCGCTGGGATGAGAGAGCAGAGAAGAGCCTTGTGTGTGTTTACTGCTGGAGAACGCTTTGATCTACTTCAGGAGGCAATGTCTGTGGTCTGCGGTCCAAAAGAAGTGTGTGATCCGCAAAGTGCGTATTGTTTATCTGATTGAGTGTGCTAGTGTGTGCTTTAGCCAATTTCACGTGTGCACTGCCCTCTGTGTGTTTGTCTGTGCCTTGCTGAGGGTTTTGTTTATGTGGCGTTGAGTGCGCACACGTCTCTCATGTGTGTGTACGTGTGTAATGTGAGTCTTCAGGGCTGGCGTCAGGACTGAACCGCAGTGGCGGCGTGGCTCTCGTGCGAGGCCGGCCGGCGGTCAGACGGACAATATGGTGGTGGAATGTTTGCGGAGGGTGCATACGTACACACACACACAGGCATGCAGACAACACACAAACAGACACACACACAGGCTGGCTGGCACTATTCTAGCCTCCGAGTAGAGCCAGAGTCACCACCACAACTTCCAGGAAGGACAACCACAGTCACACTGCACTGGGTTTCCCACGGGGGAGGGGAGGCCGGAGGGAGCAGAGAGGATGGAGGGAAGGGAAAGGCGGAGAAAGAAGGAGGGAAGTGCTGAGTGTGTTTGTGAGGGTGTATGTAAGACAAGGGTGGACGGAGCGACGTTGTGGTTCAGGCGGAATCAGGAAAAGAGGAGGGCTCAGTGCGCCAGCAGGAGGGCAGAAATTACAGAAATCAGGAAGTGATTTCTCCCCGGCTGTGTAAATAATCTCATCCATACTCAGGCCTATGATTCCTGTGATGCATCGTGACAACACATTTCATTATTGTTTGTTTGAATAATGGAATTTCAAAAGCAGTGTAACTGCTTACAAAGATAATGGCAAATAGTGTCCCTAACAAGCTACGATATGCAGCTAAAGCTATTGTTAGCACATAAGAACAATCTACTTCCTGCAGACACATTTAATGCAGCCTATGTGCCAAGCTCCCATCAATTCAGGGGCTGTTCAGACCAGCAGCTGTAATCTGCACAAATGACATAAACACAGTTTTACACAATGTAATGTGAGTCGATACTAACACACACATATTGCCCACCTACAAAATTAGCAAAACCTTGTCTTATTAACTCACACATGTGCTAGACCTTTGCACATCAGATGCTTCAGCCAATATTTGTTTACTGACTACTTTATAGCAGAATTTCAATAATGCCCCCTGGTGATGAATGTTAGAAATAACAACAGTATCGACTCCTTAAAATGTAGCCTACGGGACAGTGAGAACCGCAGTGGTTCAGTGACCTCTGCTGTCAAACTGAACTAAATATGTGAAGCAATCCAGGAAGAACTGCAGCAATTACAAACATAATTACAAGCCAAAGTTCACATTTGTTGTTCAAAAGCAAATTAGTACTGTTTGTACTGTTGTACAAAATGAATGAAGGAGGGATTTTTATGTGGAAGTAATAAGAGAAAAAAAGGGTTTGATGAGGGGAAATGAATGAAAATGAGTGTGCTGCTGAATCATTTATTGGATTAAAAGAAAGCTGGAGTCATTTCTTACAGAAAAGACATTGGATTAATTATATTCTGATTATATATTGGTTATGCTGATTGTATATGGATTATATATGTATTTGAATGTTTATTGTTGGATTCAACCAATTGTTCCATAATCACAGTTCTTCAGGGAGAAGCCAGACATGACATCCGCCAGTTTCTTAACTGTGGGAGGAGCAGGCAAGGTGATGACACGCTTGAGATAGCAGCGTTGCCTGGAACATAAAGTCAGCATTTTTTAGTCCTGTGTCTTGATGAATTTTATGTAATAATACTCACAACACATCCTGCATCCAGAATCAGGTTCACTTTTGTACATAAAAAGTTACAGTATATTATATATATATATATATAATATATAATATATATTATAACAGTAGTAGTACAGTATGGCATACTGTACCTATAAGCAGGGTCACTGTACTTGTCATTGACATAGCTGTAAAACTGGCAGTAGGGATTTGCAGTACAGGCTCTTTGGCACTCCTTAACATCACCCGTCAAAAAGAAGCGAATGTCATTACCAGGGAAGTTCACTCCTTCATAAACCTTCTTAACCCAGTCTGTTTGCAGAGAGGAAAAAGATTAGAATTTTGTTAGTGGAAAACAACACACATTTTATATTATGCTTATTTTTGGGTTTACGTGCATATATATGACATACCATTATTAGGTTGACAAAAGCGTGCTGGTAACCCAGATGTAACTCCTGCGGCAGCTTTGGGGATCATTTCATCTGGATTGTTCTTCAAATGGCACTTAAATTCTTTACTGAAAACATCATGAACAAGAAAATTTTAGTAATTTCATAGCACCAGTGGTTAGTTACTTTACCAGTAGTTAGTGACCCCTGACACAAATTATGACACAAAGGCTTTTTTGTGTCATTTTGTAAATATTATTATAGTTATTTTTATCACATTGATGAACTTTTTTTTCAGTTTTAGTGATGGGAATGGCCTTCTGTGATTATCTGCAATGCAACATACAGAAGATATTAAATATTTAAGATTAAATATTTCAGAAATGCACATTACCTGATATGGGAGAAGTAGCTACAAAGAGGACGAGCAGAGCACAGTGTCTGACAATGTTCAGGGGAAACAGCGGGTAAAACTTCAATGTTATTTATTGGGTAATCAATGTTTGGAAAAAGCTTGGATTCACATTCTGCATAAAACAACCTACAGGATGTTGTAAAGACATTTTCTTAGGAGTGTGTCGTTACTTGTATTCTGGTAATTAGATGTTTGTAGTCTCTGGGAGAATCCAGATATTACTCCAGTTACGGCATCTATAATGGGTATCACTGGTACTGTCCAGCTGAACTTAAAATTGCACTTGTACCTGAATGCAAAAAGAGAATAGTTTCATATATTATATAAAATGACTTTGTTTTCTGTTGGATCTACACATCAGTGGGTTTAAATATTTCAGCACCGAAAACATCATTTTCACACTGAGGCTTGTTTTTATGTTTTAATTCTTAGTTTTTGGAACTTTCTATCAAAAATGCACAATTAATCTTTAATTTTTAATGTTCATTCAGTTATATTTACCTGATCTTTTCAAGTCCATAAACATCATTGGCATAGGTAAAGAACTGACAGGCAGGGGCTTTTGTGCAGGCTCTTTGACACTGCTCATAGTTTGATGTGAACAAGCTTCGGTAGTCTGCACCTTGGAAGTCAATGTTTTGGTACACGCCAGACAGACAAGGCTCTGACAGACAGCCAAGTTGAGAGTTAAAAAGAGTTCAGGCACATCTAGATTTAAAATGGTTGTATGCCTAGTTGGGTTGTATGCTTACTGAGGTCTGTGTCACAGGGTTTAAGTGAAAAGCCAGCAGAAGTACCCGCCTTTGGAACCTGAACACTGGGCTCTCCAGAAGGAGTGGACTTGAGGAAGCAGTAGAAGTGCCTGGTGAAGAGAAAGGTTCTGAGAGTTATATAACACATTATATCTACACAGTTCTTGCATGATTATCAAGTCAAGTAAATTTATTTAAAAGCACATTAAAAACAACACAAGTTGACTAAAGTGATGTACAATGATTTAAAAAAGGCAGATTATAAGTACACAAAGTAAGAGGAATAGAAATATATATACACATATGTACATATGTCTATACATAAACATATATATAATACACACTATAAACAACAACAACAATAACAACAGCAGAAACTCATGCTGGTTTAAAAGCCAAAGAGAATCCATTTTTAGACGAGACTTAAACGTTGCCACTGTTGGTGCATTCTGAATATTGGGAGGTAGGCTGTTCCATAGTTTAGGGGCAGCTACTGTAAAGGCTTGATCACCTTAAGGCTTCAGTCTTGCCCTCAGGACAACCAGGAGCATCTGGTCAGATGAGGTTATGTGCATACAGTTTAAAATTAAAGGGCAGCAGCGGGGCAACTTCACTGGTGTGTGAGTTTGGGGGATCAACAGAACCAAATGATTAGGATTAGAAAGGAAAATTTAGGGACATCCAGGCTTTGGTGTCATCCAGATAGGCCAGTAAGGACTTCATGGTATTCTTTACACCATTCTGTTTTAGGGGCAAATAAATCTGAGTGTCATCAGCATAATAGTGAAAAGATATACCAAACATTCTAAATAGATCCTAAAGGGAGCATATGAAAAGAGAAGAGTATCGTGCCGAGAATGGAACCCTGGGGGACACCACAAGTGAGAGGTGCTGCAGAAGAGAAAAATCTACCCAGTGTTATTGAGAATATCCTGTTAGTTAAATAAGATTTTAAAACATTTAAAACAGATCCTTGGAAGGCACAGAACTTTTCAAGGCAGGGAATTAAAATAGTGTGGTCAAAAATATCAAAAGCAGCTCTATGATCTAAAAGCACCAGGATGGCAGAGTCACCGGAATCAACTGTCATTAAACGGTCATTAAAAACTTTTAAAGGTGCTGTCTCTGTGCTGTGGTGTGCTTTAAAACCAGACTGAAATAATCCCATAATGGTATTTTCAGCTGCAGCCGAAGGACCTTTGCAAGAAAAGGTAGGTAATTGATTTTTACCTCAATTTACTCATGAACATACACAGCATTGTGACATAAAATATCATAAAGGAGCTTCCAAAGATACTTCCATTTTGCAAGTTCAATAATCTCAAAAATAAATTAATACTCTACATAACCTGTAACCAGTTTTTTCTGGTTGCTTCGTACCTGTCATCAACAATGCTGTCAGGTCCAATGAAGGCAAAGAAGAGACAAGAAGAGTGCTGGGTGCACAGGTACTGGCAATGCTCCGCATCAGGAGAGTAGACAGATATTATGTCTGATCCTGGGAAATCCCAGTTCTTCAGAATTTCAGGTTTGCAGTCTCAATGCATAGAAAAAGAAGCACAGACACATTTACCTGTATATATGTACACAATTCAATGACTATGTTTCAAAATCAAAACCAGCATTTCCATAAATAGTTACATCCAGGTTATTACCTTGACTAAATGAGAGACCACAGAGGCAGAGAAGGCCCAGTAAAATGAATTGGCCTCCCATCTTCTGAGTTAAAGTAAAGATTATTCAAAAATAACAGCAGCCAGCGAAGTTGTGAGGTTGCAGTAATAGACTAAAACACTACAGTGAAGCTCCTATACTTATATTTCAAATGACATGCTTGACAGATTGTTGACATACTATAATACTGTATCACTGGCTTGTCATTGAACACTGATGTAACACCAAACCAGCTTGTGTAAATATGAGATCAGTATCAAACGTGTAAGTGTTTATTTGTTAAAATAGGCCTAGAGATGACACTTGAGATAGTGACCATCTTCAGTTACTGTTTCTGACAGGATCAGTTTAGTAGCATAAATAAACAGACAATAAATGATTAAATGAGTGCTTCAATAGCTTTTGTTCAGCAGTTAAATTGTGATTTTTGGTTACATGACTTCTACCAACTGACGTCTTATTACCTTTAAATATAAACTTGGTAGATAAAGCCTATGTTGCAAATTAACAACCAACCAACTATAAACAATGTGCAGAAACATTATATATATTAATACAAAAAGTTTGGACACATACAGAAATTACTATGTTTTTGAAATAGAAGCCAATCTAATCAGAAATATAGTGTAGGCATTGGTAATATTAAAATGACTATTATGTGTACATAAACACACAGAAGCTTATATTCATCAAACATTTTTTTCAGAAAAAGAACAGAGACTGCAGTAGTTATTCACAGTAGATGATTTCACTGAATTGGCTTTAACTTTTCTGACAGTGAGGACATGTCACAGTTTCCTCCATTCACACCTAAATAATGTCTGGTACCAAGGAGTACAGGGAGAAAAGCTTATAAAGAGAAAAACTAATTGAGCACAATTATCAGGTAAAATCACTGCAATTACTGAGGGTGTGCAGGAACAGGAAGTGGGATGTAAAAATAAGATGCTCACATTCTTCTCAGCATTAATGTGAGAAGCTAATTTTATAAGAATGTGGTCAGAACGGGAAAATTGAGGTCCTTCCTCAAGCCTAGGAACACAGAATTTTGATAGATGACACACTGATGAAAACAAACCCTGGTGCCACTAATGATGAAACACCAGCCGACGCTGATTAAAATGAAAACCACTCTCCCAAAATATGTAACCCCATCTGAGCTGCTGAACTGCTGCTGACAATAACGACACAAAGAAAACTGACTTAGATAACACGATTGATGCAGAGACACAAGATCATATTACCTGTGCATGACTGTTGCCTCGGACAAATAGCAAATTTTGGGAGACTTGCTTATGTGACTAATTCAGTTTTGTGTTACTACTACTTTAGCTCAATTCAGAGGGAAACACTGTACTTGTTAGATACCCCAATAAATGAGGTTGTACACAGTTATGTGTTTCTGCCACCTGCTGGTGTAAACAGGTTTCTACAGACCCAGGTTGTAAATACTAAGGTTGTTAGTATTTAATAGTGTTGTAGTAAAAGTGTTTCTGTGTTTGTGTATCCGTGTGGTGGCACTGCAGATAAATGTCTCTCCCTGACCTGTGCTCACAGCGTCTGAAGACACAGATCTGTCAGTTCAGAAAAAAATATTAATTATTAATAAGAAACTTTTATTTGACTATGGGTGTGGACACAAGCCGGCCAAAAGAGCTGCACTGAGAAAATTTGAACCAAGTTGTTTTGAACTTCCCTTTAGAAAGGAGACTTTTTTCTAAAAATGCAACAAAAACACAAATCAATGATTTGTTAAGTTACTTTAACCTTTATTTAGCTGACAGAACATTGAGTGACTAACTGTTAGTGCTGACTAATTATCAGCTCGCTCAAAAAGGTACATGAGTGTGGTACAGATTGGATCATGTCAAACAGTAACACTGTAAGGCAGCTAAATAAAACAGAAACAACAGCGTTTGTATAAAGTTTTTATTGCATACATGCTCTGCTGGGTGTAGTGGCCTGAAGTGAAAGTTGTGGTGGTGTAAACTGAATTAGGACTAAGTCTCAGTTTGCTTTCTACTGAAACCTTAAATGGAATATGCGTTGTTATATGTTTTTTATTTTCATATAGCTTGAACATCTACATTTGTAGATCACTCTAGAGACAGCTCCTCTGGGAGAAACCAGACACAACATTGTTCAGTGTATTAACCTTAGGAGGAGCGGGTGCGGTGATGTCACGCTTGAGGAAGCAGCGGCGCCTAGAACACAAACAACACAATCTTTAATTAAGCAACGCGAATACGACCTGGCGTCAGACTTTGAGGTGGAGCAGCAACTTAGTCTGACTAATGAGCGAGTAAAATGTTACATCACTGCCTGAATTGGTGGTACAACAATTCGTGTGCATGCTTAAAGAATACGGTACCTGAAATTTTGGTCAGGAAAGCCGTCAGTGGTGAAGGTGTAGAATTGACAGTTAGGATCTGCACTACAAATGCTCTGACATGTGTCTGCGTTCTCCGTCAGCTCAAAGCGAACGTCAGAACCTTGGAAGTCTACTCCCTCATGAGTCTGCTTAAGCCAGCCTGTTACCAAAGAGGAAAAGGTTAAACATCCATATTTATGATCAGATTACATAAAAAAACGAACTTAATCTCAAGTAGGTGTATTTTTATATATACAGGTGCAATGTTACAGCATCATCTAAGAACCATTTAACATTTAACAGTGAGATAATTCACACTAGTGCCAATAACACCTAAAGATATAACATTAAGTTATCGAACACCTGTTTTTTTTCTTGTGATGCAACAGCCAGTACACAAACCACAGCCACAGCATTAGATAACAAAGAGAAGTAGAGTAAACCATTAGGAGGAAATCAATTGCACAAATATCACAACCATTCTCAATATTCTTGTGCTAGTGAGCTGTAGTCTGGCTGCCTATGTGTGTGGACTGATGGAGACAGGTGGGGTTGAATGCGTTTCAATTAAACAGTGATCCTGTGTGTTGTGATAGTCTAACGCAGTGTTTCCCAAACTGTGGGTGACGGTACTGCCAGAGGTTGTCTACATAATTTCTTTATGTACAGTGTGAGTGTGTACAGTTTGCAGTAAAAAAAAAGAGGTCAAAACCGATCATTCAGGGTCCAAAGTGTCTGGGAGGGTACTGTTGCACAGGTTTAGTAGTGGCAGTGCTACATACTGTTATCTAGCTGACAGAAGTGTGCAGGTATCCCAGATGTGATTCCTTGTTGAGCTTGGATCACTATTTCATTTAGATTGTTCTTCAGGAAACATGTGAAATCATTACTGAAATAAAAAGACAACAGATCTTTGAACACATTCAACCAATATGAGTGAAACTGAGGAACAACAAAGAGGCTCATATACCTCAACCTTGTTAAATTACTCATCATATTGTGTTATTGGACAAACCTGATATAAGAGAAGTAGGTACAGCTTGGGTGGACAGAGCACAGTGCCAGACAGTGGTCAGCAGAGGCTGCGGGCATGTTTTCGATGTCATTTCCTGGGATGTCAGTACTTGGAAACAGTTTTCCCTGACATGCTGTGCATAAAACAGGTGATACAGTATAAAAAGATATAAAACTGAAATCAATATTTTTCTTTATTCCACGACTGTTTGTGTACCTGGCTCAAAGAATTGAGTTATTTGTATGTCGCTGGAGAATCCAGATACTACACCAGTGTTCCTCGCTACAACGGGAATCCTTGGTGCTGTGTAGCTGAACTTAAGGTGACACTTAAACCTGGAACAGAACCAAAAAATACAGCATTATACAGTAAAATGATAACGTCTAGGTCTCCTAGTGTAAGAAAGGAATTTTCCTTCTCAATAGATGGATTTACTCAGGTTATGAGGCGTGTCTTCTGATACTAAATGTCTTCAAATGAGTCAATGTTTGATGTGCACTCAGCCTGATGTCTAACATGTTTTTATCTTCTCTT
>JAUMTR010000003.1:12739474-12798208 GCA_032270685.1 Microctenopoma stevenorrisi
TGTTGAGGGACCAGGAGAGGTTCTCCGCCAGGTGAACACCGAGGAATTTGGTGCTCTCGACGATCTCCACAGAGGATGCGTCGATGTCCAGCAGTGAGTGGACACTCCAAGGTCTCCTGAAGTCAACAATCATCTCTTTTGTTATGTTCACATTCAGAGACAGGTTGTTGACTTTGCACCAGTCCCTTAGCCGTTTCACCTCCTCTCTGTAGGCTGTGCCAGGTGTTTGAATAACAGTCTGACTCCTAGTCCATCCCCTACCAGGTGTGTCCTTGTTCCAGACACATAGCGCTAGCTCCTTGTAAGTCGCTTTGGATAAAAGCCTCTGCCAAGTAAAGTAACATCGACTGCGCCTGTACTTTGTTTCTCTAGCCGTTACTATTCTATTATCTCTGTATATGTCTATACTAAATCAAATTCAGCGTCTACATTTTTTACTGTATAGTGCCGACTGCACACAGTACACACACACAAACAAATGCATATTTGAAAGATGGCGTCATATCCACACAGAGATTCTCACGTCCGCTTGGATGTTATGCTTCTGATCTCACAGAAGATACACACGTTATTATATAAATAAAGAGCTGTAAATGCCATTTGATGATTTGTACTGGTGGGGGCCTTTGGGGGTAGAAGGATTTGTTGTTGTCAGAGTCTTCTTACAACTGCTTTAACTCAGATCTGCTATCGGCTTCAAATAACTAGTCACTGGAAAACTCATACCAAACAAAAGCACACCACAATTATGCTCCTTGTTAAATGATTATAGATGACTCGTGTTTGGATTAGTAAAAAAAGTGTGCGTGTGTGTGTGTCAGCTCAAGCATGAACAAGAGAAAGTAGAGACTTCTCTGGGAACTCTCAGTGTAATTACTGCTAGTGCAAATTACAGAACATGTGTAGCTGTGTGTGTGTGTGTGTGTGTGTAGACAAGTTCAGTAATGTTTATTTCATATCAGACCTTACAATTTTTTGAATCTAATTTTGACTATCTGTAGAAATGTCTTTGTAAATATTAGCTTGAGTAATATGAGTTTAAGAAGTATGATGACTTATAACTACATTCGATCTATTCGTATGTGCTAATGCATGTGTGTTACTGAACTGAGCACCTGTGCCAACACACTGAGAGATTCACGTGTGTCGTGAATATTCATATGTACTGTATATGGACATGACCCTGCTAATAGCACCCGTTTGAATCTGAATCACCGCGATAGAAAGGGACCGCACCTCTCAGAATGTAGTTCTGGTAGTTCTGGTCGGCTTCTGCTCCCACCTTGATGAGACATGTCAGACCTTCAGCCATCACAAACTCATGGACCAGATCTTTGTCGTCCTGAAATAAAGAGCACAGAGAGAGAAAGAAAGCACAGAGTGAGTTAATACAGTACAACACAATATAACCACAGCTTCACCAACTCAACATTGTTTAACTCAGAGAAAGGTGCATTCCCCCTTCTTGCCACACGGTGGCCGTACTGTGACAATATAAATATAAACTTTCACTTCTCACACTTGTTCAGGTCAACTAATACACACAGTCCAGATGTCAACAAGTGTGTGTTTTGCCATTTGATGCTTTTGACATATGATCTTTAACGCAAATAAAATTATGACAAAACATAAAAATACTCAGAGATTTAAATTCATGGGACGTTTCCTGTGTAGCCTGCTGCAAGTGGAAGAGACTTTAGTGGAAGCATGAAACAGGTTTTTGACATTACTTTTTGTAATGTGTGTTTTATTATATCCGAGAGTTTTGTGTATATGCTTCCAAAAAAAGTATTTGTTTATGGTTCGTGTTTTAAAATAAAGACTCACACACAAAATGAAAACACACACACACGCCGACACAGATTCGCACGCAGGGAGAGAAACGCCACGTTGGTGGAGATCCCTGTCATTATGGAAGCGCACGATGACCACAATAACCAGCTGTATTTTGCAACAACAAACTGACAGTGATTGCATGTGAAATGTGTGCATGTGTGTGTTACCTGAAAAATTTGCTTTAGTGAGAACAGTGCCCTCCTCAAGTCACGGCCACTGGAGTTATAGAGCCGTTCTGTAGAGAAATAGAGAAATACATTACTTTGTTTGGAGTTTGACTAGAATTAGAAAACACAACCAAGTATGAAAAATAAACGTGTTTCCACCTGCCCCCAGGAAATGTTTTGGACGCAATCGGTTTGCATTGTTCACACACCTTTCATCTCTGAGCAGTCTTCACATGTTTGGTTCTGATGAGTAGATCAATAAAAGTGTTTGGTAAAATGAGTCTCAGCTGTGCGTCGAATGCTGCGAGTCGATGGGGCCAATCACCCCGCACGGCTCTGATCACCTGAGGCAGGCACTTTATCACACACTTTCACCGCGTCCTCGCCTGCGCACTAACATGTGCATGGTCTCTCTCACACTTGCACGCGCACACACACACCCCTACGGTGGTGATTAGAGCTGTATTGGAATGTTAATGAGCTGCTGGCCGGGCTTCAACGCTGAGGTATTCAGGTCACGACACGGAAAGCATTGAGACAGTTCTTATACCATCACGCTGATAATTAGCTTTAAGATTTCTGTGCATAACACAAATATATCATTGTACTTTTGGAATATTCCAGCGGGGCCTTTACATGTTTATTGTGAGCGTGCAAACTCTCCTCCAGCACAGTGGAATCACTACAATAATCCTTTTTGTTTCGTGCACCCCCTGTATAAACAAATGTTTTTATACAGTGCCTTATTTTTGCATGTACACAGCCGTGTAATGGCCAGACAACACAAATCATTTTCCTAAGTGCACTGCATTAAGCTCAAAGTCTGTTTAATTTTATCAGTTGTACTGTCCATTTGTGCATGTGAACAGTTGTTTTTTCAAATGTGTGTCAGCAGGGGGTTTGAGAACCTGCATGTGTAAATCCAGAGTTTGCATGATGATAACAAATCCTGCAGTCCATCAGGAGGGAGGGCGTTGGTTAAAACATTACAGAGGTAAGGGCAGGACACCAAACGCACCCCCTGATGAGGGCCCAGACGTGGGCTAGGCTGGTAATGGAGCCGGCCAGTCTGTTCGGCTGTCTGGAGCACAGTGGTAACTGTCGCTAAGCTACACAAGGCTAACCCAAGGCCAGGGTCAAAATCATTATCATTCCGCACACAGATGAAGAATTACAGGCTTGTCTGTCTCTCCATCTGCAGGGACCTCTCTGTGAGATCAGCAGCATAAATATATAATATATCTGTGATAGTCTACAGTAGAGATAATAAAACCATCTGAGGTCATCAAAAAAATGTGTGCAAAGAGGCAGGTGACACGACACAATAAAATGTTGGGAAAACTGTGAGAGAAAGGGAGCACATTTATACACAGCCATCAAAGAGGAGAGGAAGGGAAGAAAAGGGAAAGGAAAGAAAAGAAAAGAAAAGAAAAAGAGAGGAAATGAAAGGATAGAAAAGGAAAGGAGAGCAAAGGAGAGGAAAGAAAAGCAAAGGAAAGAAAAGGAAAGGATAGGAGAGGAAAGGAGAGGAGAGAAGAGGATAGGATAGGAAAGAAATGGAATAGAAAGGAAAGGAAAGAAAAGGAAGGGAAAGAAAAGGAAAGGAAAGGAAAGGAAAGGGAAGGAAAGACCACAGAGTGAATGCTAGTGTCTGGTTTGGGGAAAGAAGGCAGAGGAGACATGGGAGATGTGGAATTCCCCCTTTAAAAATAGACAAACTAAATATATATTTATTTCAAATTATGATTTCTAACCTTCTTTCTGAGCTTTTAAGCTTTTAAGATTAGTTTGAGATAAGTACCACCTGGAAAAGAACAGCTCACTGATCTGTTCCTCCTCCAGTCTGACTTTCTCGCTTACGTTTCTCCAGGTTCCCCTGAAATCATATGACCACTTAACAAAGCAGGGACTTTGTTACGACCAACGCCAACCTGTTCGTGTTCTTCATCAAGCCATGAGTGAGGCTGTCAGGGTAACCTTTCCCAAACCATCTGCTGTGCATCAGGAGCATGTCAGCAGCAGTGATAAGGCGTCCACTTGGCTTTAGCTTGGCGTAGCACAGGTTTTGCATTTGCTATTGTATTATTTTAACAAGTAAAATATTTTAGAACTGAATTTCAGTGTAGTTTACCAAACTCAATCTAAAACATTAGCCTGATCCATCAATTAAAAAGTTTCTAAAAGAGTATGAACTGCAGAGCAGAGGTGTTCATTAGTGGGTCGCTGTAGAGCATACAACCCAACAAATGCTTTCTATATGCAGTTTAATATCGATATTCTAGAATATAAAATCTATCCTGGCTAGAGACAGCTGATGACTTAATGCCACAAGGTGCACACCACCACCAGTTCACCGTTTCACACTGGCAATTAAATAATGGTGCATTCAAGCTGGAAATCACTCTCAGGTTGGTGTTTGGTGTAACACAAAGAATGCAAGAAAGCACACACTGGAGAGATAACGCATCTCACTTAAACGTCCTGCGCTGGTTTAGGAGACAAAGCCGTAGACGTGGGAATATGTGAGTTGGAAAGAGAGAAAAAAGCACAAGGATGGTTTCTGAAGTGAGGGTTAGTCTGTCCACGTGGTCATTCCTTTTTTCCTGGCACGAGGTTTTATTATTGTCTTAAGAAAAGCTCAAACATTCACTGGGATGTGTCACTGTGTGTGTGTGACTGCATACGTTCTGCGCGCGTGTATGAGCATCCATGTGTGGCCAGCGCCTGTGTTTGCTGAGTGCAGACAGGCAGATGAGGGAAAGACAGAAAGGCACATTTCATTTATAAGTTGGCCCTAAAATTTTACTGTTTTGTTTTGGAGCACTCACAGTTCCTGTCCGAGGTTTTACGGTGATCTCACATGAGCTGCAATAAGCTCCAACACCATTTATTCCTGCTCCGTTATAAAAATGGTAATTTTCGTAAAGCAAAGGGGGGAAATTTGCAAGAAGAATTACTGTTACCATTTGTTTCTGATGTAGTCACTTCTCTTTGTTATTTTCTGTATTTTTAATGTGTTATGGTTAAAGCACAACACACACACACACACACACAAAGGGGGGACACTGTAGCCTCACCACCGCACTAGTTAACGTGGGTGTGTGAAAAAAAGTATGTCAAGCTACCTCTATAATTAGAGCTTTATCGGAATGACACAGGCACTGGAGTCCAGTTCCTTTTAGAGCTTAGACTCTAATAGAGTTTATCACAGCACCAGCAGCGAGGATCCAACAGCACCATGAAGCCATGAGCTACTGTATTACTCAACATCTGCATGTTAAAGAAACTTTAAATACAGCACACAGAGTAAAAGTCAGTGCTCTATACTCACATTTCAGAACACATTATATGGAAGAACCTGTATGTGCATGTCTGCAGTGAAGCAGGGATTCCCCCAGTGCTTAGACTGTCTCCTAGGTCGTTCATGAGTGGTCAGATCCCTCCTCCTTCTCCTGCCATAATAAGATTAGTGCTGTGACCCTTCAGCTTTGACTAATCCCTCAACATTTACTGCATCATTTACACATATCCCAACTGAAAACTAAAGGCCTGCACTGTATATTCCTGTACTGCTTACTACAATCGTCCCAGTTGACTGTGGTTTAATTCTATTTAGTTGGCCTCGGCAAAGGGCAGCGACAGTCTATTACTATTACTTTTAATCCTCAGACCTAACAATAAACAGTCGGCTCAGCAGATGTTTCATAGGCAGCCAAGAGAAAAATGCAAATACAAAATCTGAGAGGGATAAAAAAAACTTTCCATTAAAAATTCAGCAGATGAACTTCTCAGAGGGTCATTAAGTCACTTATGGACATTATGACTCTCTTCATGATTGTATATGAAAGAGGTCTCTCAGAGTGATGTACCCGAGGATTATCATCCAACTCTAGATCTACAGAGTATTTAGCAACTTTCAGCTGTTCAGTTTAAGTCTCGCAAATGCCACAATTGGACTGGTTTAGCCTCTGTGCTGCTGCCACAGTAGGCAGCTGCTTTTAGCAATGACAGGAAATCCATTGCACCCTACTGTGCACGTAGGCTGACAAAGTTAATGAAACAGACTACATCTAAACTTTCATGTCAAAGCAACGTGTTCACACCATGCATTTCAGGTTGTTAGCTGCATTTGTATTAGTTTTTGCAGACAAATGCCGCGTAACTGCCACCACTTGTTTGGGTTTTCTGCAAAAACTCCCTCAGCACCAAACTAGTGGTTTCAGTTTTACCCACCTGAAGCCGATCTGGATTAGCTCTGTTCTAGGGGAAGAAAACCTCTGTTTACGTCTCAGTTGTTTAGGGTTTAAATATATACATATATAAAATGTATAAATCAATTTGCCATGTAAAGTTTTCAAAAGTGCAGCAGACGTAGTCGCCATGATGAGCACTGGATGCTGGTTAAACTTCTCCCAGATTCCTCCTGTTCATTATTCCAGAGGAATCTGGAGTTTCCGCAGCTAAACTCACTTCCCCCCTTAAGATGATTCACAAGTAACTGAACGGCGAGCACTCAGCCACGGGTTTAACGCTTTACAGACAGCAGGTGCCCTTTGGCATGAGTCCAAATCACTTCAAACGTGACAATGTAATGTTGGATTAATTAAACACAAGAACTCAAATGAACTGATAAATAAAAATCTGGTTAAGTTAGAGTGGCAGTACAAACAAAGGTAGACAAGGTCAAACACAATCAGTGATAACAGTGCAGATATAAAACAGTGCAAGCACAATACTTAACCCTGATGTGCTTTGATCAGAGGGAATTATTTCAGTGTGACACATCATTATTGGGTCACTGGATATTTACAGATAAACACACACTCAGTGGAGCCAAGGGTAAAATATTTCAGGATCGTACGACTGTCTGTGGCTCAGACACGAGAGGGGTCACAGCTGGTGGTCCTGCATTTAAGCTCGAGTTCTAACCGCTGACTTGTGTTTCTGGAGGATTTCACCCCTCTAGAAAAGCCTACATGCGGCTGTCCGAGCCAATCAGTCAGTTGGCTTTTAAACTGCATCTTCAGTGGGATCTAAAATAAAAAAAGAACTGAGCAGAGTGTGAGGTGTAACGGCACACTGGAGAGCCTGGTCTAATCCCAGAAGGTCTTTCCCTCTGTGCTGGTATGGTGCTAAATATAGCAGGTTGGGTATGAAGCACATTGTGGCAACCTTAGATCCTGGGCTCAGTATTCGTTCAGGTCATGCAGTGCACGCCTGCTGCTCCGTAGATTTTGTTTTGAATGCAGTTGCACTTGTGTCAAGCATTTCTTTTGGAAACATTTGTCTCCAGTTCCTCAGTGGAAACAATGATTTCTTGTGTTTCACGTGAGCGCCCACATGACATGGGGGCAGATGCTATTTTCTTATCTGTGAACCATCAATCTGTCACAGGATAGCCTCGTTTGAACAACAATGCATGGTGTAACGTTAAAGTAAAAGCAAAGCAGAGACTGCTGAGGACAACTCGGTTATTTTCGACTGTATTTTTTCTCTGTTGGTCTTGGCCTACAGCACGGGTAGTTGAGGCTGCTGATGGCACAGTACAGATGTTGATAGATGTCCCATGAGCGCTGTGTGTGTGTTTGTTTGTGTTCGCAATAAAGAAAGAGAGTGAAAGAGAGAAAAAAAGTGAGCTTCAAGTCTTCACTGTGGGATTCATGAGATTTAAAGAATGGCAACGGATCTAGGTGGAGATTACGCTGGGCTCAGCAGTGACACACATACACAAGCAGATACAATACAACAACAAGAGAGTAAATGAAAATAACGTCTTATAGGATTCTCGTAAATCCACCTGAGTGGTCACTAGATGACACACACACACAGTAAAACATCTCCAGGCTGTAACCCTGATGAAGGACATCAGCTGTGAAACAGCAGCAGATGACTTCAGGAGGGAAACAATCTGCCTCACAAACACATTAAAACACACACACACACACACACACACACACATGCTCACAGATACAGTCTGTTCATGACCGGAGTGAGCCCTGTGCCCTTCACATGCCCCTGGCACCTCTGAAGAAGTTCACAAACACATACAGGAATAGTTACCCACACCATAAATATAAGACACGCAGCCACAAAGACAGGCAGCTACAGTACTGCTCGCAACTCACACACTCAGTGGTACAAATGTATGCATCAGAATAGAAATAAATATTCGTTCATCACCTCCCAAAATATAAAGCAACATGATCAACAACACCCCTTTGTTGGTCCAACCCTATAACTATTTTAACTGTACTATAAACTGTGACCTGATTTTCTGCATCGTTCAATCCCACATACAAGTTTGCACACGTGAAACAAGGATCCAGTGTTCCCCCCACCTACTCGACCCACAGTCTTTGTCACTCCGCCTCAGTCCCTGGCTCCCTGTCTCTCTCACTTTACACGTTTGGTCATGGTGTCATTGTTAATTGACTGATTTTACTGGACACGTGCACTGTCAGCGCATGACAGAGAGAAACCTGCAAAAATAAAGCAGTGAGATGAAAAAAGGGAAGGACTAGGAAAGCATGAGGGAGACAGATGAAGAAAGAGAGACAGAGAAGGACAAAAGATACGGTGAGAGGAAAAAGCTCACTGTGTGCATAGTGTACAGGTTTACACACATTTACAGTGTTAACAGTGTGAAAAAAACTCTATATGGACAGGTTGTCACACACAGAGAGCGCTACCCCTCATTTTTAGATTTTGTAAATGTACTTTGGCAGCAGACGTCTTAATAAACAGCGTTGTAATTAAGGAGGCTGGATTAAGTACGCTGAAAAAGGGGAGTCAGACAAAGAGAAAGAACATGTGCACACAAAGTGAGAAAGGCAAACACAAAAGCAACACACAGAAACCGGAGCTAATGTAGCAGCAGCCACAGCGAGCAAACAGAGAGGATATTGGAGGACGTGCTGCTTTGTGAGTGGATTAGTGAGGGAAATCTTGATCTGACTCACACCAGACTTGCCTGTTATTATACTCCTTCCTTGTTTACGTGTGTGGGTGTTTGTCTGCGTGTGACCTGAAGACACTGACATCACTTAAAAATGAGTTCTAGTGTGATTAGGTTAATGCTACGAATGATGGACAGGTGTCAGAACGCCCAGCGCTTTGCAGAAAACAACAGATCTTTCTCCCTTCGCTCCCCTCACCTGTCGGTCAGCAGACCACAGAGCTATGACATAACTTACAGAGCTACTTGCCAACCGCTGCTGCTCTGTCTGGCAGGTGCATTTTCTCCTTCCTTTTTCCCTTGTGTTTCCTCCTCTAATTGATTTACCATTTCCCTGGAAATTATCTCTCTCCCCGTGTCTCTCCACACATCCTCTAAACTCATCATCTCTAAAACCCCATTGCTGCCTGCAGTTGTGCAGCGTGTGTCCTTAATGTTTAGCTTGCGGCAACTGTAATGTTTTACTCCATTATGTAATAGCTTGGAAATGATTAAAACAGACCAGCCAGTGTGCAGGCACATCGGGGTGCATATGCAAACAGGCCTAGACATAACACCCTCACATGTGCACAGCTACCCACATGTATTTGAAGTGATAGTGTTTCTTACTTTCTTCCAGTAAACACACTGAGGCTTGGGAGAAAAATAACAAGCCACCGGCAGCGGCTGGGCTGCTCAGGCGTTTCAGCACAGCTAGATCGTAGAGAAAGCCCTGCCACATCCACAGAAAGCACAGCGCTCAACATACACCCGGGAGCCAACGCAGCAACACAGTGACAACTGGATTACACAGCAAACCCATAAAGACCAGCAATAATCACATTGAGTTTTTATTGCATTGCGTTTGGAATTGTCGAGCCTCGCAGTTGAGTATATCCCCATTACCTGCTATCTCTTTATAGCTTACTGCTACAGAAATCAGAATAACTTGGTTTGTCTCCCTTCTCCAACATGATCTACTACTAAGAAAGGAAGACAGCAACTTATTTACCTTTGGAGACAGTGTGAAAGTGCTACTGCTGTGGGAATGGAGAACAGCTGCAGGATCGATGCTTGTTGTGCAGCAGCTAATGCTGTAAAGTTATTTCACCACTTGTGCTGCTCTACACCTCAGCGGCCAACTCTCCATCTCCCACAATAAGTAAGACATGACTCATGTGTGCACAATGCTCTCAGTCGCTTCTCAGGGTCTCAGCCGCTGGTGAGGTTACGATGAGACAGTGAAAACAAAATAAGGCGAATAACACACAAACGTAAACACACATGTGCACGAAAGAAAGATGAATAACTGTAGGAACTCTGACTATGGATCATCGTAATAATTCATAAACAAATGTCCCTACTGACTTCACCACGTGCACACAGAGCAATCACATGGCCCAGCTCCTTGAGCCAAAGCCACAGGTGCCTGTGATAACAGTCAGCTACAGACAGATGATGAGCAGAGTAAATATAGATTTACAGAGAGCAGCATGTAGGCCAAGAACAGAAAGGAGTGGAGCTCGCTCAGATGAAACCAGTTAGGAGATGTTGGGGAATCAAAAAGGGACAATGCAGAGCAAAGTAAAGTATAGAGGATTAAGGCAAAATGCCAGATTGAGTAGTTAGAGCATGTTGTCTGGACATCTACAACTGCACAGCCGCAGATGTCCTACTGAACACTGCCCCCTCCAAGTGTACCCATTTACCAGGCATGATCTCCCTGTCACACCACCAACAGGCTTGAGCTCCCACAGCAGGGGGACAGCAACACACTAAATTGCTGTTAGAACCAGCTGGACTGGACTCATCTCTTTCTGCAGCATGTCAAGACCAGACGGCCGTCCCTGCCACTACTGGCAAACATGTCATCATGTCAGTAAACGCGTTCTACCGCACACTCTGAATACCACTCGCTGATCTGAATCAACCATCAGAAACAAACCATCACGTGCAGAAAGGGAAATTTAAGCACAAATAGTAGTAATAGTAATAGTAGCAGTTGCAGTAGTAGAAAGAGGAAAGCAGCAGACAGCAATGACAACATGCTGTTTTTTGACAGACTACTAATTTGTTACGCAACAGAACAACCAGAAGAAATCAAAGCAAGTCAACCCTCACTCCACTCCAACCTCCAGTCCCTGCCTCTGCAGCCCCACTGTGATACCGCTGGGCTGTGTGTATGTGATTAAAGACGGATAATTGGGCTAGCAGAAGTCCAACAGTATAGAAGCCAAATAAAAAAAACAAAAAACCGGATGAATTCCAGAGCTCAGTGCCAAGGGATTGAACCAGCTCCAAAACCCATGCAAGGTCTTTTGTTTCACCTGCTGTACCACTCATTACCGAGAGCTTTATCTGTCAGATAGCATAGCCTATCTGCATTTGATCATTAAAACTTTATTTAATTCTTGTGTAACCTCTTACTTCAGAAGGAGCAGGAGAAGGAGGCATCTCGTGCTCAGCCACTTTATTTGTGGCTTCATCATTTACCTTTGGTCTTGAGCTCCTTGCCTTTTCAAATACACGAAGCCCAGCTCCTTTGAGTATGGCAAACTCGCATTACATACTGTAGCTGCATAGCAACTCGAGACAAACAAACAAAATAATGTAGATCATTGTTTGTATGTGCCCAACTTGTCGGATTTAATGAGCACTGATGCCTCTAGGTGCAACAGATGTGTTTGACTGATGTCTTCCTAAACAATCTTCCCTTTGTAGCTGTCTTTGCTCCTGTAACTTTCACATTGAGTGGGTAGAGGTTCAGCACTGTGCTGCCTTCCTGCATGTGTCAGTGCTGTCAACACTTTCTAAAGATACCCCCCCCAACCTTAAACCACCTCTCTGCACCGGTCAGCCACCGTACACAACTCTTGTGCGACAGAGGCAGTTAAAATTAAACCCTGAAGTGGTTCTGATTGGCAGACCACGGGACCAGCTGAGAGAAAGAGGTGTGAATGTGAAAGAGACGGCATGAGCAAATAAAAGTGTCCTCTTTTTCAAAGTACCTCACACAGGCTGTCACACCCTCACTCACACATACATGGATCGCAGAGCATCCTTAATCCCAGGTTGGCGATTCTGCGTGTAATTTGATCTTTCCATTGTCTTCAGTGCCAAGAAATACCAAAGAGATCATGTTTGTACTCGCGTGTGACCTTGAGAGAAGATCAATAAACGAACCCTAATCCTGATCGATCCCTTAGTGTTGTAGTTAGTATAAAGTAGGCTAACTCTTGTAGCATGTATCACTCAATCATGAGCGGAAAGCTGATTAACATGCTACATGGTCTTCCAGAACCTTGGTACAAGACTGTGGACGTCTGCTGGACAGACAGTTTTTGTCTCGGTCTTCAAATCGATACACAGCTAGTAAGTTATTCTGCTCATAACATTCCCATTACTAATGATATTCCACGCTGTTTAACAAACCTCTGGTATTGCTGTAAGTGTAATTGCTATCAGGAGCGTAGGTGGAAGGTACATACGTCTACTTATGTGGGATCTCCTGAGCGATCCCACATAAGTAGACTCACTCACACACACTCTTTGCTGGGACGTTAGTCCCAACAAACTGCATGCAGTGTGGAGAGCGATGTTGAATTATGCAGCGCTACAGAATGCATTCAGGGTAAAACACTGCTGCGCCGAAGCTGATGAAGGCAGATTAGGGAAAGATTAAGAAAATCTCTACGATATTGATTCTTTCCTGTTTTTTAATCACCAAAACCAAACGAGTCCACGTGGCAAATTGTGCACCTAATTCAAACCCATGGTCCTACAATACTAACAAACTAGTTGTGAGTCACAGATACTTGATTCTACAAGCAATCTGTATGCTTAAACGTAACAGACTTTTATTTAGTGGATAATACACTGACCACTACTCAAGCGATTTGAAGGTCAAGGCCCCAAAGGATTACGGAGCGACACACGGGCAGATCCATGAAGCCTGAGAGGATGTGGAAAATAGCGTTGGTGGCGCTCTAAAGTAAATGGATCACTGTGATTCTATCTCTGTTTAGTGCAGCAGAATTACAAACTACCAAATATCAGATGCTGCCCAGCATCTGTGCCATGCTGAGTAAACTCTGGATTGTGGTCAATATAGTGACCAAACTCTATCATCAAGCTTTGGCACTGGACAGATTTGACTTGTGCCTTTCCAAACAAAATGTCTCTCACATAGTGATGATGCAGCCTTTTCTCATATAAAAAGATCTGTTCTAATAAGAAGCCTTTTTTTTCAAATTAGGCTGAAAGACACAAGCAAATATAGCTAAGCTCTGGTTTTCTTTAAACCGAGATGAGCCATGGGAAGATCCCTCATAAGGGTTTGTGTGTGTGGGTGTGTGTATGACAGAGAGTAAGATTTAGCTTACATCATTCACACCCCATTCACTCAAGCCCATTAGTGGATGGCGAGAGAAATGTTGGCCTGGGTTAGTTCTCATCCTTCACAAAGACAGTCACCTCTGACCATGGGACTAGAGCAAGCCATGGTTCTAGGAAAGATGGTATGAAGACACATAAGTCCAGCACAATCTACAAAGGTTGGAGAATTAAATGTAATAAACATGATTAGGTTTTAAGCAGAACAAATAAACATATATGATGACAGTTCTATCAACTGTGAATATCTTAATGCGGTTTTATTACACTTTTTTCCGTATATGCACATTTTCTCCTTGTAACCTTTCACCTCGTCACATTCTCAACCAGTCCGTCACTGACCCAGAATTAGCACTGCTATCACTGGATGGAGAATGCAGACCGCGCAGACAAGTCTCTGGGAAAAAGAATGATGGATACGATCTGAAGTGACTGAGGCGACGGCAGATAATAACAAATCCCAGGAAACACACACAAGAAAGAGAAAGATGCACTTTAATCGAAAACGTGTTCTCAGTAGATCATTTTTCTGTTTCAACATAGATGTTGTTAGAATTTATCCCAAGGGGGGACAAACATTTTTATATAAATGCTAGTGTCTTTTATTTGTATCAGCTACTGCAGGACTTCATGTTACGGTAGAATTTAACACAAAATATATTAAACAACATCATAATACAATGTTTATCTAACATGGTTTTACTATAGAGCTTAACACTTGTGATTCTGGTGTATTGACATTTTGTCCCTGTGTGTATCATTTTCTCTCCTGTTTTGTACATGTCTCATTCACATATTGTTCCTTTCTCTTTTCATTGTGCTGTCTTCCTCTTTGGCTTCTCTCTAGTTTGCAATGACACTCACACCTCCCTCTCTGTATCTTCCCCTGTCTTTCTCATCACCATAAAAAACTGACACAGTGGAGAGACTTCAGCAGGGAAAAGATGAGAACACTTGCATCCATGTTCATAAAAAGTGCATTTAACAGGTTTTGTGCCATTGTTGACATGGTACCACTCATAACATTCTACAAAGCTGGTTCTAGAAAGGTCTCCTGTCTCACTACAGTGTGCACAACACATAAACCCCTGGACAGCCATCTAAATATGTCTCATGTGTCTACGTGTGTGTGTTCAGGACGAAACACATGTATAAACATAGCACAGCACTCACCAATGCAGGCATGTACACGGACAGTCAGCTGGGTCCGTAAAACAACACTGTGCTTCTTTCCTCTGGACCTGAAGAAGAGAGTGGAGCCACAGTCAGAAAAAAATGAACACAAAATATGATGCAGGGATTTGGTTTACAATGACAACCATAGGATTGAAGCACCAGACTAGGACAGATACCAGAACTGCAGACACAACACACATATGCACCTCCACATACCATTGTGCCAACGAGCTCGCATCCAAAAACAGCACATCTCCAGTGGGACAACAACATGAGCACACACAAACATGAAACCATGAACCTTAGCTCTTATCTTCCCATCTGCAATTATAATCACTGCGCTCCATCACTAACATGCTGGTGGTATCCAACTCAAGCAAGAAAAGCACTGCTCTGACACCACGCACAACTGACAGGGAGCCGTAACGGGTGACGTGAAGTAAGGAAAACGTACACCCAAACAAGGCAGCAGCTGGTTTCTTATCCTTCTGTTAGGCTCTTTGCTCAGAAACAGAGCAACATGTTAACACGATCTATTCAGATGCTGATAAAAGAAATTCCTCTTTTTACGTGTCAATCAAAGCGGAGGCTCTAGAAAACACTAGTTGTGAGGGTACCCGCCAAAACTGCATGAGGACGGGTGTTTGGTGCCACAAATATATCACTGAATACTTTCAATAGACTAGAGACTAAAAATGTTTGTCTTTCTTTGTAGGCTAAATTTGAAACATCTGAACAGATTTTGATTGTTTAAAAAGATAATCATCAAACTCTAAAGCAGTTTATTTACAGTCAGTACAGTGTGACTTGGGTAAAACCTGGCAGCTGATGACTGACAGCTGATCCAACCAGTACCCCAAGATCTCAGCCATTTCAGGAACTGCGCCTCTTATTTACCTGTCCATTATCTGTCACATGACACACAACTAAGTCATGGATAAACAAATACATGTACACATGGAAATAGGCACGCGCAAATTAAGACTAAAAACAAGCAGGATCTGCCATCACAACATGCTGTCCCTCCCAGTCACCAAACATTACGCTAACCCGTGAAGCCAGTTGACAGCTCCTCTCTCAGTGTATTTTTCACAATGCTCAGCGTCCTAAAAAGGTGACACAGTGCTGCTTCTGTTCAACACTACAAAGTGCACTTTAAAAGCTACGACTTTCTCAACAGCAGCACAAACTATAAACACATTTCTCTTAATAGCAGAGAGTTGAAATTGATTCTGCAGATTCTACTGCTACAAAATGTTCATGTTGTTTCCTGTAGTCCAGAGTTTGTCACAATAAAGACCTGAAAAACAATTATTATACACAAATACAGTGAGAACAGGGCGGCTGCTGTGGACGGGAGAGTGCATCTGTCCTGCTTTCCAGAGGGCTTCATACTTTCCGTGAACTTGTGATTCCAAGTACTCCATATCCAGCAGTGTGTGATTCCCCCCATTTTATAAAAATGGAGAAACTCAGAAAATGTGAGAGACAGTGAGAGAGAGGGGGGAAAGGCAAGTGGACTACACCAGTTTGATTAGAGAGATTTTGACAGAGAAGAGTGAGAGTATATGTGAGCTGGTGGTTGCGGTTGTGGCAGAGAGTAGAAATGTGAGTCAGTCTCACCCTGTGTCATTCTGCTGAAAGCCCTCCAGCTCGTCCCTCTGCTCAGCCAGCGAGGACTCCAGATCCAGATAGGTGCCATTGTGGGAGAGCTGAAGCGCACAGTCATCAAGCTGTGGAAAAAAAGTAATATTTTCAATGAATGAAATGAACCTGAACTAATATAGTGGATCAAATTTAACGGCACTGACCAAAAAAAGTGGTCCCAACATAAATATTAGGGATGGAAAATATGAGCACTTGGATGTACAGAGTGGCATGTGAAATTTCCTTGGCAGAGCCGTACATACATGAACCACCCACAGGAATGACACTGGTCTCTCGACTCAGTATTTTTAAATGCTGCCTCACCATGTCTGCATGCGTTTCACACCCTTTTTAAAACAACTTGAGCCTGTAAAATAAAGCCAGTTTATGGGGCCGGGGTTAGAACATGAGTGCGTACAGTGGACCGTGAAAAGAGGGAGAGCTCAGTTTGATGCAGCTCTGCTTTCAGCACTACAGAGCTGTTAAGGGAATTAATTAATAGCCATAAAGGCAAGAGAATATGAAAGTGAAACCACATGGAAACACGGTAAAAGAAGGAGGTTTTGGTACATTTAAATAACAGCTGTGAAGAAAATGACACTTACATATTGATAAAATTGCATTCAGTATGAAAATCCGCATGACAGAGATGAGATTTTCACTACTCCAAAGCCATCTGCAGATATGAAACAAGATGCCCTGCTGGGTCTGAAACCAGGTGCACAGTAATACATCTGCACACAAGGTGCATTGATGTTTATTGCTACAGTCACAAGTGAGTAGCAGGTGCAAACAGCCATTCTGGCTACAGCTAACAAAAGGTAGCATACAGTACATCATTGTGTTGCAGCTATCAGCTACAAGCTTTACAGCTGATTGTTTAGGCTGCTGCTGAATGAATAGGTGAGTGAGATCAGAGTCATGAGTTGAATTTGCATTTCGCACCTCAGTGATATCAGTGGATTCCTAACCCTGCCTCGCACCTGGTGTTCAGCCAAACATCCCCCTAGTCGTACTGTCTGACCAGCAGAGATTGTGGCTCACAAGACCTACTATCTCTCTGTCCCTCCCTCACTTTTACTCAGAAACAGAGATGGACTCGCTGCATAAATATAACCTTGCTATATTTACTCTTCCCTGAGGCAGCATGCACACGGGAGCTCGAGGGTGGGTGTGTCCACAGGGGCTGGGCATTAAGGTGGGGGGGGGCACTGCCAAGGCCAAGTGTTACAAAAGGCCGTCTAAGAAGCCTCACTCGGCCAGTAAACTCTGCATTATTATTTTAACCCATCATTCATTCTTTAAGCTATCCCAAGAGCATGTGCCAGAGGGGGTGACTTTGGGTTCTCTTCCACTTTCCCTTCATCTCCTCATAACATTAATTAAATAAGTGTTTGTCAACAAAAAAACAAGTTATGCAGGCATATGCATTGAAATTTTACCTAGTTAGGCCTTTGTATTTTAGGGGATAGACACTCATAGAAACTGTGATTTAGTGGACAAGTAAAATGTGCATCATTAAACCGCCCAGTGCACGACCATGTTCACCATCATTAAGCATGTCAGCATGCTAGCACTTGAAATAAAAGCAATATACAGCGTAAACTGAGGGAACTCAAGGATTACAAACCACCTCAGGTAAGTTGAGTTGTGAGTGAAGCAAAATCCAAACATTCACAATCAAGTTCACTTCTTTTCTGCTTTCACTTTCTTTTTTCTCCAGGCACCTAAGACCCACCTCCAACTAATGGTTTCACCCAGACAGATGTCCCAGAGGCTGTGTGTAATGCCTAACTGGTGTAATACCCTGGAAAAATCTTCTGGAGCAGAACCTCTGTAGTGTACTTGGCAGATGCCAGCTAAGACAGATCAACCAAGTAGGCCACCTTGAAGAATTATCGTCCCCTATGATGAGGAGCTGCTTGTAATCTAGCGACAAAATCAATTGTCAGACAAGACCAGCATGCAAAGGACAAGCAGAGGATGTAAGGGCCAGAAGAAGGGTGTCTGGGTGTCTTTACTGGAGCACCAACACATCAGGGTGAAACATACTTCCAGGCACCTGTAGTATTTGTCAACATAAAGTGTTGCTGCACCAGCACCTCGGTGAGCAAATCCCTGGATGACAGGTAAGGTTAGATGGCGGCACCAAGAGTATGCTAATCTCCTGCTCAATGTCCAATCTTGGCTCCTTGATTTTGATTGCAAAATTAACTTGTTGGATGAATGTTCCTTTTCCTTAGTGACGGCCAGTGCTCCCAGCCTGCTGTTCTTCGCTGTTTGGAGGTACGACGGATAAAGTTGAAATGGTTGAAGAAGTGTGCCCAGCGGACTGAGAGAAAAACCTTTTAACCATATGGAGATGATCAAGGTTCTTATGGTCCATAGAGACGAGGAATGGCGGTTCAGTCCTCTGTAAAACTTCATAAAACCCAGAAACTGTTGAAGCTGATGACAACTTTCAGGAACTGGCAATCCTTTACTGCGTCTAAGTTCTCAGTTTTGGGAATAGAAATGAATCCCAACAGGAATCATTTCTCGGCTTAACTGGAATGGCTGATTTTGAAGCAGCCGAAAAAAAATATTAGAGAAAGGTAGATTTGAAAATGCAAATTTCATGAATTTGTGTGCCAAATTCCTGCCATCACATCCAATTGTTGTGTTTTCCCGAAAACCACTTAATGTCAACCTTATAGAAGCCCTAGAGGAAAAGTCTAAGTATCACCAGAGCCAACGGATCAAAGAGAAATAAAAAGTCATATTTTTGTAGCTACATCACAACTACACATGCCATCACTATTCACACTTATCGTGTCATCGTCAGATTTGCCAAATCTCGGACTGAGGTTTGACAAAGTAGATGGGGGAGGGAGCCCGTAGGGGGGGTTAATCATGCCCCATCCCACTGCCCTGATTAGGGGTAAGACAAAAACATGTCATGTGCTCAATCTGTCAGCATTATTCATCAATTTCACAAATAATGAGCTGCTGTACTCTGAAGCTCCCCGTCACCTCCACCCCAAACACACAATATTCAGTCATATAAATACTGTCTGGACAGCAAGAAGTGGTTGCTGGAACATTTTGTAACACAATATATTTTGAGCTCACCCTCTCTCCTATAACAGTTGGTTTCGGTCAGACGTGTAATAACAACAAAACACCTCATGCTGGACGGACAGGAGGAACTTCAAACTCTTCACACTCAATGCTCAGGGACAGGCGAGGAAAACACTTAGTGGATAGTATACTTTACACTCATTTCATCAAAACCTCCCAGAGGTGCCGGTAAGAGAGTAATTATTTCCATATTAAAACAACACCAAGCCCGCTGGCAATCACCGCGAGTTTACAGTTAACGATGCCCTTATGTAACTTCGCCAATGAGTTTTTAAGACGGTTTTTGTGACAAAATCAGAGCTGCAGAGTATCAGGCTCTTTGAAGAGCACGGGGGAGGGTGTGTTCTACACAGCTATTAAATCTCCCAGTGTTGCTTTAATGGGAACCCTTTGGTAATTAAATAAAAGTTGAACTGAGAAGTCTGGGCTTTGGGTTTCAGAGGAATGGGAGTTTTCCTGCACATAATTGTAGCTGTTGAACTAATAGTGAAGCTTCTGCACTGAGCTGAATATGCCTCACATCATTTTAGGAAGAGAACTCGTCATATTTAACTTACTGATCTCCAAACTTAGAGTCAAATTTGAAATTTGAGAGTTTTTGAGGTTTATTTCTTTAAAGTTAGTGGTAATGTATCCCCTTCATGAAAATAAAAACAAATGTTTGCTCTGTGGACAAAATGACTTTCGTGTAGCCTCGGAGCTGGCAGACCTTTAGAACCCCATGTGTATGTTAGTGTGCTGTGTTTGAGTCTACAAACTGGTGCATGGTCAGAGAGGTGGAGGAAGAGAGGGAGGAAGAGGTCAGGAAAACCACGGCACCTAAAGTGAGGAGAACAAAGTGTCGCAGGGATCCAGGCCCTAGCCACAGGAATTCTGGGACAAGTGACCTATACTTTGCATGCAGCCCAGCCAGCCATACACAGAGCTCTGCCATCACAGCATAATGATACAGTGGGCTTTTTCTGACAGAGGAGCACAGAATGTTAAGATAAAAAGAGACAAAGGCTGTTTTAACGCTGTGAAATGTCTCCAGAAGCATAGAAAAAGCATCACATCCAACATAGCAATGACATATTCCAATAATATATATTCAACATGCAATCCTTTTAAACACCAAATTTCAGATCTGGACTGAGTGCTGGGCAAATTTGCAACAGTTCCGTTTCATCCCTGTAATCTAAGTGCAATATCCAGTTGCCATTGCGCACAGGCTTCCTCCTGGAGTGAACAAAATTGCAAACACAAACGTAGGCTGTGCCATCTGTCCGTGTATAGGTTGTAATCATAAGCTTTTCTGTGCTGCGGGCCATTTTTCATTTGTTTTGTGGCTTTTAAAGAGGGGGCAGCAAAAGATCCAGTCGGTCTGGAAAACCACTCAGCTGTTGAACACTGGTTTGCTGTCAGGGTTGTGTGCCAGCAGCTAAACTTTCTTTCTTTTCCTCTGTCTCACTCAAATGTTCAATTCACTTCAATCTACATTTTCAGCTGTGCACTGTGTAGCTTCACCTCAAAATATCAAAATAAGAGTACAAACATTATCTAGTACACTTGGAAGGACTCTGTAGGTGTGTTTGTGTGTTTCACTGTGTTACTGTTTTTTTTATGAATATCACTGAAAATGAACACACTTTCTTTTTCTCACTCACCCACTGCGGTCTGACTCTTAACTAAATTCGATCATCCGAGATTCAGGATCTTTGCCTGGCTCTTGGTGGCTGTCACTTGTGGACACATGAGGCAACACAGCATAGCTGCACTAATGCCTCTGCAGCCACCTGTCACTGCCACAGAGTGACAGAGTGCAAACAATACAGAAATAGGGCAGGTTTCTTTGGTTCAGTTGCAAAAATAAGTGGCGCTTCAGACATTCCCACGTGGGATGACTTCTTATTTGTACCCACGCTAAATAGAGGGGTCAATTGTGGGTCTGTTGGAGCGTCAAAGGCCCTTATATCAGATAACGTGTGATTAAACGCTGATATTCGGTTTTAAACATGTGAAGTCTGTGTTTGATGACACTGTGGTCTCTGAGGCAACATTTGCAATCTTATTTCAGCCCCCCTCAGGATGGAGAGCCAATCACTTGTGCTTGTTCTCAAAATAGCCTGTGACTGGTGGGTATGGAAGTTTATTTGCAGTAGGCTCGAGGTGAAATGCTGCAGTCCTAAAGGCTGCAAAACAACCTTGTGTGAATCTGAAAAAAGTGTGTAATCACAGGAATGTCTGTATCTGAACGCAATAAATGACCCATGACTCTGATTGAGTGTTTATCTCTCTTACACAACTTTATGCTGCGCAGTAAATTAAAAATCCTGCTGTATTCAGCATACACGTTTCAGGTGTTTACCACACTAGTAGACCTACCTTGTGTGGAGCTTTGAGGAGTCGGTGGACGCCGGCTAACTGGTTGATGAGGGGGATGTCCTCCCTGAAGGTGTACAGCGGTGGTCGAGTCGGCTCGGGGAAATTAGTGCTGTTGAACGGATCGGTGTCATCTAAAAACTGAACCCTGCATACAAACGTGGACATGGTGCATCCATGCAAGGGGCTCCTCAGAGGGGGGCAGCCCGGTTTAAAGGGAGTTGTACGAGCGGCGGCTGTGCTCGCGGAGCGCTGCAGCCTGGTAACGACAACAAACTCCGGTCTCCAAGCGCGCACGGTGCGCAGCCAGTCCTCTGGAAGGACACGGTCGGAGGGGGTTGTATGGCACAACAGGCCGGTCAGTGCTAACTTTCCTCGCCTCCTTGCTGTGGGCTGGGTCGCTGCGTGCTCTTTAGTGTGGTTGTGTTATTCCCGGAGAAGCAGGTGGCCGGTGATAAGGGCAGGCAACAGGAGGACTCCGGCGGGATGCCCGAGAGTGAAGGATCAGCGCAGCTTGGGACAGCCGGTCTGCTGTCTGTCTGAGTCCCAGTAAATCCACCCTACCCCCACCCCCTTTCTATTTTCCCCTCTGGCTCATCTCTCCCTCCTCCCCCTCCCCTTTCTCTGTCCCCAGCTTAGCAGTGGATTCATATAGCCTATGAAAACACACTGACGCTATAATAAACATATTTAAAAGATTCATATAAAAACATCAGCCATGAGTTACGTTACCATTCAAAGGTCAAAATCTTGGATTAAAATAGTTATTTTTATCTACCATATGTCTAAATATAGATATGAAACATATAGACATGAACAGCCTAATACATGATGGTACAATGATGCTACAAAGAAGAAGACTACGAGTTGGCTATAAGCTCAATAATTAGTCAAACAGATGAGAGTATTACATGATGCATTTTCGTCTTGTTCCAAGTTAAAGTGCAAGTTGAACAGATGGCGACCTCGTGTGGCCACAACCTTTAAATGCATGAAGGACGTTTTCCACCAGTCAGATCCACCATTACGCACAGTATCACTTTAAACTCAGACACTGTAAACGGTTGTCACTGGCATTGTGCTGAGTTTAGTGTACTTTAGTTGTAGTTACAAAGGGCCAGTGGATCTATGTGCTGATGTTTTTTAAGGGTTCCACACAGAAACAACTGCATCAGCTGTTGCAGGAACATCTTTGTTACCACTAGAGGGCAGAAGTTACACAATTACAACAGCGGCTGGCTGTGAAGTTCAACTTAAAACTCACCTGACCAGACAAGAGTTAGAGAAACCCTTCTTTGGTCTTTCTAAGAAGACCATTAGACAACAGTTCTTTTAAAATATTGCTGGACCAGATTTTAAAGTACTGCTGCCAGTTTACCAATCAATCAGTGACATGGGACCAAAATGTTTTTCTGGTCTCTTTGAAGATCCATAAATCCAGCAGGGTTCTGGGAAGTTTAGGGAACTTCGTGACTGTGATCCAGACTTATTAAAAAACTGAGGAGTGTTTTTGAGCAACCTTCTAATCAATCAGAAAACTCAAATTGTGTCTGCTTGATCAGTAACCTGTAGAATTTATTCTAGCTGTGTAAAGACAACTGCCTTGAGCACTTCACAGTATGCGGTGGAGCCTAGCAGAGCTTAGCAGGGAGCCATTATCATTCAACCTGTAAATGAATGATAACCACACTTTACACGTGTGTCTGGTCTAATGAGACACACCTGCAGTGGAGCCAGGAGGCACGCGTTCATTTTGACGAGCACCCTCAGTGACAACAGAGCACGGTGTGGAATAAGTGCACCTTAACCTGCACGAATCCCCCTTATCTGAGCGAGATTTTGACAGACTTTCAGTCATTTCTGCTGAGTCACATGTGGCTCTGTTAATACGGTTTTTAAAATGGTCAGTTTTGCTGCGAGATGTCCTTCTTTGGATTGTTAATTTCACATTAGCGGTACGCCATGTGCTATCAAACGAGACAAGATCAAGTCACTAAACGTCTCTGACAGTTCTTAATGTGTATTCACAGGTTGCTCATTTTAGATGACACCAACAAAATGTCTTATATGATCAACAGAATAAAGAGGATCAGTAACTTTTTAGAATAAATCTACAACTAAGGAAGTGTCTTCACAAAGTGTCCTTTAATTTGCTGACACATATTAGCAGACAACACTACTTAATGAATCCGTTCATGTTGAAACTGTGCATTTATTGCCATTTCCACCAGCTGCATGCTATTAATTATTAGCAAGAATGTTTTACAACAGCAAAACCGTGTCCATGTGTAAAGATGCTGAATGAGATGGAAAGATAATCTCTGGGGTGAAATGAGCTGAACACTGTCACGCACATCAGTGTGCTTTACGACAGCAAGCAACACAGAGAATCTCCCTGCTGGACCCGTAGACGGATTTGACTCCACGGACACCATGAGACTGGTTCTTCCCAACCCTGGGCTCGATGATCGAATCCCCTCTCATGAAGACCTGGAAAGGATGGAGAAAGAGGAGGCTGGAGACAGGCCCAAATGGGACAACAAAGCCCAGTACCTTCTCACCTGTGTGGGCTTCTGCGTGGGACTTGGCAACGTCTGGAGGTTCCCATACCTGTGTCAAAGCCATGGAGGAGGTAGGGTCTTCTCATCTGCATCTAAAATGTGGAATGAGCAAGTTTCCACAGTGGAATGTGACAAATGTAATTACATTATCGTTTATGATTATAAAATACACTTTTCAACATCTCCCACTAAACTATTATTTTTCAATATAATACTGTGTCATATCTAACCAGCTCTGTGTGAATATAATGTCAACAGATTGGTAGCATCACCTTTGTTCATAATGGTAGGTACATGAAGAAACAGGATTCTGGTCTGAAAACATGCAACTCACATAAACTGCACTGAGCAAACATACTACAAATGGCACTATGTATCAATGCTACATTAGTTTATTACTACAGTCATTTTCAATATTAACTGCTTGTGGTTGTATGAAATTGAAAGGAGTACAGTTTCAATCCCTGCACAAACTGCATAATTTATTTGCACAGAAGTTTGGCTTTTGTTTTATTTTTTATTTTGCTTAAGCTAATGTTGAGATTCTGACCTGCACAATACATTCTGCCTTAATGAACTTTAGGAGGAGTCTTTCCACTGATTCCTTGGACTTTAGGTATTGACGGTCATGGCTTTTACCACATGTACATACAAACATGACCTTGTGCTGGTGTGTGAGTGGTGTCATATCGCTATTGCTTATCAGACAGAACGGCATATCTCACGTTAGCAAACATTCAGAACTCATCTGGCACAGGAGACCATTCAGAAACTGTTTTACTTACTGCATACATCTTTTTCTATAATCCTTATGAAATGTGGGTGATTGTCAGTCTGAATAAATCTGAGGTTTATTAACCTCTTGAACCCTAGACCATTTTATAGGAAGTTGCTTGAAAAAGACGTACCCAAAATGAATTGAATATATCTCAGGAACTATAGGGTTTTTTTGAGCTATCTTGGTACCAAAACAAAGACAAGACTCTAGAGAATGCTCTAAAGTTCTGAAATGTAATATTTATGTCACTGAGTGAGAGTAAATGACATCGGAACACAGAATGACTTTGTAACCGGAAGTCGTAAGTGGACCCGGTACCGGGTCCGTCGGGTTTAACAGGTTAAAATTATATTTGTCCCTTTCCTAATTTTTAAAAACTGTTTTTGTATAGTTTTCACATGATTTCACTGATTAGGGAAACAAAACTGTCCCACTCTGTCTGATAATATCTGTTTGATGATCTCAATCATTTAAGTGTGACAAATGTGCAAATACATTTAACAGGGGGCACACACTTTTTCACAGCACCGCTTGAAGACATTTGTTTTCCAGCTCGTTAAGATGAATCTGAACCATACCATATGTTTGAGCAGGCAGTTAAAGGGTTAAAAAACACATTTAACTTGTCAAAGTTCAGTGTGAGGAACTGTTAAACATTAGTTGTCTGTTAAAGCCACAGCATGCCACCGTGACATGATTTCACCAGAGGGCATTAAAAATGATTATTCCTACAGTGCAGATGAAAATGTAATGTGTCATCCAGCTTTTCCGTGTCAGCTGATTTCGATCTCCATTATCTGAAAAAAGTCCTGACAGCAGAGTGAACTTTCAGCCCTGAGCCTTTATCCACGTGCAACGTCATGCATGATAATGAAGACAATAAACGCTTCTGTTATTGCTCATGACAACTACACTACTTAGCTATACCACTGGTTATACAATTAATTATAAAGGTAATAATGTACACAGCATGATATGAGAAAGAAAATGACAGTAAGGTGCTGAGGAATCTAACGTTGCAATGATGCCATGTGGTTACCGTAAACACAGTGTACCTAACACCTACACAAATGTCCTTGTCTCCAGGAGCTTTTATGATCCCCTTTCTTATCCTGCTCGTGCTGGAGGGTATCCCACTGCTGCACCTGGAGTTCGCCATTGGCCAACGCCTCAGGAAGGGCAGTGTTGGAGTTTGGTCTGCGATTAACCCTTACCTGACTGGTGTTGGTAAGCTTGTGCACAGACAGCTACTGGTCAAATAGCAACGCTTTAAGTTTTAAACTAATAACCTTTTTCTCTGATTCGCATGAGAAAGCTCTCATAAAAATACAATGCAACTTGTTTTTCCCGCTCTGTGGCAGGTATTGCAGCCATGACAGTGTCATTCTTGGTAGGCATGTATTACAACACCATCATCGCCTGGGTGATGTGGTACTTTTTCAACTCTTTCCAGGACCCCCTGCCATGGAGCGTGTGCCCTCTGAACGATAATCTCACAGGCATGTCACCATTTCTCTGACTGTTTCAATCTCAGTTGGGTGTTTTTACACTCCCAGCTAACTATTTCCCTTCCCCGCAGAGCCAGTTTCAGAATGCAAGCGCAGCTCTGCAGTGGACTACTTCTGGTACAGAGAGACGCTCAACATCTCAAACACAATAGAGGACGCTGGAGGTCTGCAGTGGTGGATGGTGCTGTGTTTGGCCGCTGCTTGGAGCGTGCTGTACATTTGCTGCATTAGAGGGATTGAGACCACAGGCAAGGTGGGAACAGAATGTCTTGGTGGTGTGATGTACTGAAATGTGGACAAACAACATGTGTGCATAAAATAAAGCTTGGTTGCCAGCTGATTACCACAAAGAGATAGAACAGAACTATAACAGGTGTACCCATGTGAGATTTCATGGGCCTCACAGAGAGAAACAAATAATCTCGGACACATTCTGATTACACTGGCATGAGTAAAAACATGACTCAGTGTGTGTGTGTGTGTGTGTCTGTGTGTGGCAGCGGGCTGATCTTGCTTGAGAAATACATTTTCTATCATATTATATTTATTGATACCCTTAGGGCAATAGTTTAAACTTCTGCCAGACAATACACGTTGTTGCGACTACGAGGTATCAGACACCAGGGCATGTAGCTTGATGACCCTGGGTTTGATGGTGAGGAGAAGAACGCGCGTGTGACAGCTGACCTAAAGTCACATTACAGTGTTGTGAAGTTTCCCGTCACATATCAGGATGTAATAAAACTGCTATTGGTATTATAATTCTGGCAGTGGTATCAAATCTTGACCATAACAGATACAAATGTACAAACATCAACTTGTGTTTGTGTCTCGCATTCACAAATAAATGCAACGCGTTGTGAAACAAGCGAGATCCTGTGCATATAAATGATGATTTTACAGTATATAAAATATGACAGTAATGATTCATTAGCTAATGATAGGTTTGTTAGTATCTGAGAAATGGTGCCTCATTACATTCATTAGGGTAAAATCTGAATAGTCAGTCACCTTTAATTTGAAGCTATTTATTATTTTCCTAGGTGCTGAGATATTTTGTGAATATATAAAAACAATTTATGAAAATTTTAATCGGGACCTTTACTTGTTATGTATATTTATAATGAATGCTACAAAGTATTAAGACATATTAATTAAGAATATCTCTCTCTATTAAGAAATTAATTGAATTATAAAATTAAACTTGCTACATAAGGCGGCCTGGTAGCTCAATGGGTTAGGCATCAGACTGGAGTTTCGAAGGTCGCAGGTTCGAATCCTGACTGACTCCTAGTTCATCCCCTACCAGGTGTGTCCCTGAGCCAGACACTCAGCGCTAGCTTCCTGTAAATCGCTTCGGATAAAAGCGTCTGCCAAGCAAAGCAAAGTAAAGTAAAGTAAAGTACATGGCATAATCATGGTGCAGTGAACAATTATTTAGTAACTACTCAGGATGAGTTACGACTCATTAAGTAATAAACAAAAAACAAACAACTTAGAGAAAGTGATCGTGATGTCTCGTAATGATAGTTTAATTTCTTATATAGCCTAATAAGTGTAGTTTTAATTTAAACAGATTTTAAAAGGGTTTTTTCCTTCCCTCAGGCCGTGTACATCACCTCCACTCTGCCATATGTGGTTTTGACCATCTTCCTCATCAGAGGGCTGACACTGAAAGGCTCTGTGGAGGGAATCAAGTTCCTCTTCACGCCAGATGTCAGTACAGAATTATTTAATTACTTTCTCTCTGTGAGAAGATGCTTCCCTCTGCTGACGCAATGCTTGATTTCTAGTTAGCTGAGATGGCCAATCCATCAACGTGGCTTGACGCAGGAGCTCAAGTTTTCTTTTCCTTCTCCGTGGCATTTGGAGGTCTCATCGCCTTCTCCAGCTACAACCCTATTCAGTAAGTACGCACTACTGGAGACATGTAGGCCGCATGAGCCCGTTGTACTTAATCTCATCAGCGGTGATAAACTGAACACAAAACAAATCTGAGAGTTTTGTTTGTTTGAAAGTAAGTGATCCACTTACTAAATTAAAAATGCTACAAATTATATTTAAATGCATTTTCAAATACAGTGACTCATTTAGTAAAAATATATAACAAAAAAATATATATTTTTCTTGTTTTCTAGTAACAATTGTGAGCGAGATGCTGTCACCATCTCCATTATTAATGGATGCACTTCTGTCTATGCTGCCACCGTTATCTACTCCATCATTGGCTTCCGAGCAACGCAGCAGTTTGATGCCTGCCTTAACGAGTATGTAACATGTTCGGATGTAACGGTTAGAGCATTCACTGATCTGAACAGATCAGGAGGCAGCTCCACTGGTTTTCACATTTACGCTCAAACTTTCTTTTTTTTCTCAGGAACATCATGATGCTGCTGAATGCATTTGATCTGGCCGAGGGGGTCATCACAGAAAACAACTACGATGAAATGCTGCAAAATCTTAACAGTACAATCGCAGGGTCAGAGGTCATTCAAGGGCTGGATCTCAACACCTGCAGCCTGAAGCGTTTTCTCAGTGAAGTATGACTTCATTTATATATTCATAATATAAATATCACGTCATCTCTTTCCCAGTACATCCATCAGATGTTAGAGACGATTGTGCTCCTGATTTTCAGGGTGTGGAGGGGACAGGTCTGGCCTTCATTGTCTTCACAGAGGCCATCACAAAGATGCCTATTTCTCCTCTCTGGTCTGTCCTCTTTTTCATCATGCTTTTCTGTCTCGGGCTCTCAACGATGTTTGGAAGCATAGAGGGAGTCGTGGTTCCTTTGCAGGACTTGAACATCTTTCCTAAGAAATGGCCCAAAGAGGTGCTCACAGGTAAAGATCCTAAAGACATACAAGACAATGCATATGATGATAATAATGACATTTGTACTGGAATAAGGAAACATGTTTCTGTTTTTGGATTCTAGGAATTGTTTGTTTCTTATCTTTCTTGATTGCACTTATCTTTGCTCTGCGATCTGGCAACTACTGGTTGGCACTGTTTGATGGCTATGCGGCCTCCATCCCCCTGTTCATTATTGCCTTCTGTGAAATGGTCGGCGTATCCTACATCTATGGTATTGATAGGTAAATGAGAGGGTTTAGCAAATAAGATTTACAGTATTACATTTAAATTTAGGATAATACACCTGTAGCCTTTTTTTTACCTTTCTCAAATCCCGAATCTATCTTTTAACAGGTTTAATGAAGATATTGAGTTCATGATTGGACACAAACCAAACATCTTCTGGCAGGCCACATGGAGAGTGCTCAGCCCATTGATTATCTTGGTCATCTTTGTGTTTTACTTTGTCACCAAAGTCAGTGCCGAACTGACGTATATCACGTGGAATCCAATCTCGGTATGTTCATCAACAGCACTGCTCCACGTAATCATATTGTAGTTAATTTAGCGTTCTTTAATTCTCTTTTGTGTTGTTTGCAGATAAACTTCCCAGTGATGGACTCATTATCCTATCCCAGCTGGGTCTATGTTATCATCTTCATTCTGGCTGGACTGCCAAGTCTTCTGGTTCCAGCTTTTGCACTGTACAAATTAGTGCAACGATGCTGCTGCAAGAAAAACAACAGTAAAAATGAGCTTGACACCATCTCTGCAAAAATCAACATGAATGGCGCACTGTCATAAACAGATAATGATTCTATTATGTGTCGGTTAAGAGAGGTGAATTCTCTCTAAATAAATGGCCTAATAGTAGTGTTTAAAACAAGGCTCATATAAACAGATTCAGGGGGAATGTATTTACAAGCGAAGAGTTTACGTGTGCCAATGCAATAAAACAGGATTATTTATTGGATGGTCAGAACTACAGTACAAATACAGTATTGCTTTATTTAATTTACATTTTGTTAATGTAATTACATTTTGAAATTATAAATTTGTGTTGAGAAATGTACGCAGACATATTTGAAAAGCTGAATAAAATGTTGATGCTACAATGTAAAATGTTTCATTAAATAAAAATGTTTTAAATGATACACATTGATATTAATATTATGGCTAGGCTTAATTACTTAGTTACTTAATTACAAATGCGTTAACGCATTTGTATTAATTTTATGATGATGCTGAGTTTATTGCTCACTGGGTCTCAATACACATACAAACAATGGGTCACAGGATGGCCGGGAAATTGATGAGTACTGGTTTTGGAGTTGCATCAGGAAACGTCTCAACCAATGAGAGCATGTGTGGGTGGGCCTTATACTGCCACAGTTTTCTGCAACAGAGCAAATGCCAGCAAATTATGGAGCATGAACAGTGACATGATACATTACATAAAGAAGGAATTTAAATAACTATTTAAATGTGTCATTAAATGAATAAATGCTTAAATTATTTCACACATAATCAGAATCAGTTTTATTCAACAAGTATGTTGCACAGACAAGGAAAACCCAAAATACTGATGATGTAATATATTTGATAGAACATTTTATTGCTTTTTTTTAAAATGCAGTCAAATACAATCACGGAATTATTTTTTTCCCTGGTTACTATGGAATCCGCTCAAGCATTACTCAAACCTTCAACCGTGCGCTGCATTGAGAGATTCTTCGCTTGCATTTACTGACACACAGTAACATTTAAAACGGTAAGAACAAACAAACTTAATTTGGCTGTTTTACACTTCTTCTAGCCAGTGCAGTTGAAAACATAATATTTGTTTAGGTGGGTTTGTTATGTTCACGAATATTCTGTAAATATACATATAGTAACAGTATTTAGAGAAATCAACTGAATTGTATGTTATATTATACTGTTTTCCACAGCTGCCAGGAGAATCACAGTCACCTCTAGCGGCTGTATTCCTGTAATTGCACTTTTTGTGGAATACTTCCATTGCTTACATAATCTTCTGTATTTTTTCTCCACAGTGTACCAGAGGCGAGTCACTGTAAAAGAAGAAACAATGAGTACAATAAGTTTACCTGCTGAGGTGAGTTAAATTTCACTTAGGTTAAGACTACAACCACTGAGATAAATGGGGAGAAGTCAACAGATTTCACCAAAATTAGACTCTATGAGAATCATTTAGGAAATGTTGTAACCACGGAAACATTATTAAGTTACTGGTGTTAATATTTTTCAAAGTGAAAATCAGAATCAGAATCAGCTTTATTCGCCAGGTATGTTGCACATACAAGGAATTTGCTTTGGTCTTTCGTAGCTTCTCTAGGACAGAACAGATAGAAAAACAATACAATAAATTAAAGACAAATTACAGACAAATTGTAACAAGACAGAAAGACAAGACAGTATGTGTGTGTGTGTGTGTATGTGTGTGTGTGTGTGTGTGTGTGCTGTGTGCTGTGTTTAGTGCAGTTTGTGTAATCTGTAAATATATTATAGTAACCTGGTTTCTCTGAGTCACCTGGTTACACGAGTGCATGTAAAGTAAATTAAATATAACACAGTAACTAGAATCTGTATTATATTGTATTTGAAATGTAATTCTAAACTTTGATATTCATATAATATCTGACTAAATTGTTTATTTTAATTTAGACATTCAAATATTTTACTTGCAATGTCATGACATTCAAATAATAAATTAAACTGATAAATAGATGTTTCATTTAGTGCCCCCTCATGTTGTTCTGTTTCTCTTTCTGGTAGAATAACATGGGCCCTACCTACTGTAGGGAGTGTGGAGAGAAGAAGCCGTACCCCTGTGATCAGTGTGGAAAGAATTTCAGACAAGAAGCCCATCGCATACAACATCAGCGTTACCACACTGGAGAGAAGCCGTACACCTGTGACCAGTGTGGAAAGAGTTTCGGACAAGAAGCCCATCTCACACAACATCATCGTATCCACACTGGAGAGAGGCCGTACCCCTGTGACCAGTGTGGGAAATGTTTCATTCGTATGTCCCATCTCATACAACATCAGCGTACCCACACTGGAGAGAAGCCGTACACCTGTGACCAGTGTGGAAAGAATTTCCGACAAGAAGCCCATCGCATACAACATCAGCGTACCCACACTGGAGAGAAGCCGTACACCTGTGACCAGTGTGGAAAGAATTTCAGACAAGAAGCCCATCGCATACGACATCAGCGTACCCACACTGGAGAGAAGCCGTACCCCTGTGACCAGTGTGGGAAATGTTTCATTCGTATGTCCCATCTCATACGACATCAGCGTACCCACACTGGAGAGAAGCCGTACACCTGTGACCAGTGTGGAAAGAGTTTCAGACAAGAAGCCCATCGCATAAAACATCAGCGTACCCACACTGTGATCAGGGGGCGAAGAGTTTCTCTCTCACAAGACATCAGCGTATCCCTGCCTGTTAACTAATATTTTATTTGTATGTTGTGTTGTGTTGTGTTGTGTTATGTTGTGTTGTGTTGTGTAATAATAATGATAATGAAGCAACTGGACTTGTCAGTTTTTTTTATAATTTGAAGATACTTTTACACTTTTTGTCCCGAGCCGGGACGTAACAGACATAAAGATGACTTTAAGATAAGATCAAATTAAGATAGTATAGATTTCCATCACCCCATAAAAAAAAATTTTAAGCTTCTTTATGTTAGAAGTTGTGTCATTAAAACCTCAAAACAGTGTATTCAAACTTTATTTTACAATTTTTTTAAAGATTTAATGGCATTTTCCAACTTAGTGGAAGATTAAATATTAACCTCACACAGTTTATGCAGCTGCTGTTAAAGATTTACATAAAACAATGCAGATGAACAATTGGAGAAATTTACCTCATTAGTGTAAACCTTCATAATCTAGGTGTTACAATTTATGTTTTTGCCTTCCTGGATTTCCTTCTGTGTAATAATAAGAAGAATCCATTTATTGTCATTGATACATTTTACAACGAAATTTCTTCTCTGCATTTGACCCACCCCCCCTTGGGGGGGAGCAGTGAGCAGCCACAGGCAGCGCTCGGGGAGCTAGCGCTGGGTGTCTCGCTCAGGGACAGAGCTGGATGGGCTGGGTGACCCAGGTGGGAATCGATCCCGGGGCTCCTGCTTCCCAGCCCTCTGGCCTAACCACTCTGCTACCAGGCCGCAATGAGTTAGTTTTGATCTAGTTTCTGATTTCATCCATTTATCTCATCTTTACTCACTGTTTTTTGGTAGTTAAGCATTTTACATATTAACAAGTGAGTATTTATGTTCCATACATAATCCACACACAGAGAATCTTATTCACTACCATAAATTAGATTGGCTATCTTTCTTTGGGTAATCATTCTAGATAAAGGGCTATGATAAGATTTATATCTGTTTATAAGAATAACCCTACAAGAAAAATGCAACGATACAAATGTAAATTAAAAAATGGAATTAAAAAAATAATAACTTTCTACTCACATCATCACCACATTTAACAGTTGGTCTGATCATTAGCTTTAACAAAATCTTCATGTTTCATATCTGAGAGCATGAGAACCAAACATGCCGTTACAGGATGAGGTGACACGGCTGTTCATTGATGTGCAATAAAACTATCTCAAGGACCATAAAGGGTACGGCCTAAATGTTAAGATAAGTTTTAGTAAAAAATGTTCTGCTGCTGAGCATTATCCCCCCCAAATAAATAAAACCAAAATTGTTATTGTAACACTTTACTGCTATATATACAGTGTTATGACTCAATAAAGTTTTTCATTTGTTCCACACATTGCGCCATTTCCCATAAACGTTTTTATTAATACCTAATGCATCGCTCGGGGATGTGTCTGTGATGACACCTCATGTGATGTATTAAACATTATCAAGAAGGTTGTACTCTTCTGCTTAAACATGCTGACGTGACATTATACTACACAGACTGAAAATGAGCCTATCACTGCAGTTTAGGTCCCAGATGTCACAGCTAACACCTCGGCACCCCTTTCAGAACAAGCAGTACGTCTGGAGTAGTCAGTGAGAGCGTCAGTCACCAGAGAACCAGTGTCAGGGACCTCAAAGGAAACCGCTCGAAGACTTGAACAAAAGTGGAGAATCAGCAGCTGGTTACCAAAAGTGGCTCAACTCAACATCTATATTTCTAAGTTCTGTATCTAATTTATTATAGTTTAGCAAAAGTCACTATGAAGTTGAAGTTACCCAACCCAGGACTGGATGGCAGGATTCCTTCCCATGAAGCCCTGGAGAGGATGGAGAAGGAGGAGGCTGGAGACAGGCCCAAATGGGACAACAAAGCCCAGTACCTGCTCACCTGTGTGGGCTTCTGTGTGGGGCTCGGCAACGTCTGGAGGTTCCCATACCTGTGTCAAAGCCACGGGGGAGGTTAGTCGTGATGAGACTGGATGTTTTCTGTGTCAGATCTTTTTAAATACTCAAGTTAAAACTGAGAATAGAAAAATGATTAAGGTTCTCATTTACCTGTTTTTAGTGACAGCCGTGGGGTTTTCTGAAACTCTCATCACAATTAGTCAATGTTGAACTTTTGTCAAAATTCATGAATTAAATCCAACTAATCTAAATAATTAGTACAGTGTTATTTTCATATTTTAGTTACACTGTTGAATGTTGTTTTGCTTAGCTTGGTTGGTCGTTTTAAATCATTATAGAATTAATTAATAGAAAACGAACAAAGAAGCCTTATTGGGGTTATCTGCTGCACACATGTTAAATGTCAGTTTGAGATTCAGTTTTTGGTTCTTCTTGGTTATACGTCGCAATACATACGGTGACGTGCATATTGTGTCATAATTTTTATATTTTTTATGAAGGCACTGTACCAGTTTTACCTCTTTGCACTATGAAGCAATCTGTCCTTTTAGGCAATAATAGTAGTAGTAGTAGTAGTATAACATTACCAGAGCACTTAAGTTGTGCTGTGCAAAGCGTCTGGTGTATGTGACCCCACATGTGTAATACTTCTTAGTGCGTATTGGCATCTTAATGAGAACACCTTACTTTCTTTTGTTACAGTAAGTCTTTTTCCACATTAACCCATTAGAACAATGTGACTACTGTGCTTCCAGGAGCATTCATGATCCCGTTCCTTATTCTGCTGGTTCTTGAGGGAATCCCACTGCTGCACCTGGAGTTTGCCATTGGGCAGCGCCTGAGGAAAGGCAGCATGGGAGTATGGCGATCTATAAATCCTTATCTGACTGGAGTTGGTGGGTACAAAAATATCATTTGTATAGAGGAACATCAGGAACATCCGATAGGATGAATTATAATTTGACTTTTCCTTTAATGCTATTATTATTAGGTAACTTTTGTGTAACATAACATGTCTGCAAGATGAAAACTGTTGCTATGCTCATCAGTGTTAGTATGTTAAGACGCTATGATAAATATAAACATAAATATCATATGCTATACTATACTTATTATCTACTTAATAACTACCATGTCAACACAGTCCTTATATTAATTTGATTATTAGGTCTAGTTCTGATTTTTAAAAATGTAAAAACACCAGATGAATTATGTATGTTTCTTACAGGTATTGCGTCTATGCTGGTCTCATTTCTGGTGGGTATGTATTACAATACCATCATGGCCTGGATCATGTGGTATCTCTTCAATTCCTTTCAGGATCCACTGCCTTGGAGCCAATGTCCTCTAAACGCTAACAGGACAGGTATTGTGTGACTTTATCTATCAAGATAGCAAAGTAAAGACAGTCAGAAAGAGGAGCCACAACCCTAATCTTACAGGATGCTTTTAACGTCCTACATTTCCTTTGTGCAGGGCTGGTAGAGGAGTGTGCACGGAGCAGCACTGTTGACTACTTCTGGTACAGAGAGACTCTGAACATTTCAACAGCTATCGATGATGCTGGAGGCCTGCAGTGGTGGATGGTTCTAGCCTTGGTGGCCGCCTGGACTATGCTCTATGTTTGCTGCATCCGGGGGATTGAGACCACTGGAAAGGTCTGGAAGTCAGGCTTTATCTGAGTAATCTTGTGGTCGTATCTGGAGCAGACATGTTTCTTCAAATATATGTCTGGGGCTGATTTTGTCACTTTCTCACTTCTCAGGCTGTGTACATCACATCCACTCTGCCTTATCTGGTCCTCACCATTTTCCTAGTCAGGGGACTGACTCTAAAAGGCTCTGTAGAGGGAATCAAGTTCCTCTTCACACCAGATGTAAGCACTGTTGTAAAATAACAACCACATTTTGTCAGTATGATTAATATAATGCAAACAGTAATTTGTAGTTCGGAGAATACTTGCGCTTCTTCAGTCTTCTTTCTAATACATCAAGCTATTTCTTTAAAGCCTTTACATTTACTGTTCTGAACACATTATGACCTCTGATGCACAGTGTAGATTTATGTTAAGAGTAACAGCAACAATTACTTGAATTGAAAGAGTGAACTAGATTGTACTCACAATATACAAAGATAACCACAATGTCTGAGATAAGCGTTGATCAGTCAGTACTGATAAGAAGCTAACAGTGCAGCTGAGAACACTGTACTGTACAAAAAATGTATCAACAGATTATCAGGAATTTCATTTTAGACAAACAAATATGACAGTGTTCAGCTAATATCTTTATAGCTCATTTAGTATGAGATTGTAGTCATTCATTATACAGTTGTGTTTGATAAGTCTCACACAATAGTCAGTGTTCCTTAACCTTCTCTCCTTTTTATTGTCTCCTGGAAGACTGTAATCCTGTTGCATAATTCCTTCACATACACCTATCAGACATACAATTATGACCATTAACAACTGACAGTGACTATCTCCTAGTGGGTGGGATATATCAGGGAGACCTTCAACATGTTGTCCTCAAAATTAAGGAAGAAGAAGGTGGCCTGATCTTATAATTCTCGTTTTATTTGACATCATGTGGATAGCTGTGTCTGTGTGTGTCGCTTAGCATGATCCACTATGAGAAACCTCGTGTACTGCCATCTATGTGGACGCTACTTTGACACGTGTCTCCTTTAGCATTGCTGTAGACCATATACAGACTTTCATAGAAATAGTATTCCCTGTGGCTTCTTTTAAATTAATAATGCTTCCCGCCTCAAAGAAACAAATGTTTGGAAAGTTTAAAGAGGACAACGAGTTTACTGTGTTGACCTTACCTCAAAATTACTCAAACCTCAATACAAGGTGCTGGACAAACAACAGCTGCTTTCCATCCTAAAAAGCTGAAATATCAACACAGGAAGTTATGACGCCGTTTCGATTCTCTTTTAGGTGAATGAATTAATGAATCCAGCAACCTGGTTGGATGCAGGTGCTCAGGTTTTTTATTCTTTCTCCTTGGCCTTTGGAGGTCTCATCTCCTTCTCCAGTTACAACTCTGTTCAGTGAGTACAAGTCTCAGTTACACAATCCCCCAGGAACCGGCTCTTCATCAGTCCTCCTCACGTGAGCTCTCTTCATCGTTTTCTTCCAGCAACAACTGTGAGCAGGACGCCGTTCTCATCTCCATCATTAATGGCTGCACTTCCGTGTACTCTGCAACAGTTATCTACTCCATTATTGGCTTCAGGGCCACACAGAACTATGACGACTGCATGGGAGAGTGAGTTTCAAACTGTCCAACTAAAACCTTAAAAATAATTGTGATACACCCACATAGGACTTGACTCATCTCCAAGGGCTTTTCCTGCAGAAACATCTTGAAGCTGATGAACGCTTTCAGCTATCCTGAAAACAGCATCACAGACAGCAACTATAACGAGGTTCTGATGAACCTCAACCAGACAAATCCAGACATCATACAGGGATTGCAACTACAGACCTGTGACATTCAGTTTTTCCTCAGCCAGGTGAGTAGAATACGTCAAACTAAAATCTATCAAATTTCAGTCTCAAAGGAATGATTGGAGAGGGAGAATGGTTTAAGTATGTACTGGCCTGTACTCCTTCAGGGCGTGGAGGGGACTGGTTTGGCTTTCATTGTGTTCACAGAGGCCATCATCAAGATGCCCATTTCTCCACTCTGGGCTGTCCTCTTCTTCATCATGCTCTTCTGTCTTGGCCTCTCAACTATGTTTGGGAACATTGAAGGAGTAGTGGTGCCGTTGCAAGACCTTAACATTTTGCCTAAAACGTGGCCTAAAGAGATTTTTTGTGGTAATTATTTACATTCCAATGTAACCTGCATTTTCTTGTCTAGATCAGCACATGTTAATGTGACTGCGTGTTGTGTATTTCACAGGCCTCACTTGCATTATCTCTTGCCTTCTTGGGCTCATATTTGCCCTGCGCTCTGGAAACTACTGGCTAGCTCTTTTTGACAATTTTGCTGGCTCTATCCCCCTTTTAATTATTGGGTTTTGTGAAATGGTTGCTGTTATCTACATCTATGGTGTAGACAGGTGAGTCTCTTTGGTCTGAATATTGGTTCAAATTGAGAATAGATCTTTAGATAATTTGGTCAGTCCACTAATCTCAGTAAATAGTGCCATAATCTGGTCAAATGTTTTATTTGTCCAGCACATTGGTTCATGTCCAAAATACAGCCAAACACCAGACTCAATTAGCACGTGAACACATTTACAGTACATTACTGTTGAGCAAAGCAAAGTCTCACAGAGAAACTAGTACACCTGTTTGTTTTCTAATTGTCTTACATGCACGAGGATTATAGTTGAGTGAAACGCTGAACAAGACATGCAACAAGATTAATTCAGCTGAAACAAACAGGAAATAACACATTTTGACCTTAGAACAGAGATAATGTGCCTTAGTCACAGGAGAGATAAAGAAGCACACAGTGCATCTTTAAATGAATATGAGTTTAAAGAATACAAGATAGGCATATGTTACTCAAAAGTTGTAAAATGTGCTGTATGTTACAGTAATACAGTACATACGGTTGGTTTTAAGTAAGGTTTATGTCCATTAGGTGCAGTGATCAACCTGCTGAACAAACACATTAAAAGCCACATTGCCTGCTTTATTTACGGTCCAGTCACTAATAAAAGTACAAGGCTGTCTTTTATGGCCGCTTTGACATCTTCCTCTTATTGCTTTCAAACAGGTTTAACAAGGACATTGAGTTTATGATTGGCCACAAGCCCAATATTTTCTGGCAAGCAACATGGAGAGTGATTAGCCCACTGATTATGATCTTCATTTTGGTTTTCTACTTTGTTACCCAAGTCACCAAAGAACTTACCTATTTGGTCTGGGACCAGGAGGCAGTAAGTGTACACTCCACAGTGTTTTATTTGTTAAGAATGAAAGAATAATAAAATAACATGGAGCTTATTATAGTAGCCTTGTTAAAGTGTGCTGCATGTCCACTATGATAAATTCACCACTGATTGCTTTTTCTCAACAATGTGATAAAACAAGCTTTTATTACCTCTGGCTCAGTAACACTGTAAATTGTGACACATTCTTTGACTTTGGTTACAGGAGAATTTCCCCACGCTAGACCCACGCCCATTTCCCTCCTGGGTCTATGTAATCATCTTTATCCTGGCTGGAGCTCCCAGTTTAGCCATCCCAGTAGTTGCCCTCTTCAAATTCATCCAAAGGAAATGCTGCCCAAAAAAGGGTTACAAGAACGACACCGTGGACACTATCTGTGCCAAAATACAAATGAGTGACAAAGAGAAATATTAGATAATATTTTCAAAACGTGAATATGAACTTTTCCTAATGCTGAATGTGTATTAGTTTATTTGTTTTGTCTTCCTCATGCCTCATACAGTGAATAGCACTAGTGAGCAGCCTGGTGGCTTTTATCTTATTTTGGAAAAAGATGCAAGATGAGGTTTCTGCTGTGTCATCTGGACATTTTGGGATTTGCCATCATACTGAGAGTTTGGCAAGTCTGCGCTCTAAAGATGAAGCTACAGCCTGCAATCTGTTAGCTTAGCTTACAAGCACCGGCGAGCACCTCAAAAACTATATTATGTCGTTTGTTTGAGCTGTATATAAAATCTGTCGTCTGCCAGTAATTATATTTTTGGTTGAGCTCTCAGTCAAGTATCTAGGAGTGAAATTATTGTGATCTCATAGAGATTTATGACATTTTATGATGCTTTTATATGTGACTTTATCTAAGAGACATTTTGCAGTGGAGGATTTCAGGGAGGCTATAAAAGGCCAAAGCTATTATCAAATGTGAACTTAATATTTTCAACAGAATCACTGGTCCTTTGTACCTGAAGCTAAAAGACAAGTTAAATATGTTACTTATCGATGGCTACAACAGAAATGAAATCATTGTGAAGTAAAATTAATGATTCTCAAGAGTTAGCTGTCTGGAGTAATGTCTAACCTCTGGTATGACATACATACCTTATGGTGAGCTGGCTTAAGTTGAAAGTGAATGCAACAGAGGACATTCAGACTGCATATGATGCATGTTTTTTTTGTTGTTAACCAGAGATTGTTATGTTCCTGAGCCTTGAGGCGATGATACGAATTCCAAAGTCATGCTTGTTTATGAAGGATAATATGTTGTTCCTATATATTTTATTATTAGTAAGTACAAAGTCCATGAAGTGAAGACACAGCTGCAATAACATTAATATTCTGGCAATAGGGAAAAGCTGCAGGTATTCTAAACCTAAATGTTGACATTTATATGTAATACATCTATAAACCTTACATGTACGTATATTGTAGTAAATGTTTAACCAATGTTAATTAGTATTTATCTGTTATCAAACAATTGACCTATACGTCAACTGCCCCACAGTCCATAACGTGTTTCCATGTGTCCACTTCACCATACTAACTGGCCACACCTCCTATCTAACATTAGTCTAACACACAAAACGTTCGTACATTAGCATAAAACTTGTGTAACATAGTGACATGGGTTGTGGTTTTCTATTTAGCTGACTCAGTGCATCTTAAAGCCACCTCTTGCGTAATCTGACCTGACCTGAGGAACTAAGATGCTCTACTGTGACTATACTAACAGGCTGTTGTTTAGCAGGTGCGGCATCATGCTTGAAACCTCATGTCAGTTGTGAGTTTCTCACAGAGAAACCATTACTGCCACCCGACGGCACGGTTGGTTTCTCCGCGAGTCATCGCTGGAAAGAAAATACTATGAAAATACTTCAACCCCAAAAAAAAGGGAATCCCAGGATTAAGACAAGATAACAGAACAACTATTAACTGTGACAGAAAAGGAAACTAATGATAACACTGCCAAGGATAATAATAAAGTTTACAGTCACTTTGCACCCAAACAGATGAGAATACCTGTGGCACTGGCAGGATTCAAAGACACCTGGGTGCAGAGTTTATGCCACTTGTACAATTGTTACAAACAAAAACCAATACTATGCTAAAACCACTATGTACATGTAAGATCTGCCAACCACTGACGATATACATTCGATTCTCTACCTAAACCTGCTGGCCCCGGTTGGGTAGGCCTCACCTGCTGCTAGAGTTTGCCTATAAGGCAGGCATAATGGGAGTGTGGAGGAACATCAGCCTTATCTGACCAGTACTGGTACTAGAGTCTGTATCTGTATCCCTCAGGTAATGTGTAGCCTGCACCCTGGAGGACAGTGACTGAATGGTGTGGTCTCTATATCTGCTATCTGCTCATTGCTATCTGTAAGAGATAAGAGAGACATCGGCACTACAGATAAAGTTTGTTGACTGATACCATGCTGAACCCTGCCTGAAGTGTTCTTCACTTGATAATGGAAGATAGGTCCTTGAATTCAGGGATGGTAGATAGCCAAGCGTGATTAACATGTTTTAATCATTTCTTAATTGTTGATCTACAGTTTATGGTAATTTGTTGTAGTCATTATGCATATATTCAGCCAAACGTGTTTGGTCATGTGATGCTCAGACAACTTCAGAACCTTTAGGTCTTCTATCATGTATAATTATTACATTTATTTATTTTTATTATATAACAATTTCATTAATGAAAATGGAAAGTAAATAATAATTTGAGAACAAATTATTTGACTTTATTGTAGATCTGGATTTGTAGTATGGCAATGAAACAAATGTCAGAAGGAACTAGAGCATGTCTGATGTCTCGTCATATTATCATAGCATAAATGTAATCATGAACAAACTTCTCAGTCTGAGAGCTGACTGTGAGCTCAGACTGTGCCTAAACAAGCAGTTTGCAGTGTGGGGCAACTGCACGTATTACTAACAAGGTACTGTTTTTATTACAGGAGTCTGATGACAAATATGCTACGATCCCTCACAAATTCTCAGAAGCAGAGCCCATCAAAATGTGCATAGTGTTGTTTGGGAGCTTGTCCCGTGATTGGTGTGTGTTCATGTCACTGAACACACAACAAGTAAAGACAAGGTTTTAAAATTAGACTGTGACAATCTTCGAAGTGGGGCCACAAGATTAGATAATAGAGCAGGACCCACTTTTGGGCCCTTATCGTGTGAGCTGATATGTGTTTCAGTGGCGGATTCCAAGAAAAAGCTGCAAATGAACTAGCACAACCATTTGTCACACAGCAGGGCTTGTATTTCTAATGGTCTCTGGAGTTCAGGGGCACTCGGACAGTTGCCCACTTAGTAATCCAGCCTTTGGCATGTGAACTGTAACATAAAGCCTATGTGCACATATTACAATCCATTACCACAATAAATACATTTAAACAGAACAAAGATTTGGTCAACGGACTGATAACGATAACTGATAACTCAACTTTAAATAATAAACACCCTAGATTTTATTAATTTACTTTCTGAATGAGTTTATAAATACCCTGGTCGGGCTGAGAATAGGTAAAAAGTTCCCTATTAGCCGCTTTGTTGTCGTCTTCTCTTCTCCAGGTGCTACTCTCATCAGCGAGTGACTCCCTGAGCTGTAGAGTTACAGGGAGCACTGTGGACCCTTTATTCAATAGTCCGCTTCACATGATCCTCCTTCAAAATATTTTTGGAGCAACAACTGTAACCAAGACTGGTGGTGTAAAAATAGAAGTATAGAGTGTGCAGTAGCTAATCTCGTCTGCACCAGATACTGTAAAATAGCATAAACATGTCTCAACATTGCAGAGTGCATATACTAAGCCCTCATTTTGACTTTGAAGAACGATAGCATCCACATCTTTGCTGTAGTGGGATCGCTATGAAGCTGGTGGTTTCCAACCCAGGGCTAAACCTCCGGATCCCTAACTATGAGGATCTGGACAGGATGGAGAAGGAGGAGGCCAGTGAAAGGCCCAAGTGGGACAATAAGTCCCAGTACATCCTAACTTGTGTGGGCTTCTGTATTGGGATTGGCAACGTGTGGCGCTTCCCTTACTTGTGTCAAACTCATGGAGGAGGTAAGCGAAGATGAGAATATTGAATGGAAGTGATTAAGGCCTGTTGTGACTAGATCAGCTAATCATCCACTAGTTCTCATGCTTAACGTTGATCCAGTGTTTGATCTATATAATACCTACAAACGCACAATGCTCCCGTTGGCAACGTGAGCGCGGTCAACTCGTTAGAGTGTAAAGACGTCTTGTACAGGTTAAAAATACTGCTTCACCTCCTAAGACCCGAACTCTTTCAGGGCATGCATTTTTAATTTCTCCTTGCTCTTTGGGCTGATTGTGACCTAAAAAATGTAAAAACAAAGAATTACCTTTGTACCTGATGTAGTTTCTTGGAAAGATTATGTTCATATACGATAACATTTGTTTTAAAAAAGATTTTAAAAACCTATGAAGTCACAATTGAGTAATGATGTGCAAAACTTAACATTTGTCCTGAGAACAAAAACAGAATATGAAACAACAATTGTGTCCCTTTGAGCAACGGCTCATTTGAAGTGTTGCTAAAAGTTGCTGGAAGATGTTTGTCTGTAACAAAGTACAAACAGTAAAAGTATAATGTCCTTGTACGTAGATATCAGGACATGGTAGAAAAAAAAATGCATTTTAATGTAGACAAGCCAAAATGTGATGTTAAGGTAGGACAATAAAAGACAGTATCCATTACTTTTTGACTCTGATGATGAGTTTATGTAACGTCTTTGGTATTCAGACACTTATTATCTGATAAAGCATCAAGATAAATATAACAGTCTAGAATATTAGTCATTAATAGTAATGTGCCACACAAATACAAACAGCATTAGTGACGCAATTTCTGACGGCAAAAAACAAGCAGGATTTCTGGTTGGCTTGTTACTCTAAACACCCTAAAATAGTTTCCAGAGTTGCCAGAGGTTTCCGGGAAGGTCTGTGACAGTTCATTTTATGGCAACTTTGAGTTGTGCTATTTTTTGCCTGTAGTAAGGGAGATCTTAAACGGAAATTTACTAGGGGTAATATGATAGCAATAAACAATCACAACATAATCAAATTTACATACTGGGCGTATTTAAACTGTCCTCCTGCCTTAGTGATCAAAATCATCAGATCTAACTTAGGTACACACAAACAGAATGACAGGAACTTTAGTGTAGCAGAAATCCTGAGGTAAAGACGAAGAACAGGGTTAGGGAGAAGGTACAAAAAACTAAAACCTCAGGAAAGGAAAGTTGGCAGAGCAGCTATTAAAATATTGGAAAAAATGATAAAATAGAGGACTTAAACATACAACCACGTCAATGCGGGATCTGCTTCAGGGTGAGTCTATGACAACACAACAGTAGTGGAGAGGCCTGAATGCTGCCCATACAGTCATAGAGCTGTGATTCCTTTAACCTGTAATTACGATACGTTGCTCACTTAGGCACTTGAATACTGTGGAAATCTGAGAGATTTAAGTCTTAAAAACATCTTATTTGTATGTACCACGCAATAAAGTGTGCTCAAAGTGAAGAAAGTGTTCATTCTCCAGGTGCGTTTCTGGTGCCTTACCTGATCCTTCTGGTACTGGAGGGAATGCCTCTTCTGCTACTGGAGTTTGCCATCGGCCAGCGTCTCAGGAAAGGTAGCGTGGGAGTGTGGAGGACCATAAGCCCTTATCTAACGGGTATTGGTACGTGTAATGTTTGTTCATGTTTAAAATCACAAAGCTGTTATGTTGTTATCTATAAGTGGAATATCAGCTAATGATGATGTCCCCCAGGTATATCCTCCATGATGGTGTCCTTTTTGATCGGCCTGTACTATAACACGTTGATAGCCTGGATTATATGGTATCTCTTCAATTCCTTTCAAGACCCACTACCTTGGACTCAGTGCCCTCTTATTGACAATGGAACAGGTATTTAATTATTGAAATATAAACAATTCAAGCAAAGGGAGATCCCTAATTCTAGTTATGTTAAGTATTTACAGACTTTTTCTTGTACCTGCAGAATTTGTACCAGAGTGTCAGCAGAGCTCCACTGTGGATTACTATTTTTACAGAGTGAGTCTGAACAGTTCAGCCTCTATATCTGAGTCTGGTGGAATCCACTGGCCCATAGTCGTGTGCCTGTTAGCTGCCTGGACAGTCATATGTATCTGCTACATACGGGGGATCAGAACGTCAGGCAAGGTATGTTGAACCTGCTGTCCAACAGCATGAGCTAAGGAATTACCGATGTCAATGTTACTGGACATTTCTTATGTGTCATAATTCCAGGCAGTGTACGTCACAGCCATCCTGCCCTACATAGTGCTGGCCATCTTCCTGATCAGAGGACTGACTCTTAAAGGTGCCCTGAGCGGAATACAGTTCCTCTTCACACCAGATGTATGTGTCAAATTGCTTCTGAATAAAATCCAACTAAGTATCTAACAATAAGAGCACATGTCACAGTGTATATCTCCCTATTGTAGGTCAAAGAGCTGATGAAACCCACAACTTGGCTGGATGCAGGTGCCCAAGTTTTTTACGCCTTCAGCATAGCGTGGGGAGGCCTCATCTCCTTCTCGAGTTACAACCCTGTTCAGTAAGAGACGCTCAGAAGATCTGCTGGGTTTTACAACCACAGAGATGCTCTTTCAGAAAAAGATAGCAGCCATGATGTGTCTTGCCTGTTTTCCTTGTCTCCCAGCAACAACTGCATGCAAGATGCTGTGATCCTGTCTGCTGTGACTGGCTTCACCTCAGTCTATGCCGCCACGGTCACCTACACCATCATCGGCTTCAGGGCCACAGAGAAATATGACAACTGTGTGAGTGGGTGAGTAGTATTTAGTTTGTATTTTAAAGGTGCAATCTGCTATGAAATGGGAATATTTTCAAACGCTGTTGTGTTGTGCTGTTCATCCATCCATAACAGAGCTGAAATTTACAGGACCAGTAAATAAGGTTGACTCCAGTGTTGCAGACATACTAATCCGAGATGTTTTGTTTCTAGAAACATCATGACGTTATTAAATACATTTGATCTTCCATTTGAAGAGAACATCACGACAAGTAACTATGAAGCAGTGTTTGACCGGCTTAACAGCTCCTATCCTGATATTGTTCTTGGATTAGACATCAAAACCTGTGACATGCAGACATTTCTTAGCGAGGTAACCATACGGAAGAATATTATTATTGTTTTTTTTATTATTATTCTAATCTGCATTGTGCTTGTTCAGGGAGTGGAGGGAACCGGTCTGGCCTTTATTGTGTTTACAGAAGCCATCACCAAGATGCCTGGTTCTCCAGCCTGGTCCGTCCTCTTTTTCATCATGCTTCTTTGCTTGGGCCTCTCAACCCTGTTTGGTAACATTGAAGGAGTAGTGGTCCCCCTGAAAGACCTGAAAATGTTTCCACAACACTGGCCCCAGGAAGCACTAACTGGTACTCTGTTTTATTATTAAAAGAATCGACACATCAGCTTCGCAACCACCGATGAAGAGATTGTCTGGTTTCTGTTTTAAGACAAGCGAACTTGTTTTTGTGCATGTTTATTTCAGGAACAACGTGTGCCGTCGCTTTCATCATCTCTCTCCTGTTTGCGCAGCACTCAGGGATTTATTGGGTAACTCTCTTTGACAATTTTGCTGGATCTGTTCCACTTCTAACCACTGGCCTGTTTGAGATGTTGGCTGTAGTTTACGTCTACGGCATAGACAGGTTAGTGCACAAAACCTGTGTACTGTACAGTCCAAGCATGTGAAAATACCATGTTAGCAGCCATTTGTGTTCTGTCCTAAATACTATTTTCTATGTTCATGACATAATAAATGTAATGTAGGTGTAAAGGAGTTAACAATCTGATGAGGTTAAAGCTGCACTAAAAAATATTTGTATGGAAAAAATGCATGATGTGATGTGTGTATATATGTTTTATTATAAGATATGTAGTATATATTTTGCCATCTTGACCAGGAAAGCCCTTTAAAATAGTTTCAGTTTATCTCAGTGATTAGGTAAAGTTATATACTGTATTATAGTCTAATTTGAACCATTCTGCGTGGCAGGTTCTGCGAGGACCTGGAATTCATGATAGGATACAAACCCTCGATCTTCTGGAGGCTTTCATGGAGGTTCATCAGTCCTGTGATCATCCTGGTTATATTAGTTTTCTACCTGGTGACCCAAACACAAGAGGAGCTTAACTATTTAGTCTGGGACATCAATTCTGTAAGTACACTCTTTAGTGTACTTCAGATGCAGATCATCCAACCATCTTTTTTTTCCACAAAGCATGCTTCATTGAAATATAGACAATTTAATGATGTTGTAAATAATGTTACACTGAATAATCTTAATAATAGAGATTACATTACTACGTAGTGCATACTGACCGTGCTGATTTGTGCTTTGCAGGAGGAGTTTCCATCTCTGGCATGGGTACCATACCCATCATGGATCAATGTGATCATCTTCCTTTTGGCAGGAGTCCCCAGCCTGGTTGTTCCCGTGTTTGCGTTGTGTAGGCTGATCTTTGTTTGCTGCAAGAAAAAGAATGTATCCGCAGAACAAATTAACCAAATTTCTTAAAATGATTAAAATATCCTAAAATTTAAAATACAACAAAATGCATGATTACTCTGATTACCGTATTAAAATCACAATGTTGTATTTTCCGTGCCTTAGTTATACTTTTTTTTTTTTTTAGATTTTTTAGATTTTTATATAGATTTTGTTTCCATTTATAGCTGCTGATCTTCTTCAGTATGTGGAGCCCAATGCAGTTGTATTGTACAGTGTATGAGTATTGTTTTCTTGTGGGTTTTGCCACTTTCAAAATATAATTTTATTCATTTTGCATTCTAAAAAATTAGAAAGGAGCAGGAGCTTAGGTCTGTTTGACTGGACCAAACCTGCCACAGAGACAAACACATAACCTACAGTAATTGATCATAAACCGCAGAAAATGTGGACACAGCTTTGAAAGATGCCAGATCATCAGAAAGTTTATTCAGGATGGCAGGACAAAAGTCACCAAATCAATTCTGACCATGATCTAGATTTTATTCTGAAAACCACCACCTGATGACTTCAGAAGACTGACTAAAGGTACAACAAGACAGAAATAGATATATATGGGGTCTAAAAAAAGTGCTAAATGTTGAACTATGGAAAATAGAAGTTATATTTCTTTTATGACAGTAAATGTTGTCGATGGGGCAGCTCTTCTGGTTACATTTGAACAATATCTAGTGCCTATAAAATGAAACATATTTTGGACAAGCAATCACTTAAAGAAATGGCAGCATTGTTTAGGCTCATTGCTGCCATCTACAAATCCAGAGCTCTCTCTTTCTTCTGCAGAAATGCACAAATGCCAAAACATTCAGCCTTTTAGAAGGATATATTACTGTAGATCACATTCACTTGCGTGGCAGAGAAATACTTAAAAAAATACTCAAAAAAGATTCCTGAAAACAAGTTTTACTCCAAAACCTCAAACACACTGAGGGACCTGAACCAAAGAAACAAGCTCAGCTGGGAACTGTGTCAGCAAGGAAGATGTACATGTTCAAGTACAGCATCATATGCTTTCTACACATTTTTTTTATATTTCTGCACATTTCTTGTGTCCATTTACTGGATCTAACAAATATTTATTATTTGTTGTTGCAAATATGCAGATGTAAAGTTGATGTATTCAGGTTTGCACAACAATGCACACACTTGTCTTTACACTGAATGACCTCACCCGAAATCTATGCAGTTCTGTTGAAGCATATTGTCACCAGCAGGTGGCAGAAATAGACAACCGCTTAAAAATGTAAGAGAGGAAATCACAGCCATGAATCAGATCTCTGTAAAAATCAATTTTCGATTTATGAAAAATGTTTCATAAATGGGAAATAATTTGGTTGATAAGGTTGATATGCTTTTACTATGGCTGTGAAAGTTCCAGGGGCGAGGCTAATCAAGTCTGTCTTAAAGGTCATATGTATATCTACTATATAGCTATGTATAGCTGTATGTGTAGCTATAATCATTCCTCCGGTTCATTCTGGTTATTAGGAAATAGCTTCCTAATGTGTTTTCATTCTAATGATGGAGGACTAAAGCCACAGTCCTCATTCTGTGCAAAAATGTGAAACACTAACAGAGTTGTCGATGTCAAGTATAATCTTAGAATCCTTCCTTTTTTTGTATTACATTGAGTGCTAGCTTTTCATTCATGTTTTTTTCATATCATTACGTTTGCCGTGTAGTGTTTTTGATTGAGAAACAACAAGGACGAATGTATCTACAGCATAATGGTCTAATAATGCTGTAGATGTGGTGTAGTGTTAATATCAAGCATAACTTTTGACATGCTTAACAATGTCAGTGTTATTGTGTAACGCTACATGAAATCAACTGTGAATAACAGTCCGACCATCCAAAAGCAACTGGACTTATTCAATAGCAACTGTGAATAACTCCAGTTGCTATTGGATTAAACTCTTAACCATGACCTGGATGACTGAGAACCTTCACTGTGAATAGAACGTCCTTGGGCTAGATGTTAGGTTTTGTTCTCTTCAGATTACTGGGGCTCCTGCAAAACGTAGTTTGAAATCCAACAATGTACCAATTGCAGGTCAGCTCAAAACATTTAAAAAGAATAAAACAATAACAGGAATAAAGTGCTAATCCTGTTCAAATATCTGTTTTTCTGTTCTGCAAAACCCACAGTGAAGCATTTACCAGTGTGTGTGTTTGATTAACTGAATAAACAGCTTGGTCATAATAAAACCTTTTTGAAAACTTATTTTACACACAGTTTCACCTTAGTGTACCACCTGAACAGCATCACCCGGTTATTCATTAATTCAGAGTTTACCACATTGCCACTTTAAACAAACAAGGTTTGGCCACAGAATCATTATGTCTGATGTTTTTAAACATTTTATGGTTACCTGAATTATTCATAAAATCTGTATTCCAGCCTCAAACAGCTACTGATAAGACACAAGTACTGCCCACTGCAGGGAGTCAGACAGATAACGAGAGAGGTGCACTGGACATCACTTTGGCTAAAGCAGTCAGGTTCTTGTTCTTGTTCTATTATAGCTGAGATCAGGAGGAGAAATCAGGGCTAAATAAGATAAAGTCTATACTCCTTTACTAAACTATATCTTAGAAGTAACTGAGCTGGGATTGTGAAAAGACATAGCAGCTGAGGATGGGTGAAGCTAAATCCTCTGAGGTTGACGAGAGACCTAAATGGGACAACAAGGTTCAGTACCTGCTAACATGTATAGGCTTTGCAGTGGGACTTGGAAATGTTTGGCGTTTTCCCTACCTATGCCAAATCTATGGAGGAGGTGAGACGCTACCTTTAGATTTGCTCACATTACACATACACAAGAGTACTTGTATTACAGTAGTTCTACTTTGCTATACTTATTTATATGAGAAGATTCAAGTACTTCTTTTCCGCTCTGTCCAGAGGAGCCAGAAACACAGAGATGGCTAATGAAATATTTTCCCTTCACCGTTTTTCCTGTCACTTGATGGCTTCTTTATTTGTTCCACACCAAGTTGCTATAGTAACAGTAGTGCTACTGACTAAAGCATCTAAATATGAGTGTAAATTGAAGTTTCTGTTAAATTTCTTGCAGTATAATTTTTTAAAGGCCTAAACATTTCAGATTTTTGGAGAAATTTCTTTTTGAGGCATGTGAGGAACTGATCTGTGCTTGACTTACACATTCATTTTAGCAAAAGCACCAAGTGGAACAGTGCTTTTAACCAGTAACCCTGTCAGACCGATGCCCAGAGAATTAGGGGTCTTAGTCGCTTTACTTTTGCTCTTAAAGTGGTACTTCTACTTGTAGTAGAGACTATTTCATTAGGTTTTAATGTATTTTCTTTCTGTGGTTACTTCCTCGTAGCTCACAGTGTGATATTTTGCACTCCAAAACCACAAAATTCTGCATGACCTGGGTCAGGGTTAATCTGAGTAAACAGTCAAATCTGGTAAATGTATAAAGGGTCTATCTACTTTACATATTGACTCCAAGATTCCCACAAGTTTCAGACACGGCTGAGCCTCTGTTTGACCTTGGTTTAGAAATCAACTGTTCTTCAGTGATTTCTTTCCTTTAATCGATGGCGTTTGATAAAGATGCAGTGGCTACTTCTGAGGTCTCTAGTGTATCTCTGTTGTTGACTCTCTGAACTACCTGCCTTCATACCAGCAGGTGTAAAGAAAAACAATCTCTTCTGAGTTTATTAACATAACTGAAACATATGCATTCAAGGTGTTAATCATTCATCGTCATCTGTCTGTGTTACTTACATTTTAGCTTTACAGTGCCGTGACAGTTAGTTTCATTACACATTCCTCTGTGCAATAAAACACACACTGAACACTGTAAATCATCATTCGGTTATTTCGGGGAATCAGCTCGCTGTGTAAATATGTAAATTGTATATTGTGAAGCTTTTCAACCGATTCCAAATTCTACTTTTTGTGTTTTGTCCCGAATTATAAATACTTGTTGTGCTGACCTGCTGTAAATTAACTAAAAATTAATGACTTGAATCAATCAACTTCTGAAAGTTCACGTAACATTTTAAATTATATTGATACAGAAACAAAACTAGCACATATAGTTTAAGAATTACTGTCAGTCCACCCCAAAAACATTTACATCCATGGTCTAAGCCTATGGTGTCTCATACATGCCCTTTGCCAGGTTGTGTTTCACATCAGTATGTTACACAACATGCAATGTTTAACCAAGATGACATTTAGTTGTTTTGTTAGAAGAAAAGCAGCTTTTTTTGACTAGAAAACCAATTCACTTATATTTTAGTCAAACAGCAGGTTCTAGTGAAGACACAGCAGTCTCTCCTTCTAATAAGTTCATGTATATTACACGCCAGCACATTATGTGTCAGATTTATGGATCTTAACCAGGAGAATTTCCAATTCATTACCTGATATACTTGAGCTACTTTAAACCTATGGTGCTCCTATTTTTCACTGTCTTGGAAATCACACATTACAGATTAAAAACAAAAAGGTGGCTGCTGGCTGTAGTGTTTACTTACTTACTACTTGCCCTCAGGTGCTTTCCTCATCCCCTACCTGATAGCGCTGGTGTTTGAGGGCCTCCCCCTGCTCTACCTAGAGCTGGCTATAGGCCAGAGGCTCCGCATGGGCAGCATTGGTGTCTGGAACTCCATCTCACCACTACTAGGTGGCGTCGGTGGGTAACCTAAGACTGTTAGTAAATGTATTGAGATTTAGGTATAAGAATTGTTTAGAATTCCATAATCACAAAATAATTTGCGTGTGTGTGTTTTCTACATGCAGGCATTGCCTCCATGGTGGTGTCATTCCTGGTGGGTATTTTCTACAACACCATCCTTGCCTGGGTGCTCTGGTACTTATTTCACTCTTTCCAAGAACCCTTGCCATGGACTTACTGTCCCCTCAATGACAATCACACAGGTAACAAGAAAACTATGTCATTGTGGCTGCTCATGATACATTTATTGTCACGTAGAAATCAAACTACGCTAAGATTACAGTACCACCTTGCCAGTAAAAACTGAATGATAGCTGTTTCATACTCAATATAAAATGTGGTTATCAAACAAGGTTTGTCGTATTTATATTTAACCTGAACTCTCACCTACCATAAAAAGGTATTAAAACACAACACAAAATAAAAAGACCATACTTTTGTTGCAGGGGAAATTTGAGTGCAACCCTGTGATAATGTGTGGCAAGATTATATAAAAATCAGTTATATAAATACATTTAAATGTACAAACCCATTATTTGATGAAAAATAGCTATGCTAACATATTTCTGTAACAACACACACACACACATAACTTTAGTAAATAACTTACTAGATCTCGGGTTGTGTTTTGTGCCTGTGTTAGGATATAACGAGGAGTGTGTGAAGAGCACTCCAGTTAATTATTTCTGGTACCGTGAGACCCTGAACATCACACCCGACATTGAGAGCAGCGGCTCCTTGCAGTGGTGGATGGTCGTCTGTCTGGCCAGCGCCTGGTGTGTGGTCTACATCTGCTTCATTAAAGGTATCGAGTCCATGGGAAAGGTCAGTTCTAAATCGAAAGCAGACACTGTGCTAGTTTATGTCACTGCTGACAAAGTGTGGGAGAATCAGTTTTCGTCTACGTCCCAGGCTGTGTATGTGACTGCCACCTTCCCGTACCTGGTGCTGACCATCTTCCTGGTTCGTGCCCTCACTCTGCCTGGAGCTACTGACGGACTGAACTATCTTTTCTCTCCTGATGTGAGTTCGGTCACACCTCGTTACTACGGGTAAAAACGTTTCTCTTCTCATGGACAAACTGACCTGACATGTGGTCTTTGTGCTCGCTGCAGTGGGAGACACTGAAGAACCCTCAGGTGTGGCTGGATGCTGCCACGCAGATCTTCTTCTCTCTGTCTGTGGCCTTCGGCGGTCTGATCGCTTTCTCCAGCTACAATGCAGAGAAGTGAGAACTAAAAGTCCTCAGCTGCCTCAATTAGGTTGGAATGATTTGTCTTTTAAAAAAACTTTTGTGTTTGTTAGGAACAACTGTGAGAGGGACGCCGTTTTAGTGGGAGTGATAAACAGTGCCACATCGTTGTATGCCTCCATTCCCATCTTCTCCATCCTGGGATTCAAAGCAACCTCCGCCTTCAACTCCTGTATACAAGAGTACGTCGGCACTGCTATGATGCATCAACTTGTAGTTTCTTCTCTGGTTTCTAGTTTCACTGAGCAGTGAAACTCCTCTCTCTTCCTATCTTGTCTGCAGCAACATCCTGGTTCTGACCAACCACTTTGAGTTTTCAGAACAGAACATAACACTGGAGAACTATGACAACTGGCTTGATTATTTAAATAAAACAGACTATGATGAGGTGACCCGTTTACAACTGAAGCACTGTGACCTGAAAACATTCCTTGACCAGGTATTATACCTTTAAAAACATCTGAATTCACATTCTTTTTATGCGAGTTGCACTTTCTTCCATTTAAGCCTTTCCCAGTTTACAGTACATTTCGATCGTTTGTTATTCTGCCTCCCCCAGAGTGCTTCAGGTACCGGCCTGGCTTTTATCGTATTCACAGAAGCAGTGAAAGAAATGCCAGGTTCACAGGTATGGGCCGTATTGTTCTTCATTATGCTCTTTAGTTTGGGCCTCTCCTCCATGTTTGGCAACATTGAGGGAGTCCTCACGCCCATCAACGACCTCAAACTGGTGCCAAAATGGATTCCTAACGAACTTTTAACAGGTAGGAGTGAGGCAGCTTGAGCTGCTGTCAAATGCTTATCATTTCCTTACCATTGAATTACATCTCTGAAAAACGTATTTTCCTAATTTCCTTAGGGATCATCTGCTTAATAGCCTTCCTGACAGCTCTCATCTTCACCCTGGGTTCAGGGAACTATTGGGTGGAGGTGTTTAACGGCTATGTGGGCTCCGTGCCTCTTCTCATTATTGCATTCTTTGAGATCACTGCAGTCATTTACATCCATGGAATGAAAAAGTAACGCTGTTTCTATATTTTCCAATGTGCAGTACCTTGGTCGTCTTTGTGTGTTCAGCGTTTTCTCTACTCAACCGTGTCCTCTTCACAGTTTCAGTGACGATATACATTTCATGACTGGGAGGAGGCCCAACATTTTTTGGAAAGCTTGCTGGATGGTGATCAGTCCTTTAATGCTTCTGGTGGTGTTCGTAGCCTACGTGGTCATCCAGGCACAGCAGCACCCCAGCTATCCCACATGGAACCCAGACTATGTAAGCGAAGCGAAGATATTGATGAACTGTTTTTCACTCTCTCACCCTTTCATCAGTATGGTTTTCATTTGCAGCAGCTAACTGATTGACTTCCTGTTATCTGCACCAAAGAGCAGAAAATAATTAACCAACTGATAAACACAGCAAAGTATTTTGCAGTAAAACATTTCCCATTTAGCTCTTTGCAAAAAAGTAAAGAGACTCGTTTCATAAGCTGTTTTTTCTTCGTTTTCAAGTCAAATAATCTTGTAACATTCTACTTCTTCATCAGGAACTATTTCCCCAAACTGAAGTGAAGCCATACCCAGACTGGGTCTTTGCTATAATCGTCCTTCTCTGCTCAGTCCCTGTGATTCCCATTCCTCTGGTGGCTGCCTACAGGTTGATCTGCTGGAAAATCAAAAAGCCTGCCGCTCCTGCTGAGCTAAACCCCTACAGCAACGATGGCTTTGAGATTGAAAATATAAATATTATATATACATATAAAGAGAAAAGAGAGAGAGTTTAAGAAATGCTGCAAGTAACAACGTTACTGCATTTCTGACCTGAGGAGGACTGCTTCGTCGTTACTTAACAGAACTGTAGACATACAATCAGTCACACTGAACGGTATTGTAGCCGTTTATGTTGATTTATGAAGTTTACATTTATCAGGACTTGGACTGACATATGACAACTCTGATTTGTTTACTAAGTAACAACATTGGATTTATTTACCAGTGAAATCCTTTCATTTGTACATTGTAAATAGGCCATCTTTGATTGCCCACATTAAACCTTTCATAAATGTCTTCATTTTACAGTTGATTTTCAGTTTTCTACTGCTTTTGAAAGATTTCTAAAACATCAGTGTGAGAAAAATAACTAATTATTATGATTTATTCACAAAACTGTAACAGTTAATAATACTTCTATGAACCTATTTACATATAAATTATTTGCAAACTGATACGTGCTGTCTTCTTTGTGGAAAACTACCACAAGGTGTAAGTCAAAGTCCAGAGAGACAAACACGCCGGAGGATGTGACGTGGTCGAGTGCAGTAGCTGGATGATTTTTAATTATGCATCACTGCTGATATGGAGGCTGTTATTTTATATGATGTGTTTATGACTTTAGTGTTTTATTTCAGAGGACGAAGGGCCTTTATCTTTTATTCGGTGCAACCAACACATATGCCACAGTTTGCTTTTTCTTTTGGCATAATGACCCATGGGGGTTGTGCGGTGAATCCAACATTGCTCATCTCACTCTAGACATAAGAGACTCAATTACATACAGGCTTATGAATACCTCTCAGAAGCCAAGTGATGCCGGTCTACATATGTATGGCTAAGAAGTCGAGTGGAGTCCTAGGGTTAGTGGCCTGCCGGACCCTGGCCAGCCTCAGTTCCCCCAGGCGTCGCTCCAGACTCCGCTTCCCTGTCAAAAGATGACAGAGGATGATCTACCACGCCTCTCACCACCTTTAAATCTGAATTAGAGTTAAGATAACAGATGATAAAATGCACTTTGTGTCTTCCAGAAAAGATGTGTTGGGCTCACATCTCTCGAAGTCCACACAGACAACATATCACTTGTATTTGTGCCCTCAGCAGACTGAGGCCAGTATTTATTCAGGCGGTATTTTTTACACTTGCGTCTATAATTTCCTGGCTCAGTGCTGACATGTTTAATGAGGCAGACATGTAGTGAAAATCTGTTGCCCAGTTTTGCATGAAATTGCGCTTGTGTTTCCACCTCAGGCCCCTTTAATTGCAGATACAGACTTCTTCAAATCTACAAACTAACTTGGATGGATGGGTGGATCATGTCTGTAGCAAACATTAGAGCAACTGAGGCTTTTGAAAATGTATATTTATAAAGTGTCTCGCCGAGAGTAACCCAGCAGCATCAGTATGACACACACACTCGGTTTGACCAGCGAGTTTTAAATGTTATACTGCATCCAAAGAATGTTTTATAACTGTCAAACAACAGAGCTACTCCTCCTGGATGTCAACAAGGCGATAGCATTTCTGTAGGTGCACTCCCCGAGGTCACATACGTTTGTGCAGGTGTGAGAGCAGATCTTTGTAGAGAGGACGGTGTTGTGATAGCACCAGCAAAAAGGACAAACAGAAAATGAGCTCCACTGCTTCATACTGCACGATGCCCGTCTGAGCCTTACTGCCTAAAGTAAATCCTGGAGAAATGGAAAGAGGGACAGAGAAAAGTCTTCACTTTAAATAAATGAAACTCATTTGATTTTAATTTTTACTGATGTATGATGGGGAAAGGTTGCCTTTGTTGCTGAGCCTGATGAGCTGATTGGCATACTTGGCCATTTCCCATATCATCTGCAGGAAGTAGGCAGGATTCTTGGCAGCTGTCTGACCAAAGGGCAAAGTCTGGGCACACACATGGAATCTGAAGAGAAAAACAACAAACTGAAAGAGGCAAAACAAGACCAGGACCAGCTCTGCAACCTCAGTTATTTACACTATGAGATAAAACACGGTACAATTAGTTTTCAGCTCAGAGCAGATTTCGATTAATAACCTGCACCATGTTTATTTTAAAAGCAGTTTGGCCCTTTTAATAAGTCATGGCCAGTGTGCACATACAAGTGCGACAATCCTGATTTATTGATGCTGTATTTTAATATTTGAGGTGGGCAATGGAAGCAAAGACTTCATAACCATTTCATATTATTAATCTGTTGTGTGATAGCCATCAAACTTGTGGTCCCCGCTCTTACCTGCATGCATGAAGCAGCACCAGCTTGTACATGTTCTTGTAGACTGCTTCAAGAGAATTGGTCTGAGAAGGAAAATAAATGTGTTATATTAAATAGAGAACTGCAGGGACTAAATAAGAAATAATATAATAATATGTGAGGCTTTTATTGATGATCAAATGAATTAATGTTTATGAAAGGTGTTCTTTTTATGTTGGTATGATATTCGCCATTCTCCATCATATTCTCTGTTCTCTGATCAATTTCACGGGTTTCCTGATTAATTCTGCTACAGCGTGTCCACTATGTGTGGAAGTAAAGGTTGTGAGTTATAAACATTAGTTAATGTGGAACTTGACCGGTTTACAGCTGCTGTTTACAACTCTGTTACCATCTGAGGACCAGCTGGTAACCTTGGATGATTTTGACTCCACTACATATACAGGTCCTTCTCACAGAATTAGCATATTGTGATAAAGTTCATTATTTTCTGTAATTTACTGATAAACATTAGACTGTCATATATTTTAGAT
>JAUMTR010000003.1:12798555-12840819 GCA_032270685.1 Microctenopoma stevenorrisi
ACTTCAGTTGTGTGTAATGAATCTAAAATATATGACAATCTAATGTTTATCAGTAAATTACAGAAAATAATGAACTTCATCACAATATGCTAATTTTTTGAGAAGGACCTGTAGATAACAGCTGACTGACTGAGAAAAGGCAGGTTCATGTTGACAGAAATAGAATATATCCTTTAACCTGGGACAAATATTTTCCTTAACCATACATTCTGATCATTTATAACTCTTCCTTAAAGCAGCGGTCATTTGTGAAAATTCATAGCAGATTGAAAACTGAAAGGCAATATTTCGCTGACCTTCAAGTCTAAGAACAGGGCATGGCATTTGAGTCGGAGGATAGCCATCAGTTTCCTCTTCATTTGCTGTCCAGCTGAATGGAAAGAGCCTAATGTTAGGCTGTAACGCAGAGACAGGCCTGCGTAGCTGTGAAGGAGGGCGAGTAAGACGAAAACAAATTAGTAGTTTCATCATTTCAGTGAAAAAAAAAACCAGCAGAGATAAATTGTCTCCAACCATGTTTATGAGGCCAGACAAAGTTCAAGAGGGGATTTCACACAGCTTATGAGAAACCATAAAGACAAACAAAGCCCTATAAGCGCATCATGAGCAGTATAACTACCACTGACTCACCTGGAATAGTCTTTGTAGATATTCAGTGAGTGGGTGTCCAGCAGCAGCCCGCACCAGGGGAAGAGGCAGTGAGGGGGCAGCATGCGAATGCCGGGACAAGAACCCACATTTCCTGACACCTGAAAGTTGACTGCCACCTTCTGTGGGTTTACCACCAGTCCATACTGTGGTACCCCGGCAAGCAAGATCCTACACATGACACTTTATTTTTCTTATCTTGCATCACTGGAATTGGCATCATGTATCTTATAATAACTAATCCATCGAATTAAAGTCTAAAATTTACTTTATGGATTGTTGCACTTTGTAACATGAGCAAGTCCACTACAAATAAAATTATTGTAGAGAGGCTCATATAGTTACCAGTAACGACAAACAAATGTAGCTCCATTACATCGGACTTTTTCTGCAGTTTTGAGAATCTAACTGCTTCATTTCCATCCCTTTGTGTATAAAACTTTATTGACAAAGCTGATGTGTTTCATACTTGAGTAGTTTTTGTGCTTCATGCAGGTCTGGGCTGATCAGAAGGAAGTCATCCACCAGTCTCATCAAACACCTACAGGAGACACAGATAGGGAAAGATAAAGACAGTCTGTCTTTAGTCTGTTTTCATCTAAAAGAAATATACGAACCCTTTGCTGTTTGTAATGTCTTTGAACAGGACGTTTTCCATGTGACCGTAGCAAAGACAGCAGAGCAGACTGGACACAACAGATCCCTGAGGAATTCCTCTGCACTGACGGTACGTTCTGCAACATTGAGGAGCAAAGTCAAACTGTTCACATTGTAAATTGAAAAAGTAACAGCATGCTGGTTACAAACGTATGTTTCTGCTGCCAGCTAAAAATAGCCCTTACTTTTTCCCAAACTGGACAACACTGCCAGATAGCATCTGGGTGAAGAACTGCAGTGCCTCCCTGCCATGACGATCTGAGCAGAAGTGCTGAGATTAAAAAAAAAACGTGTGATGGGTTTTTGCACAAAGAAAACCTAAATATACATCTCATGGTGTCAATCTCACCTGCTCTACCAGTATGGCATGATGGACTTTGCCTCTTTTCTGCAGTGACATCACAAACCCTTTCATATTGGCGGATCCCATGTTGTCATCTAGGAAATCAGCCTGTAATAACAAAAAGGAGAATCTCTGCGAGATCCGCTCAAACATACATGTTCATACATGTATGCCTGTTTATGATGGTACCTGTCTAACGAAGGACTTTCTCAGGCCCTCGTGGGAATCAGCCCAGATCTTGGCGTAGCGTCGAATGGTAAAGAGTTCATCCTGGACAGGTGACAGAGCCTGGCTAATCACCTCAACCAGTTTATCATGAGGTAGACTCTCATAGGCTCCACTCACATCCACCTTAGCAAAAAGGAAATGAGCGAATGAAGGAGAATTTAACAGAACTGGAACCCACACATACTTTTTACTATGACGTCATTCTTTTTGTGGTAGAAGGACTGCATTCAATACATCATAAAACCTGAGACCTGAGAAACTAAAAGACATAAACCAACCTTTACAAAGTAGAGTGGTTGTGGCTTCTCCTTCTGGGCTGAGGCCAGAGAGCGCAACACTTTGTGGATATCCGTCATTCCCCACACTGTAGAGCCCAGGAGAGTTGGAGTGGAGCGCACGCAGGCCCGCAGCATATCTAGCAAATCCCGCACACGTCCTCGATAGAGCTGTAGAGAAAAGGAAGTGTCCCGGAACACATGCATATGCTCAAAAAATGTAAACAAACTACTTTAATGTCACAGTAAAGACGTACCCTTGTTTTGGCATCTGTCCCTATGACTCTTGTGATTGGCCTCATCCCGTCAGTCTTGGGAATGAAACGAAGGCGGGAGATGACAGTGGCTTTGGGGAGGGAGGAAACCTCAGCTGGAGTCAGCTCAATCATCTGACCCTTGGAGATGTGACCTCTAAATCAAAAAAAAGTTGGCTTTCTTGTCTCTTATGATTGTAGAAATACTGGGCTGTACAGTACCTGAAGGCCAGCTCCTGCAGTTTGGCCCAGACTTCCTGTCTGTAGAACCGAAGGGCATTCTTCTGGCCCACGCTCTCAGTGACATAGAAACAGGCTCGGACAAGGCTTACAACAAAGCCATCAAGAAGCCAGGCCACGAACTGACCCAGGACCCGTGTCCGGTATGAGAGCTCACTAGGAGGACACTTGCCTGCAAATAAAAATTGTTTTGTTAAGTTAGCAAAAATCAAGAAGCAGGAAATAACATTACGATGACATACCAATGACAGTGTTACCTGTCTTACTGATCTTCAACCAGTCACAGTCATTCACTTTCATCGACCACATAAGCTCAGCCAAGGAAAGCCTCTCAAACTTGCCACTGCACAAGAAGCCCCTGACCCTGACAAAAAAAAGAAGTCGGTTGGAGTCTGAACCCCACAGCTCGTGAGGGATCACTGCCAAGAGGCACTCTCGGACAAACAGGTATACCCGGTGAGGTACACAGTGTTGAGGCAGGAGGGAGCTTAGTTCTACCTCTGCTGCATCTCTCTCCTCCATTAACGGACACATTCGTTGCAGTATTTGGGTGTAAGGGCATCTCCTGTGTTGCTTTAACAGTCGACTGAATAGTGGGATCATATTAAAAAAGCGCCAAGGTAGTTTTTTTGTCTTCCTCTCTAGTCTATTTAAAAAGGACAGTCCCTCAAAGAAGACTAGTCGTACCAGATCCTGTCCTTGTAGCCTTCTGGGTCCATCTGCATTCTTCTTTTTCCTGTTAAGAAGGAAGCCACGCATGCCCTTTCCCCCATACAAGAATCCCAGTGTGCGTATAAAACATTGCGACGGAGGTAAGGTAGGGAAAGCACCTGTTCTCCAACTGGGGCCTCCCTCCAAGGGAGGTACGGGTGTGTGCATTTCAACAGGCTGTTTAGAGCCAGTACTGACGTTTTCCCTGGGATTTGTAGAGAGTGCTGGTTCCGCAGACAAGCGCTCTTCTTCCTTCTCCATTTCATTGCAAAGCGGTTGGATGTCCTGCATGGGGTTTTGCTGTTCTACCCTCCTCTTCTTTCCTGAAGAAGTCGGAACCTCCTCCTCCATTTCCATCACACTGGATCCTCTCTTTCTTTTCCCCGTCTTCACGATCATATCCATGTTCCTCTTTTTGTTCTTCTTCTTCTTCTCCTCCTCCTCCCTTCTGTGTCGCCTTCTCAGCGTCACTGATCTTTGATGATTATTAAATTGAGTAGTGGTAGCAGTCCTGGGGCGAGGCTGGAGACAAAACCCAGTGGAAGCAGCCGTCATAGTCACCCTGTCATATGCAGGAACACCACACACCTGAAACACGCATGAAGGAGGAACTGCCACAAACACAGAGCAGCTCTCCAACAGGTACCGCGTGATGTCAGTGCCGAGACGTGCTGTCACTTTCTTCCACAGGTCGCTGCCGTGGATGTAGGCAGCGCTTTGAGTTACATCTCCTTGGAATTTGAAGTGGTCTGCGTCTCGCTCCTCCTGTGCCAGCGAGAGGAAATTGTAGCCATGTACCAGGACGTTCCTTTTTTTCTTTCGCTTTAGGCTGTTAAGAAGGAATGCCAGGAGTTCAGGCAGAGTGCAGATCTGTTGAAAATATAAAATAACTCTCAACATAAAAAGACTATGTGATAAACCAGACAGCTGATAGATAATATCTACTCAACACATGCGTTTATGTTTTAAATAAACCTGCCATTTAATGCTACATGGGTTAAGCGCTTGGTGAAGCAGTGCTTGACGACTTATTATTAGTTTTAGGTCTAGAAATTTAAATTCCATAAACTGCATAATTCACCTACATTGTGCCAACTTGAACCGCGGCGTCCCTTACAACAACTAGCATGACAGCTAGCTGTCTGCAGAGCTATAACACAAACCTTTTCGACTACATTTTAGTTTAGGGAGAACTTACCTGGTTGCAGCTTGGTACCTGCTGTAGCTCCTTGTCAAAGCAGACAAAAACTCCTCGGACGAAGGCTCTGAAGCGGGAAGTGTCTGACTGTTCAGTAAGAGCTGCTCTGTGTCCCTCTCTGTATACGATGTTTTCCGTAAACTCCTCTAAAGTCTGTATATACGGATAAAGTGACCGTAGGATGTCAAGCACACCGGACATATGTATGTCAGATGTAAACATATTGTCTACAGAAAGCCGCTGTGTTAATCAAACGTGGCACCTGCAAAAAAAAAATGTATTTCATTTACCTCTCGAAGGACCCGCGTCATTCCCAGCCAATGAAAGAGCTGCTTATTGAAGGCGTCCAATCAAACGGCCTCATACTGCAGCAGAGTATTCACGTCTGGCCAGTAGCGAACAGGAGAAGGCATGTTGTGGCTTCTCATGGAGAGATGCGACAGGTCCATGTGAACAAATTACTTTTAATGAAATCCAATCCAAGTGGGTGGAATGAATGAAATTAAAGAAGTGTCCTTGATTCGTATTTTTCCTACAAAGAGATATAATGTATTACCATTGAAATGTATACTCGTTATACAGGCACCAAAGAGACCTCTGCCATTGGATGTGTTTTTTGTACTGGGATTCAATGTGAATAAAACTTTTATTAAAGTAATCTAAATATTTCCAATATAAGTGACTGGTACTAAAATTCACAGCTTTCCTCTTTGTGTCTCCCTAGACCTTTCCAGGTAGTAACAAAAGGGGGGTGGGGGGTGGAAGACCTCATATTGAACGTTGAGGCTGCTAGATGAACATTTAAATGCATTTTCAGATGATTACTATTTTGGCACTCGTTACTTACATTGATTTCAGCAAGAAAATAAGTGACTGTTTTTACCTGACCGTTTTTTGGCAGACTTATGAGAAATCTGTGAACCTACTCTTCAGCAGCATACAGGCATTGCACCGCAGCTGTAGTTTTAAAAGATTAATGTATAAAAAATATTAAATATCTAATTATAATACATTTAAAATATAAAATCATCAAATTACAGATACTGTTTTGCTGTTAATAGTTGTAACAACTCTAGTCAAGTAAATACAGTTAATTTGACAAAATTTCTTTAGTTGCTTTTGAATCGGATGCCTATGAGGTTATAGCAGAGGGATTTGCAATGTATCGTTTGAAATTAACATCTAACAAATGTTGTGTTTGCATAAAGGGAGAAGTTCACTTGTGAAAGTGAAGCTTCGTAATAATTGAACGCAGCCGTCTTCTGCCCCCTGCTGGTCAACGCGAGCACAACTGCCGCGCTCTGATTGGTGGAAGGACGTCACTATATGAACGTATGTCCCGAGCGCGCGAATGCGCCTCTGTCTGTCACTGCCGCCCTGTTAGCTTCCTTTTAGCTTAGCGTGGGCCGCTCTCTTTAAACGCTGGGGCTCTTCTTTCATTTCAGAGAGGGAATTAATACAGGGGAGCTTGGCTTCGCATTTACCTTAAGTCTGCGATCTATTAGCAGATACCTACAATGACGGACAAGGAAGGTAAAGTGACCGTTTGATAACATTGTACAGTTAAATGGTATCATTTTTGCTAGATTAGCTATCCGGTTAGCTAGCTTAGGTAGCAGTTAGCGTTAGCAGGCAACCATTGTTATTCTCAGCAGTCACAAAGCCACGCATGTTTTAATGTATAAGCTGCAAATCAATTTGCAATATGTATTTTCGCTTTAACCACAACCCACTATTTCGTATACACTTGTAGTTGTAGGTTAAACAGAAACATTTTCTTCTGCGTTAGGATAAAATGTAGCCTAAGCTAACGCCGTACCCAATGCGTAGTCACAATACCCAGGTGAGAAAATGATGATGTTTCTAAAAACGCATTTCCACGCACGTTAGCCAAGGAAAAGTTTCGACCATTAAACTGACATATTTATTAGTGAAAACTGCTAACACCACAAACACGGTTATCCGTAATTGTTGAGTTATTAACACTGCTTTCTGTCATTGTAGCTGGTGCATTTGACGATGCAGTGGAGGAGAGGGTGATAAATGAGGAGTACAAGATATGGAAGAAAAACACCCCCTTCCTCTACGATCTGGTTATGACCCACGCTTTAGAGTGGCCCAGTCTTACTGCTCAGTGGCTGCCGGATGTCTCCAGGTACACTGTGTGCGCGCTGCACACTCTATAGGAATTAACGTGTGTATCTACTAACAAAGCATTTTTCTTCTTTCAGACCAGAGGGAAAGGATTATAGTGTGCATCGCCTGGTCTTGGGCACGCACACATCCGATGAGCAGAATCACCTGGTCATTGCCAGTGTCCAGCTGCCCAGTGATGACGCGCAGTTTGACGCCTCACAGCATGACAGTGAAAAAGGAGGTTGGAAACCTGTACAGTCGCATCGATAAGTGTAGACCTATGCATTTTGCCAGGAATACATTTAATTTATAGTATTAGTAAAAGTCTGGTTTAAAGAGGAAGATAAAATACTTATTAGAATTATTTTAGGCAGTATAATTATTTTATAAATATAGTAATAACCTGCACAGTTGTATTGTGTATTGGATTAGAAAAAGGAGAATTAGTCTATATGCTATGTGCTGTGAATTCAGTATTAAATGCACCAGGAAGCCTTTGAAGGCTTTGCAATTGTGCCATGCAGTGTAGGTGCCCTCATGTTAAATGTGTTTTATGTAATTCAACATACTTGCCTCAATTAGTTGCCTTAACCCAAAGTACATATTGACTTCCGTATTTCCTTGTGCTTTCCAGCAGAATTTGGAGGGTTCGGCTCAGTAAGTGGCAAAATTGAGATTGAAATCAAGATCAAGCATGAAGGAGAGGTGAACCGTGCCCGCTACATGCCGCAGAATCCCTGCATCATCGCTACCAAGACCCCCACCTCAGATGTTCTGGTGTTTGACTACACGAAACACCCCTCCAAGCCAGGTACACGCTGTTCAAGCTACTACTCTGGGTGGTTTGATGTTGAACATGCTTTGAAAGTAAAGTAGCTGAATTAGTGATAAATAATTAGTCTAACATACTGCATCCTTATTACTGTGTCTTTTTCAAAGATGCTTCTGGAGAGTGTCGCCCTGATTTGCGTCTCAGGGGTCACCAGAAAGAAGGCTACGGGCTGTCCTGGAATTCCAATCTGTCTGGCTGTTTGCTTAGTGCATCAGATGACCACGTAAGAGAAAACGAATAGACTGTGCAAAGGACGTGTTTAATATTAGATTTATACTCTATGCTCTTTATGATTTTTATATTGATTAAAACAGTTTCCCAAACCTGGTCTTCAAGCCCCCCCGTCGTGCTTGTTTTTTTGGGGGGGGGTTATTCCTGCCCTGCCGTGCCCACTGCTGATAATCTGGGTCAGGTGTGTTCAGACGGTAACGGGTGCCATCAGATGAAGGTGGCGTGAGGCAAGACAAACTGAATTGGTTTTCTTGGTTGCCTCTGATTGTGTAAACACACCTGATATAGGTAATCAGTAGTGGGTAGGGCGGGAACAGAAAAAGCAAGCCTTTGGGCCTTGAGGACAATGTTTGAGGATCCCTGGAAAATATTATTGATGGGTTATTTTCTCTCATCTTTCCCTAATCTGCAGACTATCTGTCTGTGGGACATAAGTGCTGTGCCAAAAGAGGGGAAGATAGTGGACGCAAAGACGATCTTCACTGGTCACACTGCTGTGGTGGAAGACGTCTCCTGGCACTTGCTTCATGAGTCACTGTTTGGATCTGTTGCAGATGACCAGAAACTAATGATGTAAGATCAGTAGAGATAAGCTGAGAGGTCTTGTGTGTTCAAGGAAGCTTTTCAGGTAATGTAAATAATAAACACGTATATGTAATTATCTCTGCTTTTTTTCCACCTCAGCTGGGACACACGTTCAAACAACACCTCCAAACCCAGTCATGCAGTCGATGCCCACACGGCAGAGGTGAACTGTTTGTCTTTTAACCCTTACAGCGAGTTCATCCTTGCCACTGGCTCCGCAGACAAGGTAATGCAGTATCCCGCCTCATCTGCATTGTTACAGTTTAGCAGAATTTACTGGATGATATGTGTACGTTATATCTCTAAATGTTATTGTATTGTAACTGGCAGTTATGTGTAATTTCCATCCTCTGCTTGCAGACTGTGGCTCTTTGGGACCTGAGAAACCTGAAACTGAAGTTGCATTCCTTTGAGTCACACAAGGATGAGATCTTTCAGGTGAGCTAATGCATTGTGCCCTCTATAGTTTTCACACAAAATAGTTTCTTGATGCCTTAAAAACTCTGAATAAATATGTAAATAATAATAAGTATCAACACAAAATGCTTTCTGACTTGTGTTTTGCTTATGTCTGCCTTACTGTGTTATTTGACCTAATATGAGTTTTCTGACTGTGTATTCAAGGTTCAATGGTCACCTCATAATGAGACCATACTGGCATCAAGTGGAACAGACCGCCGCCTCAACGTCTGGGACCTTAGGTAAACAACTGAACGTCTTATGTTATTTCTGGTTCCTGTGTGACTGCTGTAGCCGGCCTGGTAGCTCAATGGGTTAAGCGTCAGATTGGGATGCAGAAGGTTGTGGGTTCAAACCCCGTCTGACTCCTAGTCCATCCCCCCACCAGGTGTGTCCCTGAGCCAGACACCCAGCGCTAGCTCCTTGTAAGTCGCTTTGGATAAAAGCGTCTGCCAAGTAAAGTAAAGTAAAGTAGAAGTCTCGCTGCCAATTAACTCTGGATTGTGTCTCATCCATGTCGCACATGCAGCTTTTTGTAAGATCAATGAATGGTTTTCCTTCCTACTGTTTAACCCTGTTCATTCAGGTACAATGTAAAGACAGGATGGTATGGTGTAAAACAGCCATTGTAGTTTGTATCGCCAGTGACTCAGTATAATTGTTTGCAGTAAAATTGGGGAGGAGCAATCCCCAGAAGACGCGGAGGACGGCCCCCCTGAGCTATTGGTGAGTCTCAATTAATCTTAACAAATCATGGGTGATGTAATTTTGTGTCGTAATAATATAGACTGTTTGTGTGTTAGTTTATCCACGGAGGCCACACAGCCAAGATCTCCGATTTCTCCTGGAACCCCAACGAACCCTGGGTCATCTGCTCGGTGTCTGAAGACAACATTATGCAAGTCTGGCAAATGGTAAGAGATGATGTGTTATGAAGTAATTTTAGCAATGGAAGGTTGGAGAACGTGGTTGCTCTCTTGAATTATATAGACTTTGCCTCAAAGATAAGCAAGCTAATTAAAATGTAAACAATATTTTAAGGTCACGAACAGCAGGGATCTAGTCTGAAGAAATAATGTTTTTTACAGTGAGTGATTGACACTGTATCTCCTTTAACCCACTGACTGCCTGATTTTCTTATCCCACTTTAGGCTGAGAACATCTATAACGATGAAGATCCTGATGGGGCAGCAGATCCTGAAGCCACAGTTTAACACCTCCACCTGACTGGTGTGTAAACTCCTGCCTCATCACAAACTGCCACCTTAGTATGATGCAGCTACATCCTCCCATCCTGCCCCACTCTACCAGTGGGGCCCCGTATGCTCCAAACCACTGTAAATATTGGAAAGAGAGAAGTCACGTAGTCCTGGTCCAGATATAAGGTAGTCAAAGTGAAGAACTCTTCTTTTACGGAGTAATTTATTACCTTAAGCATCATAGTCACTTGTTTTGTACCTCCGTATAAAATCTATTTTTGTAATCAGATTGGCTTTCTCTTGCACACTGAAAAGTTTTAGGCAGTGCTTCTTCAATAATATTTTCCTAGAACAAAAAGGTGGTGATCATATTGAAGGCACAACACAAGTGCTAGATCGTTATAACCAGGCGTTAGTGTAAACGGCTTCACGGATCCACGCGTATTGGAAGTGCTGTAGAGAATATTGTGTTAAGAATTAAAATGTCATGTAACGTTTCGACGAGTGCTCATCGCTTCGGTCGCTTCAGTATGGTCACAGGCTTGTTCTGGAAACGGATCTCCACGTCATTGATTTCTGAAACAAAATGTGATAATGTAGTAATGTATCTGTGTGTATTTGTTTGTGGTCACGTTCCCCCTCACCCCCCCGTCACACATTAACTATCTAAATGTCGTCATTGTGAACTTTTCTACAATGTTAAATATTTTGCAATTTTTCAGTAAGTGGATTCTTAATAAACTGTTGTCGGACATTGCCTCTACTTGTGCTGGTTCCATATTTTATTACTTTTTGTCACCGTCTCGTTAAGTTTGGCAGTATTTTTAAACAGCCTTAAGTCATGTTTCTAGTGTCACCTGAGCTTTCTCAGTCCCACCGTTTACTTCTTCAGCCATGTTGCCCATATAAGTGCACAAACGTCTCTCTGGTGTTTGGACACGGACATTAACTCATCAGTTGCACTTGGATTACAAGAAACGTGGAGCCTTTATTCATAACAAAAAGCTTTCTGCAGGCAGAAGTGTAGATTATCTTTACAGACTTCTTAAGAAAACCATTGTGTAACATGTGGAAAGTGCATTTGTTGGTGTTCACTATGTTGCAGCTAAAAAAATTATACTTTTAATTCAATTGCGTAACATTTTTAACAGGATCATGTTTTTCCCTCATGGTCACACTTGTGGTCCTCGGTTGCAGCTCTGTAAGACAAATGTTTCAGTTGAGGCTGTTGCGTAACTTTTTTACAGCAGAACCGATCAACAGATCTTACCTGTAAAGGAGGAGCTGTTTGGCACGGCTGTCCCTCAGCTCCTCGGTCTCCTTGGTTTTCTTCTTCTGAATCTGTAACTCCGTCCTTAGCTCCCTTGTTCTCTCTTCCAGTTGGAACACCGTCCCCTGAAAGGATGGTAAAAAGTTGAACGCAGGATCATTTACGGTTCTTAAACAACCCTGTATTCAGTAATTTGCAGTTTGTTGTTCACATCTCTTGCCCACCTTGTAGTGTCCTACGTCCTCTCTCCATTGTATGTGGCTGAGTTTGAGTTTCTCCTCCAGACAAGCTCTGTAGAGCTTCAGCTTTTGAATCTCTTCTTTTAGTGGGCCCAACTGGGCCTTCAGCTCCTGAGCTTGTTCTTTGGCTTTCACCAGTGCTCCGGCTGTGGCCTCTCTCCTCTTAAGCAATGCTAGCAGTACGGGTTCATACCTACCCACCAAAATGAAAACATGAGTCATAAAAAAACCCTGCAGAATTAGATTATAAAATTATTAATTCATTCAATAATGGCAATCTGAATATTCACCTTTAAGAATTGGTCGAACAAATCTGGACTAAATGTAGTGGAGTGCTTTTACTTTTGTGCTTTAAGTAAACTTTAGAGGATGCACTTCAGGACATTGTTTAAGTGGATAAATGAAGGTACTTTTCACTTTTGTATTTGAGTACAGAGTTTACACACTTATACACCTCTGATTACACCAGATCTCAACTCCTGCCATAATGGGACTAAATTACTGAGACTTGTTTATGAAACTTGTAAACTGTCAGTCTCTAGATTCTATATGTGCACAGTGATAGCACCTGTTCTCCAGGGTTCTCAGCCCACCCTGCAGATACTGCTGAATGTCCCCACACGAGTGCCTCCTGCATGCATTTAGCTCCTCCTGGGTATTGGCCATCTGACTGGAACTGTGGGCGTGAAGCTGTGCCTGTAGTTCTAAGAGCAGCTTCTGTTGAGTTGACCTGAGCTGGCAGCCGTCTTCTGTCAGCTCTACAACCAGGGACTGTAGCTTTTCCTGCAACATGGGAGGAACAGGACTTCTATGTCTTTGAAAACACAATGCGGATATTTAAGAATAAAACCTCTTGAGAGTTTCGTACCTCTTCTCTCTTAAGAAGTTCCACTGCACGGTGCTGGCTGTTGAGGACAGTCTGGTTGCGGGCACAGTCCCTTGCCACAGCGAAGAACCTTCTCCTCATCTTTCGTAGCTCATCTTGCAGCCCCTGCCTCTCTATGTTCACCTTCCACATCCTCCTCTCCTCCCTGGCTCTCTCCTCCTTGAGGCTTTGTATTTCCTGCTTCCTCTCCTCCCTTCTCGCCTCCTCCTCTTTCTTCAGTATATTCATCAGCTCTGCCACTTTGCTGTTTATTCCTTCCTCTGTCTCTTCTTCTTCCCCTTTTCTCCCTTCTATGCCCCTTCCTTCATCATTCCCTCTCAGCTCCAGCACCTCTGCCACCAGCTCCTTCCTCCTCTTCTGTAACAGGCCTACCTCCTCTATGCACTTTGCCATTTGAGACCCCAAATCCCATAGTTCATCCATGCCAGAACTGAAACAGCTGGTGTCCACTTGGAGCTCATCTTGAGCAGAAGACCCCAAAAACCTAAACTGTGGATCAGGATTTTGACTCGAGTTGTCACAGCCAAGCAAGGGATTCTGCTCACTTCCGTGATTTACTGAGCATTCTGTCATTTCACCTCCGCTTCCCTTTTCTTCATGATCTTCACCTGCATGTTGAGGAGCACAGGATTCCAGCGCCTCCGACCTCTCCTGCGGAATGGGCACAGGCGTACCCCAACAAACTGGAAGACTCTTACAGATGTGTACATATTCTTGGCTTGTGTCTGTAGCCCAGTCTTTGGGCTCAAAATCCACCCCGGTCTCCTCCATGCAGCTCTCCAGCATGGCCAACATCCCCATCAGCTGGCCCTCGTACTTCACCATACTTTCACTCAGTTTGTTACCTGCTGACGTGAGAGGCATTTCTGCCTGGTGAGAAACTATTGGGGTCACTCCATGCCTGCTGATGATGGAGCCAACGCTTAGAGCCTGGTCTTCGGTTCCAGCCTCATCCATATGTGTGTCAATGTAGCTTGTGGACAGGTATGCTTGGGGACAGAGGTTCATTCCTGTATAGCTCTCCACTTTGACTTCATCTTTGCCCCGACGATGAGTCTCTCTGCTCGTGTTTGTTTCAGCGTAGCTTTCTGAAAAGCGAGAGCCAAAGTGAACGGCAGTAAACCCCTCACAGCTCTTCAGTAAGTCATCCATCTCCTCTAAGTATGGATTCAGCGATGCGCCAGTAAGGTTGAGTCCAGTTTGTGCCACATTGCGCTCTCTTCGTTCCTCAGCGGTTCTGTCCATTTCTCCGTCTTCTTCTTTAATGAATAGAGGCTCAACCCCATTAGATGAAATGTCATCGTCCATCCCCCCACTGGTTTTGATGAATTGTTGTCACCTTTTCTGATGAAAAAGTGTTTTTTAGAACATCCCTTGACAACATGCAGCATTAAGGCTCGCTCAATGGCTGACTGTAGTTGGGTCAATATTCTGGCTAGACGTTTTTGATATCAGTAGCACGTGTGCATTTAGACCATGCCACGTTTAGGACAGCGTTGGCTACTTGCAGCTGTCTACAAAGGCTAGATGCTAGTTACCACAGCCTGGCAGTGGTCAGTCATGCATCAAAGAAGCTCACAGTGTTCGCCAACAAGTGGCATTACAGAGATTACATTAGAGAGAAGATTATCATAACATGTCATTGTGCCGATGGATGGGCCTCTGCACTCTAACGAGGTGAATGTTACAGCTGTAATTTCACCTTTGAGGTGTCTGCCAAGACTGTCCAGAGACTCTCTAAGGGTAAGTTGATCAAACTGACCCAATACTGTCATCATTGCACATGGATCTGTATACTATAGAAAGGGCATGTGTGACATTTAGTTGATAGATGCTGTCTTACGGCCGGCAACACGTCAAACACTGAACCAGTGTTTATATGAAAGTAGGTCACATGAGATACTAAACTATACAGCACAGACAACTCCCTTTATCTTTCTATCTTTCTTTCTATCTTCTTTCTTTCTTTCTTTGGTCTTTGTTTTTCCAAGTGTCTGCAGTGTCCATGGACTGGACAAACCCTGCAGGGGGGCATGACAGTTGCCTGCTGTCTTGCTGCACAATAGGCGTTGGCACATTCTTACAGACCCTCGAGCACCCGCTGACAGCCCTGTACTATATTCATTAAACTAAGAAGCATTTTCTTTCATTCCCTTCACATTGACAGGTACAGTAGTTGTGTAAAAGCTGGAAGCTACATGAACGGTTAGTGGATTGTTTCCCACATGTTTTTTAATTCACAATCGGCATCAATAACACATATTCACATCATCGACACATCACATCAAACATAACTTACTTCTGAGTGTGTGTCGTCTCTTCAGTCTTTGTGCTTTATCCTCATGATGAATCCGGAGTTGTGCAAATCACCAAGCAAAGCAAAGTGAGCGGCAAAGAATAAGCAGGAGCAGTGTGTGTGACGAGAAGGGGGGTAAAGAAAGTTGAACCCAACTTCTGTCTCTCTCTCTTTCTCTCTCTTCTGCAATCAGCTGCTGTGTGACCATGACAACATCAAATCTGTTTAGGTTTATTAATAAACAGTGGGCAGGGAAGAAGGGGATCCACAGCAAGTCTTTTCAACCCAAGAGAGTTAAAGGATTAGTCAAAAGAATCACGCCAAACACCTGGCATATATCATTTATAATAGTTCTGTACAGCATATACAGGATCATTTCAAAGGACCTCACTAAAATGTATCTGGGGAGGATTTATAAAGTCAGAAACCAGCGTATTTCTACAGAGGGGCTGAAAACATTTCTCATGGCTGTTGTGAGTGGGGTAGATGTTACATATGGGTTTATGATCACTCCAGGATTCCAAACATGCCATCTCATTATCGAGAAGTCTTTAAATAGCTCCCTGCACTTATCTGTCCATTTCTCATGAGGGGATTGGTTTTCACCTAAACTTCTAAACCTAACAATAGACTGGCGAAGAGAGTTCAACCAAACCCTCGCTCAGAGGGCAAAGACGATAGGTTTGGCTGCAGAGGGCATGAAAAGGCTTTGCAGATGTGAAAGACAGGGGAGAGGGAGCAACAAGGGTTTAATGGAAGATGTGAAAAAAACAGATTTTTAGTCTGAATTTCAAATAACTAAACCAAAACAAATCATCATCAAACATTATTTTATATTTATTTTATCATTCATATAACATCACTTGTCTTTTTTTCATATTTCATATTCAGCATGCACAAGTATCGACTATTTCTTGAAGCAGAAGTCAGTCTGACGCCACTAGATGGCTCCACAGTGTAACACTAATAGTCCGTCTAGCTCCGACGGAACAGCTCAGTCCAACATACAGATATAACAGTAAGGAAACTAATAGCTGTATAAGATCAAATGTATGTATTTTTATATTGTAATTTACTTTGACCGACAGAGATATTAAAATTATTATCATCATCATAATAATAATCATAATGATTTACTGCAAACAAAACGTCATAGTGACGTAAAATAGTGACGTTATTTCTCTGACATTCTGATTCAGTGTTTCCATGAAAAACTGTCGTCTCTTGTACTTAAGGAGAGATGTAATGTTTATCTAATTCGTCCCTCTTGACCATTGTGACTCTGTGTTTTGACAAGTGTAGGCTTTGGGAGAGAGACCGTAATTTACATGACGTTATGTCCATGAATGATCTGCCATCATGCCAAATAACATCATCATCTGAGCTCTAGTTTGTGTCTTTTGTCGATTTCCTTCATAGACATGTCAGAGGCGTGTGTGTGTCTGTGTGAGTGCACAGTACAAGGGGGAAGCCAAATATTTAAGGGGGCGTTGTGGTTTAAGCCTGAATGTCCCACTGAGGTGGACCATATGCTGTATATTCATTCTGTTATTGTCTGCTCCACTCTGCACTCATGTCCAAACGCACCAGAACATCCTGTCAGCATGTCCTCCTCTTCCTCCTGTTATTTTTCCCCCCTCATTTGAATAGTCTCACAAACATTATCAATCAGTTTTAGTTTATTGTAAAGGTTTCCTGGTGGGAGACCACCATGCAGACGAGATGCAGTGTATTTCCAACTAAAATCTGTTTTTTTGTTGACTGGTGTCCCTTTATAATACACGTCCCTTTAAAAACGAACTGTTCATGGTCTGCTGTAAAAATGTGTTTCATCTGAGAGTGTCCCTTATGGGTGCTTCCATTCCACTTGTAGGTCTGGTTTTATTTAGTTTTTGTGGTCTCGTTATGATCTGACCTCAGGGATTTAAGGTTTTTTCTATGTGACTGTGAAATAAAGTAAGGTTAAAATATTTCTGCAGTAGTAAATAGTAAGAGTATAAGCCCAATCAAACTTGGAGTAGTTTCACTCCATGACAGTAAAATTGTTTAGTTTATTTATAAATAATGCAGCATGTATAGTTTTTACTCACCAACATTTTTAGGCACAAAATAAAATGCTTTACAGTTTCGTCCCATTGTGATTTGTACCGTAAATTCTTACTGTGGTGAAGTGTTTTATTGGCAGCTCAGTCCATGTTTATCTTCTGGAGAGTGTCTCTGCTACATAGTTATCAGACGCCATCTTCCTATCGTCACCAGCCACACAGTGTTTGAACCATGTGGCTTTTTAAGGCCCCCTCTTATAGTCCTGTCCTCTTTTTAGTGTTTGTTATAGAATATCATGTTTCCTCTATTTATGGATAATGAACATGTTTGCAGTTAAAACAGCACAGATCTCCAGACCTGTTCACACAGTGATGGGATTTAGTTTTTCAGGCCAAGGCACCTAGAAAACTAAAATTTAAATTTCACAGTAACCCTCAGATCAGCTGTTGGGACAGATCCCAAGACTTTTAATGTCGCGTCAAACTTTTTTCACATTTATTTGTTGTTCAGCGTGTCACCTTGACACTGTTGCACAGTCACAACCAGTTCCCATGAAGGGGAACCACAGATGGGAACAGCTGATAAGGAGAGATAAAATGGGATGATGCAACGCTTTCACTCAGCGAGGATCGTACCGTGGGCACAGCAATCATCACACCGCCAAAAGGTAGACCAGCGGGTACTGAGTACTGATTTGTAGCTCATTTTTAATTCCAATATCTTGGAATATATCATCAGTGTCTTTTTGTTTTACATGTGTTGAATTGACTGTTTGTGTGCACGAGATGCTGCATGTACAAGCTTGTGGGTTGTGCCTGCATTTGCTTTGGGCCTAATATTCATCCCGACAAGGACACTCGTCTGATAAGAGGTTTTGGAATCTGTGTGACAGTTTGTAGGAGCTGCATTTAATTAGTGATGATGGGGGGTTTCAGCCAGTTTCACACCTCAGTTCAGACATTTGAATCAATTATCCAAACTCACTCAAGAGGTTTACCTAGGATTGTTCTCTCACTCAGTTCTTACTTAGTAAAAACGTATCTATCATAAAGACTCAGAGAGAACAACCTGTTCACCTGATGCTTATTTCTAAACCAAAACATTTAAATCTTAATGTAGATGAAGACCTCAAGCTGAGTAATTGGCTGGACAAACTGTTCTGGTCCATGTCCATGTGTGTGCTTGCATCTTTTCGAGGAGGTTTGATTTTCTATTTTAGGATGTTTAACGGCAAAGTAAAAAAGTAAAAAGTAATTTTCTTTAAAACATGATCTTAATCCCCATCGATTTTTACAAAACGTTTCTCAGGAGAGATCAACACTCACTCTGTTTCCAGCTGTACGAGTCCTGTTATTTTAATGAAGATTCGGCAGAGGTCACCTCAGGTTTCCTGTCTGACGTCATTTGCCTCGTTTCAAGACCCCCTGGAGAGATGGAAAACAGTTCTGCTGCATATGGAGAGAGGGGAAGATAAAGCGGGGGCAGTTGGATAGATGGAAAGCTGTGGCTGTTTTTTTTCCAATCCAAAACTAGCCAGCTCCAACCACACCCTCTCAGGAATTCCTGCTGCAGATATATTTAATGTTGTGCTTTTTTAAAACGAGCAGTTCAGCTATATCATAACAGAATTAGTGTTTCATCTTTTTTTTGATAAAAATATGGTAGATGGTGGAACAACCGCGTATGTACAATTGTAATTTGCACACACAACATTTTCTATTAATGGAAACAGTGAACGTTACAGGACGAATGATATTGTTGAGCACAAAATAAATTAGAAAGCCACTGGCACACGATTCCATGGTCTGACAAACTGATGTGTTGGGAAAGAATTGAAAGAGTTCAGAAAAGGACGAATGCAGCCAAATGAAGAAAACCACGATGACCTGTAGCATCCAGCCAAGACAACTCCGGAGTGGTTTCTGGACAAGCCTTTGACTGTCTTTGAGTAGCCCAGTCAAAGCCCAGACTTAAACCTCACAGACGCTTCACGCCATGTAACGTCCATGAGACATTTCAGTCTTTGATTCTTTTTTACATTTGTAAACATTTTTAAAATCCTCTTTAATAGAAGAAAATTGCAACTTTGTCCATGTAAAATCTAAAATGCAGTAATTTTCAATAGACAAAGGAGCCTAAATGCCTAAAGTATTCATTTTTATGGCGTAGTATACTTGTACTGTAGTAGTAGTATCTTGTAGCAGTGTGGATCTTTAAGAACACTGTTTGTCTGGTTAGTGATACTTTCTGAAATCAAAAGCATATGCAAAGCACTGGGTAGCTAAGAGCACAAAGAAACAATTGAAGCTGGTAGCACTAGAAAAAAGCTCAAGGAAAAAGATTGTTCTTTAGCAAAAGTATCCACCGTCTCCAAATCCAGATATTTCTGATGGTTTTTATTTAAGCAAACAATATCAATAAATTCATGTGTGCATGAATTGCTGGCCAGATGTGTTTTGAAGACTGTCGTGAAAACGTGAAAACAGATTTACTCTGAACGGACACATGGGACCTTGTATGTTTGGTCTGACTGTGTTTTATTATTTCATCTATCAGAGAACATAAAAGGAGCAGTGTAGCCAGACCGTTCCCTTTATTTCACTGACATCTGTTCACGTTTGTCCTTCCTGGACAAACGTGAAAGCCTAAAGCAACAGACGAGCTTCAACTTGCCCCTGGTGAAGTCAAAGACACTGACTGGCCAATACATGATGTATGAACGGCTCGAGGGTCACAAAGATCTATGACAGGATTAGAGAAAAAGTGGACGCCTTACTCACCTCCTTCTCTTGTCTAGATAGCGGGAGATAGAAACACTGATAGAGGGTCAACGTTACAGTTCTGTTTCTCCACTTTCTCCATACGCTCAGAGTACTACCGCTCATAAAGGAGCTGTCACCTCACTGACAGGAGCGAGCTGAGGAGGTGTCATCAGTGACAGCAGAGGAGATGGTTTGCAACACGTTTATCGATTAGTGTATTTTTCACTCATGCGTTTTAGAAAATTACACACCTGACCTTCACAAACTGCAGTGTTTCACAGTTATGACCTCTTTTTATGGCAGAGCTGACAGCTACTAATAAAATGACCCTGCTTTAGCTTTCTGGCTCATGGGCAAAATTGTTCCTCAGACGCACAACAGAACTTTTACTGCTTCATTCTTGGTTCGGGTTCATCTAAATAGTGCATTTCCATGCTGTATCATCTCACGCGGCTCACTGGCCACAGACATAAGAGTGTTTCTTCAAATTTCTCCTTTATTGCTAATGAAAGAAACTGAATTTAAATGTGCCCTCCTGTTCTCTTGTTATGACCTTGAGTTTCTGTGTGTCTGTCTGAGGAAAGTCAGAGGAATGTTTCAGGGGCAGTGAGAGGCTTCGCCATGAAGGACGGACAGCAACATGTCTGAACAGGGTGCAGTGCAGTGGCTGGGAAACGAACTGTTTTTAACTCCTTCTCTTTCCCTTTCATTTTCACAGTTTCACTCGCGAGCTCCTCAGGTTTTTATATTTTGTTCTTTTCTCTTTCCATACCCTCTTTTCAAACAGGAATCAGTGCCAACACACTGTAACATCTACTCGCAGGCTGGGGAGACAAAGATTTCTCTGTTGCACAGAGGAATTCTTTCTGTGTGTTTCCCAGCTGGGTATCAACCTGGAATCTCTCCCTCTCTTCTTTTAAAACTATTATTACACTCCACCATTCTCTCTCTCTGTCCTCATTTCTGTCTCCAGTCCCATTCTACGCCTCCCATCCTCTCTGTTGATGGTATAAATAGTGGACTGAGGAATGTAAGTTTGTTTTCTGGTGCTTTACGTTATTCATCAGCTTATATAGCCAATGACCATGAAAACGAATGATGGACGGATTTGATCGATTTAGCCCTGTTTTGGTGGGTCTTTTTAAATATTGTTTCAGTGTTGGACACTTTTGGACTTAGAGAAGCAGTTGGTGCAGAAAGAATGTGTCTGTGGCAGGACAAAGGCAGGTCAGGAATGATAATGCTGGTCAGAGAGAGCTGAGCTTATCCCGACCGGCAGTATGGATTTCCTGCCTTTCAGTCACATTTAACGCAGTCACATGCAAATACACACACATCAGTGCCTTCACTGTTTACATGCTGACGTATGTGTATGGTGTTTGTGCTTCTATCTGGTGCATAACATGTAAGCCGGTCTGCTTTTAGTCTGGAAACCACACTGTTATACACACCTTCGTTGTTACTTTTCTACTTTTAAGGCAATAATTTGATGTAGGTACTAGATACAAGATGATATATACTAGAAAAATACAGTTGGTCACAGTGTTTATACTGAGGACTAAGATGGTGAACATGGTGAATTCAGTAATACGTCTGATGAACATCAGTATGTTGGCATTTGCGTGGTGAAAGCTATGAGCATTTAGCTTAAGGCATCAGTACAGCAGCAACCTCATAGATGTCTACATCGTGGCATGCACAATCTCAAAACTCTCAACCTCATGAGGCTCCCCCAATGAGGCTCAACCTCATGCACGGCATACTGCGATGCACTGTGTTGTGGCACGACCATGCTGGCCTGTGTCTACACCACATTAGAAGCACCACGTGGTTTTTAAGGCTGTTGCTGATCAGGGCAAGATTTCTTTTTCCGTACTGCCCCCGTATTTGTGTTGGACAGATTCTATGTGATCCGTTCTCTCGCAGGATGTTTGTGCATGTAAACGTAGTCAGTAAGAGCTAGAAGACACGGCAGAGGAGGACTGGTGATACATTCCACAGTAGGCTCATAGCGTTCTGGCGGTTCATAATTTTAGATTTCACATTTGCTCAGACACTCTGCAGCTCCCGCTCAGACGTCCTGAAAGTGGCTGTTTTTCTGTCCTATCACCGTGGCAACATTACAACATTTCAATCTGTTGGTGTGAGTGAACTAAACTATTACTCATTTTAACCCCTCCCAACAGGCACACTGCATGGATTCCCCAAGCCTGCATGTGCGCGCACACACACACACACACACACAAAACTAGCCACGACTTCATCACACACAGAAACATCATGAATCAATTGTTACTCTCTTACATCGTTTGTTGGGAAGAACAAGCAAGTACGATTGTTATATGATTGTACTTGAACATAATATTTATCATAGTCATTAAACAAATTCCTATTACTGAAGGTAAATCTCTGTGTCTTCATAGTAAGAAGTTGCTGACGGTATATGCCACAGGCCTACTTGATGGATGAAGGCCATTATAAATACCACATGCTTTATTCTTTTCTAAACTCTGACGGTCTTCTCGGGTCGTACGCCAGTATTAGCCCAGGAATCCCAACAGACAGGTTATTCATCTCAGGAGCTAAATGAGGCCAGTGACCCATCTCGCTGATATGGCAGGTCGGGTAGATCTCAAGAATGTGTCTGTGCAAAGGTAAGAGACTGCGTCACATAACAAAGAGGGAAGATGTGGGTTTATGGGTGCATTTGAGCAAGGTGCTTTGTTGTTATTGTTGTTACTCTAGTTATTAAAAGTAAAAGTCTTCAACTTAAGCTAATAAAGTCAATCGGTTTATTGTTTGTGTTGGGATAATGTTGCTGGTCTCAATGTCTGGTGAAGCCTCTTGTTACCAATTGGAAGTATATCCCACTGTACTTATAGGTGTGTCTGTGACATCGTCTCATCACCTCGGTCCAGCGGGTCTTCTTCACACTCTAACCAAATCAGCCAGTCCCTCAACACATACACATAATCACTCCACCCACTTCTGACATGCGTCCACCATCAACCCTCCCACACGGTGATGTCAGCTCGCTCCGTCCTCACCAGGATTCAAATGCAATTTAAACCTCGCCGATTACTGTGGCTGTGTGCAACTGGACAAGACTTTTGTACAGCTCTCCCCTCGTGACTCTACCTACCTGTCTGCCTAATTGTGCGCACGTCACGTTTAACAAGCAATATCACATTTTCAACTGGCTGCACAGTGACAGCAAAGAACCACTCCCTTCTATCTGTGGAAAAAACAGCTGAACCTCTTTACCTTTGCCAGGACACATTCCAACACTGGACCCTACCCTACTGTACCCTAGTTTTCCCAGAACCCTTTTTCATGTTACCTGTCCGTTATGCAACCTTATTTTGGCTATCTATGGATGCACTATTGTCAGCTGGCATGACGCTTTGCCTGCGGGTTCTCCTCTTGAGTGAGAACCCAGGAGACCAGCAGGAAAGATTGCAATGACCCGTGCAGCTCAATTTAAAGACTCAACACTGAATGTTAAAAGCGAAAAATGTTAAATCCCTGCTGTTCTGTGTGTGGGGAGAAGAAACTGGAATTATGTGGCTCTCCTCTCCTGACAGCGCTGTGGGAGGATAGGCTGTCTCTCTTACAGAGGGAGGGACTGAATGTTCAGAGAGCATGGAGTTTCATTCACTCAGCTGAACACACACACACACACACACACACACATGCTCTGCAAGGCTGTTCTCAGGCTGAGGGAAAAGAGGGGAGCGGAGGATAGGACAGCACGCTGGCTGAGTAAGTTGTTCACAGTTCTGTCTGATCATTTCTGAGCTCATATGTCGCATTGTTTGCTCATGTAAATATATGGAACTTCACCTTCGTATGCGTGTGTTCATCTGCATTCTTGATATGCATGTCTTAACAAAAGAGAACACATGCCTTCAAAGAACTTTCCACTGCTAGTTTTGTTGGATTTGAGCTTCTCTCACTTTTGTAACTCACCCACACCACATTTCAGACGCTGTGCGCACACATAGACGCAGCAGACATCCAGCTCTCCTCCCTGGGGCTTCTCATCTACAGAACATACACAGAAAGGAAAGAGTAGAGAAACGGAGAGTGGAGGCGGACGAGTGAAGGGAAAACTTCAGTAGGACAATGTGGGAATGGATACATACCAGTCAGACTCTCTGTTTATGCTCTGCTCTGTTTTTGTGATCACCATGTTTTGTTTTTAAAATAATACGTTTTTATTAATCTCACCATTGTGAAGTTTCTCTTTTTTTTGTGTCTTGTTTTTACTTTCCTCTGGATTTAGTTTTTAGACCTCTTTTGCTTTCCACCTCCCTCATCCTGCTAATCTCATTGTTGTGCCAGGTGGTAACACAAGAAAAACAGAGACACTGAGTGAGGCCAAGGAGGACATACAGTAGGGCTTCACCAAACCCTGCAAACAGGGAGGATTGCAGATTGTGTGAATTGTGTTTCCTAAAGAGGACACACTGATCCACGTGGAGATACCAGGCCTCAGCTTCCAGGACCAACCTCCACGATGTCCCGGAGGAGGTCTACAGGCGACTTGGTTCCCAGGGACATCACTGAGATCTTAGCTCGGGAGGCGAGGGCTCAGCGTGGACAGAGGAAGCCGGGAAGCTCCCTGGGACATGCTTTGAGCTGGTTCAAGGGGAGCCGCAGGAAGAAGAACATCTGCAATGGACTGAGTCGAAGTGGTGTAACAGATTCCAAACTGGGACCTCAGAACCATGATCCTGCAAAAAGTGAGTGGATAAATATATTCACTTAATACTTTCTACTTGACCTTGATATTTATCTTCAAAAGGCCTGCATCACCCAATGTTTTCTCTGAGAATAATACCTAAAGACAGAATAGTTAATATCTAATTCTGAACCTATGAAGGTACAGCGCAATTAATGGCGCACTAATCGCGAGTCTTACATGCACTCGTAGTATGATCACCAGGACCTGCAGTTCCCCTTAGCTACACGCAGCATTTTAGCCCCTTTCAGCTAATTGTTTATTGTGTTTTGGTTCCCTCTCATTAACATAATTTGAAGCCACAGTGACACAAAATATCAATGTATTGTGTGGGTATGTCAGCATTTTTGATTTCCCCAAGATAAAAAATCACCTGTAGAAAACTGTTCTGATCTTACTACTAATGCTTCTGCTTCTCACCCAGAAGTGACTAATTATGAAATGGCAATCCCTTACTCCAAACCTTTTAGAGGAGCATATCTCTGCACTGCGGGCAGCACTGTTCAGAGTCTGGCTCACAGGAGGCTTTGACAGCACCTTCCATATTACAATACGTTCTGGTAGAATATTTCTACAAAAAAAAGTTAGAAGAGTTAGAAAAGAATCTCCTTCAGGAGAGATATTTCATGTCAAGGTTGAAGTTAGTTGAGGATCTGAGGTCAGAAGCCACACTTTGCTTGTTTGGCAGCTCTACTGTATAATTCCTAAGTCTTGTTTTGGCTGCACAGACACAGACTGAATGACCGTGATGTTGTTCAGAGATATGTACTTGGTTTCGGTTGAAGATAAAAAAAAAAGTTATGAGAGGTTTAGTTATCTTTAAGGCATCAGTCTGTACAGCTTTAACAAACTATAGTGACACACACATGCACACACACAGGGGTCTAATCCCCTTTTCTGTTTACTGATGCATTTGCTTTATCGGCAGCACAGAGATTACCCGCAGTCTCTGTTTCCTGTGTTTGTTTCACCTCTAAAGCCATCCCATTCTCCTCCGCCATGTGTGGGTGGGTGTTACTAGCCGTTCTAACAACTCTTGAAATTTAAATTCCGTTTTTTTGGCTACTTTTCTTTTGTGGTTTTTGTCTAACTTGATATGCACTTCCACGACCCCTTATTATGCATTGCACTGTGGTTGGAGAGCTATCAATGCTTGACTCTTAACAGACAAGGACTCCATTTGAAACCAAAGATCAACCAGTAGTAGGGATAATAATTACCCAGGCTAATAAGAGGATGTGGTCAAAGGCTGATGTTAAAAGTATGTGGGAAGGATTTTGGGGGATTTTTGTCTTTGTGATTTTTGCGATTTTATGATTTCTTGGAGCACGTGTCCAAGAAACTGATTGCAGATAACACATGATGACAGGTCTATCCTCCCTGTGTTCGCTTTTTTGCTTAACAGCAAATTTGATTTGTCAGCATACTTCAAATGAAAGTTTATTTGGAAGTGGAGGCTAACCTCTACATCCTTGTTTTGTTTTTACCATAGTTCTCACGATATTCAATTCATGCTGTGAATCGCTGAGAGGAGGAAATGTGCAGTAACTGTCACATATGCTCTAGAGCAGTGGTTCCCAACCTTTTTCCCAAGGGACCCATATTTTTTAGACGATTCTTCGATTACCCCAACCCCCCCACCCCGGGGGGCGGTCCAATTTGAAACATTTGCTGAGCGCGGCGCATCCAGCGCCCCCCCCACCCCCCCCCCCCCCCCGCGCCGGGGCGATAACATCCGGAGTACACCTCTTTGTGGAGATTTCCAGGCGACCCACTGGGAGCCTTTGGTGACCCCTTGTGGGGGTCGGGACCCCCAGGTTGGGAATCACTGCTCTAGAGGTCTATAGACCGGGGAGCTCATCCTATTCTAACAAAAGAAACAATCATATATCGTACACAAAGCAAATTGTTCCTCAACTCAGCATGACTAAGTGGTGCTCTCTGGCTTACCTGTGCGGAACTTCAAACACGTTGCAGTGTTTCCTTTGGCACTTCTGTCTCACAGGAGTGTGAGGGAGAAATCCTGATTTCCCACCTCTAAAAAACTGGACCATTGTACCTTTATCGTCTGTGTTTTATTCATCCTGAACCAGCTGGGTGACTTTACCAACCTGACAAGAAACTCAAACACACACATTCATGCATATTCTCCTACTTTATTTTGTCTAAATGCTTGGTCAATTTAATGATAGTGGTTTGGTTTAGTTTGGAGTGGTATTGGCTGTCATTGGTATAGTGGTTTACATTTCTGCCCATTATTGAAGTTTCTTGGACATTTTTTCCATTTATAAAACCACAAGGACCCTGTTTCTATGTAGCCTTTAGTTTGGCTAAACCTCCTAAACATCTTTGTGTTGTCCTTTGACTGTTTCCTCAGATGGAGCTCTTTCTGTAATATGTCTTTGTTGGTGAGTTTACATAGGCTGTGTCATCCCTGAATAACTGGCTCAGTTCTGTTTATCTACAATCCAGATCTCTACAGTCCAGTACTGACTGCCAGCAATATTTTACAAGGATTTGTCTTTGAAGTGCAAAATTCCTCCTTTTTGTGTGTGTGTGTGTGTGTGTGTGTGTCTGTTTCAAGGTCTGTCAGCGTTTGTGTGTGTGCAGCCTGGATGCCAGATTGGGCCCGGAGTTATGCGATAGAGAGAAGAGATTACAGCGAATCACAAAGCACCATTCATTTCTGAGAGGACTCTTAGGGAGCAGTCTCTCATTTCTTTTTTAATTAGAGCAAATTCTCAGCACATACACACACACACACAATCATGCATCTCTTCCTCAGTCTCAGGTGTTTGCAGTTATCCCCGTTTTACATGTCACTGCTTTCGACTTGCTTCTCGTTATTGCCCCGTAAACACCCTCTTCTCAGCATCACTGTGGGTGTGTTGGTCTTCACTGCTTATTATTGTGTAATCAGCATGTGTTTAGAGTTGTGTGTGGACATCTGTGGGAGGGTGTGTGTGGCCGAGTGCTACCCTGTGTCAGAGGGTATCTCTGTGTCTGTGTGTCAGCAGCATATTGCTCGGGCTTAGGGAGGCGCCAACCTCAGCGCGAGCACTCATTACATCACCCACACACACACACACACACACACAGAAGGGCGTATTGAGTCCCCGCAACTACCTGCTTTGTCCATCGCAGCCTGTCTTCAGCTGCTGGCTGTGAGGTCATTTTGCGCAATCCCCGGGATCCCACATGTGTCTATGTCATTGTTTTGTGTAACATGGTGTGAGGCTATGTGCGTTTGCATGAGAATACTTGATTTCTTTCTATTTGAAAGAGTTTGTGCATGCACGCGTGTGGCTGCCACATCACAAAAACACATTCAGGGTGTGTAGATTCACAGACTATAATGCAGATTACAGACCCGGTGGAGTAATTGAAGAGCAAACATCTCATTACAAAGAGAGAACACTGCATAAAGTCTCAGCTCTATTACAGGCCACAACTCAAGGCTACTTTGATACAGCCTGACAGGATGAAGAAAGTGGGTGCTGGGCTAAGAAAGGCATGCTGCAGAGAGGGAGGAGTGTGAAAACCACACGATATCCCCTGCAAACATCACTCACCACTTACACACACACACACTTTGATGGGCAAGTAATTTTACCTTGGTAAGCAGATAGCTCCAACCCTCATCCATCACCACAGACCTTAGGCCACGCTGGTGAGGTAAACGTCTCCCAGGCAACAGCACTCTGAGGTTCACGTTGCTGTGGCAGCAATACCGTAAGGCAACAATAGGTTGTGATGGTGGTGTAGGCGCGAGGCGGTATTCAACTTTCAGGTCACGTTGAATGTGAAGATGCACCGTAGAGTGCAGAGATGTTTTGCTGCAAAGTGACAATATGGGAAGGTATTAGAAAGCATAAAAGGAATTGAGGTCACTGCCCCCACCACCACCCCCTTAATCAAGTTCAATTTCACCCTCATAACTTTGGCTACTGTACATACAGATACAAAGCAGAACAGTTTGAAACTGTTGTTTCACTATTAATGATAGTGATAATAATGTTTTGTCATATTTATTGTAGCCAACAGAGCGTAACAATTTTGTGACGTTTCCTTTTTTTTTATAGGATGATGCACACGTACATGTATCTATGGCAAGCACTTTTCCAGATATCTAGAATTCTCATTACAGATAGTCAAAATGACGTAGTAGATATCTCAGTTTCGACTTTTGACTAGTCAAAATTCAATTGCAGATATCTTTAAGTCGACTTTTAACTAGTCACGCTGTAACTTTGTATATTTTTGTGAATTTCTAAATATCTGAAATACAATTACGGATACTCGAGTAAAGACTGTTAAAAGTGCTTGCCATATCTACAAATGTAACCAAAATGACTTTACTTTAAGACTAAAAGTAAATAAAATGAATATGATGTAAAACTTAAAGGGTTAGGCCAAAATAAGTGTATACTTCTATCTACTCCCTTTCAAACATACGATGAAACTATATTATGTAATGATGGTGAATGCACGCGTATGAAATAAAGATCACTAAACTAAAAAAACCCCAAAAAGCTAAAAACTTGTGATTAACATTTAAAGCTTTTTTGCAGTGGTATTGTTTATAGAGTGGAGTGGCCACGGTGTGTGTTTGGTGTGGAGGAGGAAGCAGCTGGTAGACATCAGAGTGGGAGTCTGTATACACGTGGATGTACAACAGATCAAGACCGTGTGTGTGTGTGTGTGTGGCTGCCCTTATGTAACATGTTGTAATAGATACACCTGTTAGGTACGCTGTTTACCTGCTCTCTCTTTTTTCCTATGCACAGAAAAAGAACCCAGCAATAACAAAGCAACTTAGGAATTTAGTCTATCTTGAGCAGCGTGATATTTATACCCATATATTATCAATGTCACTTCTAAAGTTTGCTTGTGATGTAACAGCAATCCTACATAATTGATGTTGATCATCTAACTGGCCTCCTGTGGTCTCACAAACGGTCTAACTCACATTTATGTCGTTTTTGACAGATTCTAAACAAAGATAACACTCTTACATGCCTTTCAAAATTCATATAGAATTTAACTGTAACAGCCAGACTGAAACTATAACAGAAGATGTTTAGATGAAAAGCAGAAACCCCTCACACCCACAGTTATAGTTAGTTGTAATAATAGGTTATTTATCTGATGATTTATTTTCAATTAGTTCATTAATTGACCCCAATAACGTTGACTGTTAACTGATAATTGTTATTGTTCAAACTTTCTTAATATATTACCTTAAGCAGGATTTATACTTCTCTGAATATAAATAGTATAAAATCCATTTTAAAATGGATAATGTCTTTATAAACTTATTTTGCATTCATTCATGAGGTTTATCACGCCATGAAGAAACATCCACAGGCTTTTTGTGAACCCCTAATGTTATGTATGACTCAGCACCAACAACAGAACTTAGATAATTACATTTTTTTGTTTATCCTCTTTCTTTTCTTTTTCTGTTTTAGACAAGTAAAATTGGGACAAAACTAACCTGGAGGATAATATATTCACAGTGATACAGAACTTTGTCTTTTTCCCAGTTATTAGTAGAATATCTGCTACAGTTTACACGAACACACACACGTGTGCACCTCTGTTCATGCAGATTTTACAGCTAACTACTCCTTTTGCCTGTAGGTGGCACATGTTAGTATCTCTCTATCTGCATCTCGGTTTCCTGCCACACACTGGAAGTGATTAGACTTAAACTGCAGGTCCAAGTGTGCATGTCTCACAGCTGTGTGGCTCTGCATTTGGATATTTGTGACGTTAAGATATTATTGTATCACTGTCAGTGTCACTATACCGCTTTATGTGGCTTTTCCTTTGTGAAAACAGAGCCTGCCATAAGATTGGAGCGCTAGGCTAATGTTCTTTTAATGTGCAGTACTTTTAATTGAGTCTATTAAGGTCAGTCTGTGATAAGCTGTATTTTATTGTGTTACTTCTTTTAACAGAGGTTCTAAATCAGGTCACAAGTGTCAGACCCCTGTAGAGTCTGCACCAATAAAGTACAAAAACAGCCTTGTTGATTATCACCGTGAAATCTACTCTCTAAGAGCATTCCTCTATCTCCTTAATAAAGTGATGTGCATGTACGTGCACACGCACATCCATGCAGAGTGGCTCTTTTGCTCTCCTTTGAGCTCCCTGCAGCTGTCAAACTGTAAAACCTCTCTTGACAGTGACACAGACTTTGATCATTCTCATATTAAAATGTATCTAGGGCGTGTTTGCCACATTCTGAGCGAGGGCAGGGTACACAGCATCCCTCTCACACATTAAGTGTACCTTCATAGACGGTTCCATGACAGATGAGATAGTGAGCTCTGACTACTCTACCAGCACAAATGTACTGGGTGTGGTTCTGTTAGGGCTGCATTAGGAAGCATCAGCTCTCAGCGAGCTCTTCGTTGCAGATCATTTTACACTCTGCACTGGGAGGTTTGAGTGATTTCATATCTCGACATGCTGTCATTGCACGCATTTATATCCATATGAATTGAGTTCCAGAGAAAAGAGAAACAGTGATTGTAAAGTGTTCGCCTAGCTGCTCTGCGCTTCTTTGCTGGTCCCCTCCCCCACCAGTAAATCAGCTTTTTACGGAAGACTTTTTATCTTTAAGCAGCCACTCTACACATCAGAGGGGTAGGAGATGGAAGGGCGGCAAGAAACGTGATCAGGGTGACCATGATGAGAAGCAAGTGGTTTCATTTTCCTCCTCCACGTCATCACTCTCCTTTCCCCTTCTCCCACAATATTCCTACATGATGATGGCGTTTGTGGCATTTCTCTTCTTGCATATGTTTCTCTCTGACCTCACTCTCATCCACATGCTCCGAAGGCCTCAACATAACAAAAATGAACATATCTAGTATTGTGGGTCATTCTTTGCCAAGTTACTGTGGCATTTAATATATTCATTTGTAAGGATAGAGGTATTGAAGGAGAAAGAGAACAAGTTACAGTAACAAATTTAGAGTGTGTTGGCACGTTTCCTGCATGTTAGCCCTTTTATTTTCTGTTTTGCTGATTTTTGTCCCACATTGCTGCGTTGTTGCTCTATTCAGCGGTGATGCTTCTCTGGAATCCCCCCACCAGCTCACCCATCTGGTTCAGCAGCTGTGTTTCCTCCCAGCTTTGCCTTAGTTTTTATCTGTATTTTTGCGATCACATGTGAGTGATGTTTCCACTGTGGTCTTTGTCTCAGCATTTATTCCATCTTTTAGCGAGTCATCCCTGTGGATAAACACCCCTGATGCACTAGCCGCTTCCCGTCATCAACTGCCAGTGTGTGTGTGTGTGTGTGTGTGTGAGAGAGGAATCTGTGTTTTCTCTGTCACCACGTTGTGTTGACAGTATCTGTCAGTTGTACTTGTAATAGTTTGCAATAAAGACAACTGATCGCTGCTCGTTAAAAGAGGGAATTAGTGGAGTTCCATTAACTGAGAGAAACGAGTGTGGAGCTTCTGATTATTTGCATGTGAGTCTGTGTGTGCATGTTTGTGTTTTTACCCCTCTCCAATATTGAAAGAAACTCAGTTGTGTGAATTCTCAGTTCGGCAGCACAGCGATCACAGAGGCACAGAGTGGGAGGGGCACTTGCTCGCTCACAGTCACACACATTCATACACTCGGTAGTGAGCTTGTCAGTGTTGCATGCTGCCGTTGCTTCAGCAGCTGGATGTACGTGATTAGAAATATGTCTTGTCGGAGAAAGGGACTGGTTGGAGTGCTTGTGATGTGTTTTCGTGTTCTGGATCTGCCTGTGTGTAAGGGTTGGAATTGGAGCGGGTTTGATTTGTAAGAATGGTGTTAGTGGGTCTTTAGCACACATATACCTTACATTGGTGTTTGTGTGTGTGTGTGTGTGTCAGCACAGGACTAAAGCAGTAGGAATGAATTGACCTCAGGGATCAGGAACGCAGTCTTGACTTTGACTCAGGGTGTTTTTATACTGTGTGAGTGAGGGACGTAAGGGCAAGAATATAGCTGTGATGTTACAGGATGATGAGATGACAGACCCTGTTTAGGGGCTATCACGACTGCCCTGAAATGGGAAACAACGTCCAGAAAAAGAAGAAGGTCCAAACAGAGAGAACCTGCTCCACACTCCTGTCCCCATCTCTGAGCCGCAGTCAGGGAAAGTCCAAAGGCTTCCGGCTGTTTGGACATCTAGACAATCTGAAAACAGGTAAGACGGGAGCAGGAATGTGAAATGTTGTGTGCTTTAAAGAAGGACTGAAGAGAATGTACTACATTTAAGAAATGTGCCTTCTGACGAGTTTGAGGTTGGAGCTCGCCTGCTGTGTGTAAATCATGTGTGTTCCTGGAGTGAGTTAGGTGCAGAGTGACAATTTTCCCTTGCTAACTTTACCTTAGTCAGCTTCAAGGTTTCCTGCCTATTGCACAAGTATGCAGTAGAGGGCTGTGTGCGTGTGTAGAAGTGTGGGAAGGAGTTGTTGTTTTCACCTTTTTATTCTGCTGATTTGTTTCACCTGCTGAGTGATGAGGATTCTAATAATATGTAACACACAACTGAAATGTCTTGTTTACACATTTGCTCTGGTCACTGTCCATAATGTGTTGGCTCGAATTATCCTTGAGATGTACCTGCAAATTCACTGTAGTCCATCTGTGTCAAAATTAAGTTAGACCACTCTTAGCAAGAATTAAAGTTTACTGATAATCCAAGTTGGACAGTAACAGGAGGGCACGTGTCCACAGTGATATCGCAGCTGGTGTTAATATGATTATAAAGCGCAAATTGGTGATTTTGTTTTTCAAATATTAGACCTACAACTGTCTGTGCCAATCTGTGTTTGTGTGTCCGTAGCTGAAAAAGTGTGGTTTTTACGTTGTGATTCGGTGAGTTGTTATTGTCAGACCACTTTATCTTCTGTGGAAAACAGAGCTTAGCCTGTCCCATGCTGATCACTGTCTCTATTACCAGTCCCCGAAGCAAGAGAAACCACCTGACAAACAGGTTTAACATACGCTCACGCTGACAGGTTGTCAGATAATGTTCTACCACTGAGATTTGCCTTTGACAGGGCTGTTGCTGACGTTTTCTTTTTCTTTTTCTGTTGCCTTCTGTTCTGTTTCCTGGCCTCGCATAGTCCTATTTTTACTCTGGATTTCGTTGTTGCGGATACTTTCGCGACATCTCTATTACTCCTTTATATTCCTTCATGCTGGATAAATAGATAAATCATGAGTTTAATGAACACATGGTTGGCAGAAAAGATGCTCGTTGAGAAATATGTCCTTAAGAAATTCATCCAGTTTTATTTTGTTAAATCTTTTGTACAGCAAAGATCATGGTTATGTTAGTTGCAGTTCATTAATTACAGTGATGTGTATTTTATTTATCTGTTTGTGTCCTTGTGCAGCCTGATAAAAGGCCGACATTAGTTGGAACAAAACAGTAACGGTAATAAGACCAAGACAGATCAATTATTAGTCGACTCTCAGGTGAGAGAAATGCAGTTAATGAAAATCAAAAACAAAGTTTCTCAATATTCCAGTTTAGCCTGCTGCCCATTTGGTGTTTCACCAACATGGCTGCCATTGGTCCCGACAGCTAAAAGTGTACGAATAACCCTGCTAAGCCCTCTGTGTTCAGAAACCTCTGCCGACATCATCAGCTGTGGGCGTTCCTGGTTTCTAGTCCTCACAAATGCAAAGATCAGTTTGAGGCTTAAGATTTGATTTTAGGATTAAAGTTAGAATTGAGTTTGAGTTAAGGATGGGTTAGGTATTTAGTTTTAATTGAGTCTAGTATTCATCATGCCAGTGAGGGTCCTTACAACGATAGAAAGACATGAGTGTGTTTGGGCGTGCACAGGAATGAATGACTGTGCTCACTGTGGGTAATGATTGTGGGGGCACACTACAAACACATCTTGATTTCATTTTCTCTCAGGGTGGTCGATTTCTGTGGGGGCGTGCGATCGTCATCTTCTGTTCTGCTGAAATCACCGCCTCATTCATGGGGAGTATATTCAGAAACGTGCAGCGGGAGTGCATTCCTGCACACCAGTTGATGTCTTTATGCACGAGCACCCATCCAGCAGACAAAAACGCACTTCTTAGTCAGTGTTCTGCAATGGGACCCCATTCCTGTTTTTCTGTTGTAAGTGTAACCCCTTTGAGATGTAAACTAAGTCAATGCTTCGTAAAGGTAGAAACTGTGCAATATGTATTGTTAGTGCTGCACCAGCACCACACCTAGATGTAGCGAGCTGATGAAATAGGCGGGAGATGAATACAGTGAGTCACAGCTTCTATGTGCTTCTGCAATAGTGTCACATCTGTGGTCATGTTCCAAACTAGAAACCATACCTGTGTCCATCACACATGGACGGAGTGCTGAGTGCGAAATGACTCAACATCACACGTAGAACAGCGTTTTCTGTATTTTTGGTCAAGGTCATCTGTGGGAGTTCATCACCTCGTTCTCCCCACTGACTGGTCACCTCAGTGAACAGGAGGATGTCAGTGTGATTAATATTAAACCTACCCTCAGAAATCATTATGGAGCTATGAACGTCAAACCTTTGAGTCACAAAGATTCTTGTTCCAGTACACATGGTGATGTGAACACTGGGATAGTCTCGCTTTTAACTCGTTTTTTGGCATTCAGGGATCCACAGGTGGTCGGTGACTCACAGCGTACACAGACACACACACACACACACACACACTCTCTATATATATATCAGTGGATTTTTCTTATTATTCTTGGGCTTTAAACCCGGTGGTCATAATATATTTTCACAACTTTACTCTACAAGGGGAACCTCGTTAGGATAATCTCTGCATCAAAATTACATGGCAGGAATCATACACTCCTGTTGGCTGCAGTTGTTCTTTGTATCAGTCCTCTACACTCTCCTCTGCTTTGTCTCACTGACCTTGGATTGCTGGCTAGTTAATATCTTAGCAGCAGTCTAAATGGGATATGTTTGCACATGGACACAGTGAGATTCATGCCGAATGCTTTTGCTAAGGGTAAATGTCGACTTAAGGAGTAGGAAAAGTGAACAGTGTAGCCTGAATCAGGAAGGTAGACTGGTAAGAGGTGACTTTAAAATAAATGTGATGGGAAGAGAAGAAGAAGACAGGAACACTGGTAGTAGATCATCTTGCCCCTTTCTTTATGACTGTCTTGTGCACGGTGTGATATTCCAGATGCCTTTATCTTGCTGGGTAAGGCTCGCCTAAGCCTTTTGATTTCTCTAAGCGGGGCTAAGACAATCTCTTCTTGGTCCTCCTTTGAAGACCCCAATTACTGTGCGCCACTGTCAAAGCTGTGGACTCACAGAGAGCTTAGGCAGCACACAGCCGGCTGAATTGTCATTTCTTCTATTCGTCGTTTCATGTTCTCTGGCTTGTAGCGCGTTGTGCACCTCACTGCATTTTCCTGCTTCTACAACGCCTGCAAACACACACATCTGCACAATAGACGTACTGTGTACAATTTTATTTTAGTTTATTGTTTTATCTTTGGGAAGCCACTACTCTTTCTACAAGAATAGGAAGTATAAGAATTTATTATTTTGACCAACCTGCATTTCGAGACTATAAGGCCAAAGCTCTCAGTCTGTTTTAAAGCAGCAGCCTAACTTAAGCCAGTAGAAATCTCAAGTGCAGCACGGCCAGTCTCTGCTATGTCTGTTTTAATTGTAGTCGTCATTTTTCCACCTCTAACATCATGTTTTACCCCGTTGCACCAAACTGTTCTTTATAGATGATGGGAGATCATTACATTTTTCCTCCATTCTGTCCTCTCATGGCCTTTTCAGCAGGAACTTTTGTTTTCAGCCTTTCAAATTAAAGGACCCTTTTTGCAGCATGCAATTGTGGTTAGACTGAATACTCTGGATCTAAATATAGCCTGGGAAAACTGTTGGCATTGGATGGGAAATCCAGAACGTTTTAAAATAAGACTAATCCCTTCTATCTACAACCCATGTGCCCGTCCAAGTCTCATGCTCGCAAGTGTATGTGAAGTTTGTATGTTTGTATTTTTATGACTTGACCCAAGTTGCTCATGGGAAAGAAGTGATATTTCAGTCTTGTTTAGGAGCAATGTTGGGCTCATTACTTACTTTAACCTAATATACACTCAGTACCCGGAGGCAGCCTAACAGCACATAGTATTTTTTTTTATTAATCTTTTTAATTTAATTCCACTAGTCAACAGTTTCAAACAAACAAAACATTGCTTGTAGTAATGAACTATTACAATTATTTACCTGACTCTGCAGTTCTGCTCAGCCTTTAGTGCAATTGTTCCTGTAAACTAAAAATAAGTCCTAATATACCCACTGTATGCTACTGTATTCCCAACAGCAAACAAAAGACATCACTGTGTCTGGTAGTTGCCTCTATGTGGTCAAAATATCAATAAATGCAGCTGGTGGGAAACCTTTAAATCACGTGTAGCCCCAATGTCTCTTTTTGTTGGTTATGACTGTGTGGAAGCAATGGTGCTGCTCAGATCTCCGGTTTCTTTCGTGTATCAGAGTAATGTCTCTGTACAAAAGGGCTCAGTGTTTGGGTTCCTCTGTAATGAATCTCATTCCAGTGACTTCCTGCATCGCCACCTAAATTAAATTAAAGCATCACACTATACCATTAAACAGCACGCACACACACAGACCTGTGTCTGACCTTTCTGTTCACGTGTCATTTTTCCAGCTCTGTGCGCGACATAAATGATGATGCTCATCATTTTAAAAGAGAAACAACATGTTATTCCTTATGTTTATTGTCCAACACCACAGTGTCGTTTCTTGGTATTAGGCAAGTACAACTTCAGATGACTTATGAATATATAACCTTTTACACTGTACCATCATTTAATAGCCAATGACTCCTTTACTACTTTTGAAAGATTTAACAGGGTACGTTAGAGTCAGGTTCTACAAATGATCAGCCTATGATTACCTGATCATCTGTAGGCGTGTAGACACTTGGCGGTTTGCTAGTCTGGACACTTTACCAAGCAGTAGTGTTAGAGAAGCAATTATTGCTGCATATCAACCTGGAAAGAGTTAGAGAGCCTCCTAACAATTTAAGTTAAATATTCTACAGTGAGAAAGATTATTAACAAGTGGAAAGCTTCAAGACAGTTGCCAGTCTTCGCAGGAGTGGACATTGCAGCACATTCACCCCACTGTCTGATTGTGCAACAAAAATACCCCAAGAGCTACATATCAGACCCTACAGGCCTCACTGAGCATGTAAAATGTTGAAATCCATGCCAGCACAATTAAAAGAAAACTGAACAGGCATTGTGTGTTTTAAGGAGGGGGGGGGCTCTTCTGTAAAACAAAACATAAAAGCAAAACTGAGGTTCACATAAATGCATCTGAACAAATTACTTACTTCTGGAACAATGTCCTGTGGCCAGATGTGACCACAGTGAAGTCGTTGGACCTTAACATCCAGCACCATGTTTGGTAAAAATTAAACATGCTTTTCTCATGAAAAGTCTAATATTACGACTGATACAAGCTGATGATTATTCACGTTATTGTAATTGACTGCATGTCACAGTAAATGTTTTAAATGTGTAGAAAAAAAGATTTGTAATTCTCTGAAACAGAGGATCACCACTTAAAAGAAATTCATCAGAATGGAAAAAAGGACCCTGTAGTGTTTGCATGTGTATATTCAGCATTACACACAATGTGGGAAGTTTGACGTGGCTGCTTTGAATTTGGATGTTCACGAAAGCACTTCTCTCAGAGTTCTTGTGCAATCTCACTTTTGTCATCGTTAACACAATGTTGTTTGATACTTCTTTTCTAATCATTTACACTTTCTTGTCCAACATTTTCTCAGGCTTAGCAAGCATTTAAAACCACATTGGATTTTCTTGACCTCAAAATCCTACTAATGCACACTGGGTCTCAGAGAAAAAAATGCACATGGTAACTGGAGGTTTACTAAACCATATACCATAGATTAGCCAGACTGTGCCAGACAAATAGCTGGTATTCGCCTCACGTGGGTTGTCATTTTACTGGTGTCAGGAGGCCTTAGACTTATGTAAGTGAAGAGGCCACTCTGGGAAGTGACAGTCGGTCTGTTTTTGTGCTACAGTGTCTTTCACCAGGAATCAAAATGGTTTGGACGTGTTTACGTGAAAGAAGCTTAATTCAGAGGCCGCGTATAATAAGATTTTACTGAAGAAGGGTTTGTTTCTGCAACAATAGTCAAGTTTTATTATTGGCAGAATGAGTAGACCCACACGCATTCACACACTTTCACATTCACAGCAAATCGCACATACACACACTTTGCCATTTGCATTGCTGATGAACACTAATACTTCATTGTGTGTGTGTGTGTGTGTGTGTGTGTGTGTGTGTGTGTGTGTGTGTGTGTGTGTGTGTGTGTGTGTGTGTTACATGCGTGCTGTGTGTTGAAAACAGGCTGCATCTGTTCAGGCCTAATGTGTCTTGCGTGATTTGGATGACACTCAGTCAAATGAACTGTTGGTATTCTCACTTGTAGCTCACAGCTCAGGACTTAGGCTTTCAGACTTTTTTAAAATCCGAACTCTGTGGAAATAATAAAAAAGCATCAACATATCCATGGTTATAGTACTATCACGTGGTAATAGTACCAGTACTTCAACCTCAATTTACAATTTCCTATTTTCTATTGTTAAAGTCTTTTTTTGCCGCATGTGCTGCAGTTAATGGCTGAATCGCATGTGAGAGTCCACGTACATGAAAGAGCAAGACATGCTTGTCTCACAGAAAGCTGCATCTCTGTTTGTGATGTCTACAGCTTCCATGACAGGATGGCTGCCTAAAATAGTGTATAATGACATTTTAGTAAAAAAGAAAGTCCGACACATGCACACATTTTATTTCACTAATGAGACAAACCAGACTGTGGCATTTTGTATATAGCACTTGAGAAAAGCGCTTCATTTCATCGTGGAACTTCAGCTGTGAAACTACAGAGAGATACTTTTTTTTGTTTGTGTGCAGGGCAGGGTGTTGTGAAATAGCACAGTGTAGCAGAGCAGAGAGAGGAGCTGAATGAATGCTTTAAATCTTAAGCTAGTGCTAAGTTTTTATTTAACTGAAACTGAAATTGAAATGAAATTAGGTTGGCGAGAAAGTCAATAGGTAAATCTCCCAACTGTTGCTTTGACTGATTTTATCCCTTGCTGTGACTTTCTGCCCATGCTTTCCCAGTAAAGTAAAGTAAACTTTAGTGCTCTGAGACTTTACAGGGATTTTATGTCCAACAAAGGAATCAGACTTGGGGGCGTTGGACCTGTCATGCCCAGTCCTGCCTGCAGAGGAAGTGTAGGTCTCTCACTAAGCGATCAATCACGCTAAATGAGACCCCTCGCCATCAGGAAGACGTAGCCTCATATACCCTGCAGACCTATGTCTTCTGTTTCTAGCTACTCACTTTGTTTCAACCGTCTGTTCGTCACACGTCACTTGAGCTACATTCGCTTTACCAACTCAGGAAAGTGTCATGAAAGCATGGATAAAGCAGACAGCGACATCACTATGATGTTTTTGTGTGATTCCTTCTACATATATTCACATCCGTCATCTCGGCAGTGAGGTGACAACTATAAAAATAATAAAAAGCATAATCTAACTTCTAATGGACATTTATTTTGAGGATGTTTAATTCAAGGTTATAGCTTTTGCACAGTTATTGGAGTCTGTCTGTATCGCTGAATATATGCAAAACAAATTACAGAAGAATTTCTGCAGGGTGCTCTCCACTTATGCTCCGTCTGTTTTTAGGATTCTAAAAGTCTCTGCGTCTCTCCGTACCCTTTAATTTCCCTGGGTCACCCAGGGGACTGCAGCGCTCAGTCCTGTGGACCAGCTGGCAACAAATAGATTTATTATCTTGTTTTGAGACCGTAGATGAACGTGGTGAACATTGGGTTAACTGTTTGTCTGCTGTGAGGCATCAGTATCTGTGGCTGCTTTTTTTAACAGAGCTTTTAGATTGGCTCACAAAAAAAGCTTTTAATTTGAAATGACAAGCAGCAATAACAGCTAATCCTCCTTGGGGAAAAATACCCCCAATCTCTTTACCATGGTGAGAGAGAGAGAACAGGAGGGTGATGGTGAGGAAGCCGCTCTGATCAAAAAAAAAAGTGACAGTTTCTATTTTTAACCACAGTGGATGCAGCAGCTGCTAAGTTTAGCTTTGTGTTTGTACGTACGATCAGTCACCTCAGCTCAGGTTCCTAACCGGCTTCAGGATTACAACCTGCGGCAAATACACAGTGGGTCTCTGCAGAAGTGAGTGAGCAGGGTCAGGCAGGAAAACATATATTATAAAATGAATTGTAAGAAAGCGTGTTTGTTGAGGCGAGGTTAGTTTATTTAGTTTTCTAAATAAAGGTCTTGTGAATCCGACTCCCAGTTTTAGTTGCTTCTCTACTTTCTAATGTCTGTCACCTTACATTGTGACAGAGAGGTAGAATGATGTCTTTCGTTTTGCTGCTTTCTTTCCTTCACCCACTCCCTCCGTGTCCCGCCCAGAGGAAATCAGAAATGCAGGTGTTCCGCGGGTTGTGGCAGTGATGAATGTTCTGTCCCTCGGCCTCTCATCTCCTTTCTTAAGTCTCCTTCCTCATCTCTCAGCGTTTCTGTCACCGCACCACACCCGCTCTCATCTCTGCACTTCCTCCACAGTCCTACAGTACGAGGCTAATCTCGTGGTTCCTATTTTATTCTGGGTCATTTGAGCAGATATTGTGAGATATTTGAATACAGGATATATAAAATATACAGCTAGAAATGTGTACGGAGGATGGAAGTTAGCCTCCTCCTGGTTAATACTTAAGAAGCTGTAGAACTGTGATAGAACCTTCTCCTTACTGTTATAACACTGCTCTTGTGGAATATTATATAATTTAATAATATTACAGTAAGTCACTGGAAAGAGTAGTAAACTGAGAGGTCATGATCTGTGCTTGTGACCAAGTGGAAAACACTGCTCCTGCTTTGATCACACACGGTGACCTGACTCTGACCATTTTCAAGCGCAGTCGCACATGACATGGAAACCCTGTAACGTCTCATGGTCCAGTGGTCTGTATGCTCACCTGATACTGATGCCGAGGTTGTGACAAAGGCGGCCATCGCTTTTTATTCTCCCTACTGTGCAGCTAATGAGTAGGTGAGCTGGGGACATGCAATGAACTAATGTTCACCATGTGGGCAGTATTATATTTTCCAGTAAGTGTGCGTCAGTGACTGTATTAGTGTTAGGGATTGGGCTCGGTCAGTCCCCTGGGAGTCTGTGTATCTCCAGTAAATGCTTCATCAGATGACCTGCTGTTGTTGCACTCAGAGTAAGCGTTGATGTAGCACACTCTAGTGGAGCAAAGAGATACATGGGTGTGGACGACACAGGGCGGTGTGCACGTCTGACCCTCATCAGTGAGATGTTTGTTGGTGTCTGACAAACAAACCAATATGACTGAGATCAGTCAGATGCCAATTATGTTATATTTATTTCATGTAAAAAGAACAGTGTGTCCCAGATATCTTATTTTTGAATATGTCACTGTTTTGAGTTGCTAACCCATAATTGCATTGTGTGGCTTTAAGGGCTATTACAGCAGTTTTACACATCAAATTCAAAGTCAACTTTACTGTCAATTCTTCTGTAAGTATAAGACATACAGAGAATCCAAATGAGACCATTTTTAATAAGACAATGCTGATGGACGGTTTTTGTATTCTATTTATGAATTAATTCAATTAAATTTAATTCTTAGACTTAATACCTGCCATGTGGCACCAAACGAAATGTAAACTCAACAGGTTGATCTTATAACACCAAACTGTTTAAATAAAGTAGTAAAACAGAACAGAGGGAGGAAAAGCGCTGAGACAGAAATCAGTAAAAAGTGTGCTGAATGGTGTTCTTTCGTTCGAGACTGTCTCTCCACCCTGTTACATGTTCCATGTGTACGGGGATAATGACCTCTCGCGTCAGGGCG
>JAUMTR010000003.1:12840919-12878738 GCA_032270685.1 Microctenopoma stevenorrisi
ACACCGAGCGGCGTCGAGCTGGAGAGACAGTCTCTTCACTCAGAGAACCGGGGTTACACCGTAACCCCCGCGTTATAGCACATGCTGTGTGCAGTGAATGCAGCATCCCTGGTCTGCCTCGCCATTAATATTTATCAAATAAGGGATAAATACCACAATAAATATAATATCTATATCTCTAAAATATATTTCTGTTTATTTTCACTAACTGCTACAATGTGTAATATGATTTTTGGCATTTTAACAAGCCTGTGATGTTGACTGTCTGAACAGCAACAGATGTTGTTACAAGTGTGTCACAGAAAAACACACTGTATTAAAATAAACAATAAAAGGGAGCATTTGGCATATTTGTGTATTGTTTTCGTGCTTAAAATCAAATTCAGCATTAGGTTGGCATATGTTACGCGCCTCTATTGTAACACAAAGTGTTATTTTGCTTGTGCGGTGGAATGGTGTGCTGTGTGGGAATCAAAGGCATTTTAAAGCCTGTCTCTCCTCTCTGCCCGCTCCCCCAAGACCAGATGGTGTCTCTTTAGGCTGTCTAATGAATATTGATATGAGGGGTCTTAGTTAACAACAGGAGGGTAAACAGACTGGGCCAGAGACCCCCAAAATGTTTGAAGAGTGTTTGGAACTTAGAGAACCAACATGTCACACATTTCAACACATGATGTTGAAAGAACTGTAAAGACAGTGAAAAGAAAGATGTCTGCACGGAAAAGAAAAGCTCTGAGAGTGAGAGAACGAAGAGAAATCAGGAAACAGGGAGTGTAAGGTGAAGATGGACAGGTTAATCTACTGGCAGCCAATCCGCTGGCATGGCTCCCTAAAGCTGCTCTGAAGACCTCAGCTCACTCCAGAGCCTGCTAACCTCATGACTGAACCCACGCCCGCACCTCATGCTGGTCAGTCCGACCCGGCACACTGAGGTGGAGATTTATTCACTGGAGATGCTTAGTGTCTCCATCTTTCTTTTAAAGTGCCAGGAGTCATGTGTGGGTGCAGTGTGAATAAAGGTAATTGTGTTACTGCCCTCAAGCGTGTCCCTCCTGCTAGTCCGGGTGTACGGACCAGCTGTAGCCCCCTGCTGTGCCATTTTATTGGGAATAAACATCCATTCAGAGGCTGGTGGGTGACGCTGGTGCATCTGGGAAACCATCCTACATCACAGCACCGTTTGATTGCAGTGATACAGAATCAGTCGGTTTACAATATTTTTTCATACCCCTGTTGTATTTCATACCCTCTGCAGTTTGTCAGGAAACATTAGTGGGCACACAGAAGCACATCCGCACACACAGCACCATTAGTGATGATGAACCATGGCTATGTCAGCTATTTATAACTCGAACTAGACCTCTGTGGCTACGAGGCTATGGGGCAGACAGGAAGAGAAAGAGAGAGAAGAAGAAAGATGCGAGGGAAGGGAGACGGGCAGTGACAGAGTGAAAGGGAAGAGGAGACTGGAGAAAGTGATGCAGCTATAGAGAGAAGGGTTTGGTGTACAGCTCAATGAAATGGTTGTTGTGTAGCATTGCACTGAGAGGACACAACCTTTACTGTCAAACGTGCCCCCTGCAGTCCTAAGATAATGAGACAGAGTGACAGGCAGATCTGTGATGCCGAAGAGGGATGATGATGATAAGAAGAATTTTATAATCAGAAAATATATCAAAGATTATTGTGGGTTTAGGATTTATTACATTCACCACTTAAAAGAGAATTATTGAAACTCTTTTACAGTGTAAAACACTTTTTTATGTGTATTGTTTTTCAGATTTAGTGATGAAAAACGTTTTAATTTATGAATATGTTTTATCAGGAGTCTTTTCAGTTGTTGAAGTTATTACAATGTTTTATTATTCATTTTATTGCAAAATAGGTGCTGAGGGAGTATTGCTGTCACATTTTTCTTTAAAACAAAATGGCTGTGATATTGATGCCAACAGAGAAAAAACTTACTTAATTTAAAAGACCCATCATTTTTATTGTTCCAGCCTCAAAGTATATTCCAATAAAGACACAAATCACAATAATAATTTAACTGAGGTTCACATGGGTGTTGTGTCTGCTCACACTCACGCGTGTTTGCCTATAATGGGTGAAAGGAGGGGTGAGTGCTTATGAAAGCCAAACTTTGACAGCCGTTTTGCTTGCAGGAGGGTTCATTCTTTGACAATAGAGAGAGAATTGCAATAGAGAGAGCCAGGGTGAGAGACAGAGCAAAATAGAGGCTAGAGGGAGAGAGAGAGCAGAGGGGGAAGGGAACAGGGTATCAGACTCAGGGATAAGGCAGCTGGGACAGGCTGCTTTGGTTGGAAGCAGATCTTACTGTGCACTTGTCCTTACCAAGTCACACAGACACTCTGCTCAGAGAGTAGCGAGCTTCTCACTGCGACATCCATGGTAACGCACAGGCTGCTTTCAAGCTTCTTCGCACTTTTCTGTCCTTGCAGTTCACAGCGCCTGGATCCTTGTTGTAAAACAAACTGGTTGTATCACTGCTGCCAGAAAGAAGACTTGTAGGACTTTGTTTTCCACAATATTAAAGACCGGATTTTGTATCTGCAATGGTGCTGATGTAGGGATGGTTGTCTACTTGAGGAAGAGCATCCACTCTCTGCTGTCTGTCTTCAAGAAGAAGGGTGAGTTTTGACTCACATTGGGGAATTAGACTGATGCTGTTTTCGTTATGTCGTTGCAAAGAAGTGATCATTTAACATCGGCTTACTTGTTGGTCATTGCCTCTGTGTCACACAAATGCACATTGCCACTCGAGAATCATTAATGACAGTTTGGGGGTCCTCTGTAATAGGATAAAGGACTTATCTGAGTTTTGTGGCTATCGTCTTAAGTAGCCCACAGGCGTCTGGCAGAGGGAGGCTTCTCTAATGAATCAAAACAAATATTTATATATATGTGGGTAATATACAAGATAAACTGCTCAGTACGAGTCTACAGGAGATCGCTAGACTTCTCCTCACTTCTTTCCCTCACTTTCTTAGATTGTCTCAGACAATCAAAGGTCTCACAATGACCTGAGATTTCCCACGGCCACACACAGGGGAGGACATTGTGTCTGGGCTCTGTCACCTGTGGGAGTCTGGGATGACTGGGAGTGTCTTTTGCCTTACACACACACAAACATGTACAGTATGTACATCCACACTCTCACAGGATTACCTAACCAGGTGAGACTGAAAACCACAGTGTTCAAAGTGCCAAAGGAGGGAAAGCAGACACCGCACACTGACTTTTGTTGAGCTTAAGGAACTGACACTTCAGGGATATTCCATAGGTCAAGCACACCAGAGCCATTATAGCTATACTAAATTATACAGATGGGCTCTGATCATTACATGACTGCATGAATATAGAGTAAGACATTGTGCTGTTTTGACCATCACGGAAATTGTTAGAAACAAGTTGTATTTTGATATAACTGACATAAGTTACCTTTACCACTACTGTCCGCTATCCAATTAGTGGCAACTTTTATTTACAGGTGTGTTTTCTGCTCAGTTTCCGCTGGTTTTGGCTGTGACACTGACTAAAGTCATCCTAAAAGACAGCAGGAGGTCCAGTAGCATCTTTACATGCGGACAATCCAGATTATCTAAACCCCCTCCCATGGAAGAGAGATACTTCAGGAGATTAGACAGGCAATAGTTTACTGTTCAGGGCAAAGCCAAGCTGGGACGTCTGCCCACCAAACGGCTAGGATTTGTGCAGTGTGTGCAGCGGTAAAGTGCGCAGCAATCAATAGAAGCACGCTCACACCAGGTGGACGTGCAGAAGACTCACTGTTAAGCTGATAAACGTTTTGGCAAATGCATGTGGGTGCTGATGTTTCTTTACTAAGAAGATAGCAAAGCTAGGAAAGGTTGTTGCGTCTCTCACTGCAGTTTTCCTAAAGGAAAAATGGTCATGGTATAGATGCAGCAATAAGAAAAGTGTTGAAATGGCATTGATAAAGGGAAATAACTGCACTCTAGCTTCAACTGGGAATTCAAGGGCACTGCAGCCAACATTTACTTTGACATAAACCAGTTACATTTGTCATCTTCCTAACAGCCGGCCCAAAGAGTAATGAAGACCAGAAGAAGTTGGCAGTTCACTACACTATATCTCAGCACTACCAGGAGAATGTTTTCATTGAGGGCAGCAGGCCACAATACCTGGAGGACCTGCACACGGAGGCTCAGGAGGGACTCAAGATACAACAGGAGGAAGGTCAGATTCATTCAAATGCTCTTTACACTCAATATGAAAACACATCTGTTAATACTGTTTTAACATACTGTTTAATATGTTTTATACACGTGACAATCTGACAATTGTGATTGAGGTTTGTAGGTGGCTGTTATGAAGGTTACCAACTAGAACTAATAGTTTACCCACCATCTACAATTACATTACAGATTGTAGATACTATATGTATATAGATAATTATGGTTTTATGGTAGTTTTGTGTGGTTTATCCATTTGGTCTACACAGAAAACAAGAATGGACTGAACTTCCCCGAAGATGAGAGCATGGCTGTGAGTACATCAGAATTCTGCAGATTCATGTTCCTGCACTTCCTACACACATACAAAGCCACTAAACTAAATACTGTTGTTTATTTGTGTGTATGTGTCACCTGCAGTCCACAGACAGCCTCTGTCCGGAGCAGGATATCAGCTCCAAGGACAAAGGTTGCTCTCCAGAGCCACGATCTGCAACCGAGAATAGTGATACCACAGCAAGTTGTGCTGTGTCGACAAGGCCTGTGCTCACACACCAAGGTAAACAACAGCCCTATCTTGCATTCGCATCTTGTTCATCCCGGGAAAATCGAGGCTAATGCTTGTTAAATCACTGGGATTTTTCCCAGTGATTTAAAAATGATTTAAAATCCCTAAGAACAGTCAGTGCCTTCACTCTGAAATACATATTTTTTATATACTTTACTGAGTCTCAGTGCGTCGTTCCAATTATTCACCAATCCGTCTTCAGTGTTGAAACATAGTCCTTTTGAAAGCCAGTTAAAGTAATATAATCCTTTGTTTTTCAGGGTCCACATTCAAGCCACTGAACCCAGTGAAAAGGTTAGAAAAGAGCAGAAAGAGAAATCGGAGGACTACCATCATGGGTATTCCCAACCAAGTTCAGAAAGAGCTTGGTATGTCCACATCTTTGATATGCAAAAGTAAATAATGGACATGATATTTTCATTGTGATTAACATGTTGTCAACATTATCCACAATCTTTCCAGCGCTGCACAGGAGCTCCACATTCCAACCACTTGTTTCTACCCAGCTCTCTAATCAAGATGGACAGGTCAATGACAACCAATTAGGTGTTGATACTCCTACTGTTGATGGAGGGACACCAGGAGTAAATAAGGAGGGAGCCAGAGTGAACATTTCAGAGCTGGAGGTATTACTAATTCACTCAGAATAGTTCTAATACACATCATAATTGTTGTTTTTAATCACGTATGTCCTCTCGCCACTCCTATGCAGGCATCTAGAGATCAACAGCTGCTGTGGAATCACCTGCAGGCAGCATACCAGGAAGAGACTCCCTTTCACCACCAGACCTTTGGCTCCCATCTATGCCCCACATCCACACTCAGACCTAAGTCTGTTGCTGTCCCGGGCCTAACTAGTTCATCTTCATTCTCCTCTTCAATCATGCTTAGCTTCCTCCACGAACCTCAGGTTATAATAAAATCACACTGTTACGTAAAGATTTAAAATCAATATCTTACATGATCCTGTCCCAATCACTATTGATAGTTACCTATTCTTTTTTTCCAGGGCCCAGTGATGTCCATATCTCCCCAGGCCACCTACTTGTCTACAATCATCCCAAATGCAGTTTTGCCAGCCTCAGTAGAAGTAATTGAAATTGACCGCAGTAGTCAGACTCGTGGCAGCAGTTTAAACCATGGTACCAGTGTTCGCACTGTAAGCAAAAGCAGCCTAGACTCATCTGTCAGCCCTTTGTTGTCCAGAAAGTCAGATGGTGACAGTGTCCAGACTGCCCATTCTCATGACAACTCCACGTTAATGCCCACATCAGCTTCGGGATCAAACTGGAGTGAGTCACATTCTTCAGAGACTATTGCTTTAAACCCCTCCCAAGCCTCCTCTAAGGGGAGCGCACACAGTGATAACTCCCAGAGAGTCGGACAAAATGGTGACCAAGATTGTGCCAGTCTCCATAGTTCCATTAGTAGAATTAGTAGTCCCAGCAGTAAGAGTGAAAATTTTGTCACAGTACTAGGGACCGAGTCTGGTGTATCAGAAACAGTAACTGCAGTTGAAGAGACAAAAAACAAATGCAACTCCTCCCGTGGTCTTTCAGTTACGAAGACCAAACAACCACCAGCACCTCCAAGGAGAACAAACTCCTTGCATATTAACAAGATAAGGAGTGATGCCAGGTTTCTGATGGACAGCAAAGATCTCAATGACTCTAGAGAAGTGGCCATAGATTCAGTCCTCAATCCTGATTTTAATGCTGCAGGGTGTCAAGATACTTCCTTCTGTCCTTCAACCTCCTCACAGGCCCCCTCTGGCAAAGCTGGAGAAGCGGAGCAACAGCCAGAACCTAGCAACTCCTCCCCAGAGAAAACTCGCTCAGAAAGTGGGAAATTTGAACGGACCATGTCCCCTTCCAGTGGGTACTCAAGTCAGAGTGGAACCCCAACACTTTCCCCAAAAGGGATCTCCCCAACATCCCCAAACAAACAAAGCAAGAAACCGGTCAAACCAGAGAGATCAATAACTTGGGCTTCCTCAGCAGCTTCCCCTTTCTCCTCTCTTACTTCTCTATCTTCTGGTGCATCTGAGCCGGTCACTTCTGATGTTTCCAAAGATAGCCCCGATTTGCTATCACAAGGATCGCCAATAATTGCTTCGGCAAAAGAACACACTGCCAATAACATTTCTTCAACCTTTAGAGCAGAACTCAGAGAGCTGTTGAATATCCCACCACCACCAAAAGTCAAAGCACCATGTCCTCCTCCTCCAGAGACATGGGTCCAAAACAGACAAACCTTTGAGCTTCTTTGTGGGCCTTGCCCCACTATCAGCAAAGTGAACCAGAAACCAGAACATGTGCAGGACAGAAAAATTAGACAGATGGGAACTCAGACTGAAGATTGCAAAGAGATGCAAGTTTCACCTAAAAACAAGACCTGTAAAGAGAAGCCTGTGTCTTCAGAAAGCAACGCCAAGTCAGGAATATTGTTAGCAACAGGTCATGAAGGTGTCCATGTAGAGCTGGGGTGTGGAGAATGTCCAGGTAAAGAACAAGAGAAAGTGAAAGAAAGTGTAGATGTTCAGAAACAAGAGCAAAGTAAAAGCCCTGTATTAGAAGACCCAGTAAGTCAAGAAACAACTCCAAAGAAAGATCCCCCTCCTGTAATGAAGAAACCCACAGTGGTACCATGCAGAAGAGAACTGGTGTCAACAGTGCTGTCTGTTGATAGAAATGAAAAGGAAACAAGTGCAACAATCAAAGTTAATTTACCTGTGGAGGACCGTCCAACCTCTCCACAGAATGGGGTTATGGTTTCAGTTGACACAGACAAAAGTGAGGTCGCACCCATGAAGTTTCTTTCATTAGAGGTCCCTACAATTAGTAAAGTCTCGCCACCACCTACCCCTCCCCCTGCATACCATCCTACACCTCCTCGATCAAGAAGAACATCTCCATCATCGGTATCCATGCCATCACATAAACTGCAGAGAGTGCAGGAGGAGATCCACGTTGTAGAATCTTGCTGGCCGCCTCCTCCTCCTCCTTTGGAAGGGGACCCTGTCTTTGATGGAGGTGACGAGGTAGACTTCCCTCCACCTCCTCCACTCCTTGTGACAGAGAGTGTGCTAGATTTGATGGACAGTTGCATGACAAAGCAGGGTGTCTCAACAACACCCACAGAGGAAGTTGGACAAACGGTTGAGGATTCTGGTGAAACTGTGACATTTGTACATGGACAAATTCTAGATATGACTATTGCTCCACAATCAGTAATGACTGACAACATAACAAAGGTTGTCTCACAAGTTTCAAAACCCAGCACTGCTAATGAGAATTCTTGCCAGCTGGGGCAGAATGTTTCCTCAGCTTCAGACAATGTCTCTCCTCCCCCAGTGGAGGTGTTGCCTTTTATCACAAATGCAATAGCAGAGAACTCTGTATCAATCTCTGCCTTAATTCCTTCAAGCAGTTGCCCTAGGCAAGAGTTTCTAAAAACTGAAAATCAGTCTCCCTCTGAGCCTCCAGTCAGTGCCCAACTTCGAGCTCTAATTACAGTTCCATTGGCACCCCCTCTACCTGCAGAGAATTTTGCCCATGGGGTTAACTTCAGAAGGCAGCCCAGTCAAGGAAACCGAGACACCAGAAACAAGGAGCTCCTTTCCCGCCATAAAAGTGCGCCAATTCCCAAAGAGGATGCGAACATACCTCTTGTTACGCCCTCCCTACTTCAGATGGTTCGTCTTAGATCTGTCAGCATGACTGAAGATCAGGTGAATTCTCCCTCTGAGGACAAGCCAACAAATGATAAAGATCCAATTCAGGAGAATTGTCAGGTTTCAATCTTAGGAACTCAGAACACTCCACAAAAGCCCATTCGCAAGTCTCTGTCTCTAAAATCATCACCCCAGGCAGTAAAAACATCACCTGTGACACTAAGCACTCCATCCATGCGCTTACAGGAGGCCATACGTATGAAAACTGCAGCCATGTCCTCCAGAGATGGTCTTCCATCCCGACTGAATGTGAGATCGCAGACTTACAGCTGCATCAGTGAACCAGGAGCTCCATCTCTGAAATCACCTGAAGGACACGATACGCACAAGTCCCCAGCTTCTACCGCCAGCTTTATCTTCTCCAGGAGCACAAAGAAAATTGTCATAGAGGCTGCAGTACCCTCATCTCCTGAGACTCAGGCAAATCTGAAGCAAAGCTTGGCAGCTGAGCTCATGCAGGTATCTGACCAATCAAGAGCCACTGCTCTCTCCAATGGTGGGGTGAAATGTGACAAGGTTCCTCCACCAGTTGCTAGGAAGCCAGCACATGGCAACATCAGCTTTTCACAAAATCACACCACTTGTCCAGAAAAGAGCGAGTTTGGTGTTGATGGAACTGGAGCAATAGAAGAACAACATAACAGAGAAGTGACATCTTCTGAGATAAGTAAGAGCATCATTATTTGTAACCATTATTCTCTGTCATAGTATCTGTGAGCCATGACATATAGCCACCACCGTCATCAGTGTGTTTCAGTGTACTGCTGCTGATTGTGTAAACTCACTAAGGCTGAGTCAGTATAAATCAATAACTAAGGTGTCAATTTGTCAGGAAAAAGCAGAATGACAATTCTAACATTACTAGGATCTTAAACAGCAAGGCAGTGTTTTAAATAGTAAATTTTGTGTTCTCCATACCATCAAGAGATAAGTGCCCACAAATGCTTCTCCACATAAACACAACACGGATGCTTCTAACTTGCCTACAGATTTTTGCAGTCAAATGCACCAACATGTGCTTCTGTCGCCCTTAACCCGAGATTTATGATTATGTCTCAGTAACTGAATTAGATTCGGACAGAATACTCATTACATGTGTTCCTGTAACTGTATTATGTCGATGCCACAATGTCTAACATCCTCTTGTGTCTCCCCTGCAGCTACCAGAGTGACAGTGGACACAATTGAAACACTGTTTTGAAAGACCACAAGCAAGTAAAAGCATGACTCACAGCAAGGACTGACATTACTGAGAGACATTTAGCTCAGTTGAGTGTTGTGTGTCTTTTCCGAAAGCCTTAGCCTGTAATGGCCTTCCTACATATTTATGCAAAAAAGGTGTTGCTCCTAATTTCTTATGATAGCTTTATTCAGGGGTATTTTTCTAAGCTATAGTTGATCTCTCATTAAGCCCCCCTCAGGATGATACTGTGTCCATTGGCTGAACTGTAAATACTTGGCTTGTGTGAGATCACCTCCTAGAGGCTAAATTAGGTAGTGCTCACTGCAGCAGAAATAATTTGAGACCATACTGACAAAGCATTTCTGTAAAGCAGTCAATTATTTCCACCGTCTTTTTCTCCCGTTGTATGCATCATGATATGATTTCCGTGTGGACAGTGACACCAACTACAGAGAAAATCTGCATATCATCTCTTCCTTTGCTGAAAGACTAAATTTAGCTTATTCCAGTTTGGACACACATCTAGAAATATAACAAGAGTGATGTCATTTAGGGCAGAGGCACTTTTGTAAAGCTATAGATGTTAAACCGTTAACACAGAAAAGCATTTTACAGCAACTACTAAAATCTTATTTAGATGCTTCCACGGTGTCCACAATCTCTGCTTGGGTTTAGTGATCATCCCCAAACATACATACTATGAAGTAATTCTAGGAAAGCAGACAAGTATATTTATTTATGTGTCAGTCACTGTCAGTCACCTTTTCATACCAAATACAAAATATCTAAAAATCCACTTTTAGGGATAAAGGGGTGAAGACTGGCCCTGAATAATGATTCGTACACTGGAGTAGACATATTGTGGGGTCAGTGTTTTCATTAAAGTGTTGTAAATCTCCATTTTTTGACCCCAGTCTTTTTGGTGAAAAAAAAAAATCAGCTCAACTATTTGCACAAAATGTTTACCCAGCAAAAACATTGGTGAGTGAATTATATTGACTCTTCATAATAAGTAAAAAATCTAGATTGTGTACAGTTATTACTTCTATAAATAAACTCAAGTGTATTAAAAATGCTGCTTCCTTCATGTGCTCTTTAAATGCAGTGTAAAGACACGTAGTTACCACATATTACTCAACACTGCCAGTTTTACACATTGCTCACAAGTCAGAAATATTATATTCCTGTAGACCACAGACCTTAAGTGTTTATTTCAAATTAGAGAAAATGCATTGCATGTTTACGATTATGACAGATAACATCCAGGTAATGATCTCTGTACACTAGCTCGAATGCAACCGTTGTATAGTACAAGGCTAATAGATACCCATTTATATATGTGTATATTTATAGACATTTGATTTCTGAAAAACATTCTTATTAATCAGGTTTGGCACACTGAACACTGCCCTGACATTTATTGTGAAGGCAAACAACACACTGCGACTTAAGTACTGAATTACTAATTCTCTTTTCAAACACCTGAGGTTCCTCATCAGTTACTTCCAGGAATGAGCAACATTCAAGTAATCAAACCTTTATCTAAATAGTCCCAGTGACTTTTTATTTGCAGCATATTTGTTGCATTTGTATATTTATGCGCATTGGAAAACTGTACTATTAATGCTAAGTTAACAATGAGTAACGATAATTAAATCACAGGTTGTTTAATTACAATTTTTAAATGAGAGATATTTTTCCTTATGATTCCAAATAAAAGCAACTGCCTGTTCAAAGTTTCTGAGACATTTGGCATCAACATCACAAGATTTTTCAAGAAATGTCCATTTGCAGTGTTGATGCTGTGGTGACTCGGTGATGAAAAGTAGTCTTGCTGTGATGGGGGCAGCAGGAGCAGCTTCAGTGGTAGGTGTAATGTGAGTCTAGCTGATGTTGCCTCCTTTGAGTGTCTTACATGTGATCTGTCCGAGTTTAGTCATCAGCTGCTTGCCTTTCCACTGAGCAACACACTCGTCTGAGATTTTCAGGTCGACCTAGAGGAATACCAAAAAAACGATGAGAATCCTGTTCTGCAGATTGATGTTTTTATTCAACAATGGCATCGATCCATTTTGGAAAATGTTGCTGAATACCTACCCTATAATACACATTTTTTCAAATCTAATTTTACTCTTAGTCACAGCAGACAGTATAACTGATCATTTTAGGAAATGCTTAATAATAATATTAACACTGGCTTTATTCTATTCATGTCATCACAGTGAGACAGCACACTCCTGTCATCCAAACCAGATAAATGCAATTGGCCAATAAAACTTTTTCTTTATTCAATATTTAAAAATGTTATTTTCTCTACTCTGACATAACAAAATGTTTTCTATTTAAAGCTTATTAAGTAAAAAAGTGTAACGGACCTGTAATTTTTCCCACACTTTCTTCTTTGGGTTGAGTCTTTCCTCTGGTTTGTCTGTCTCATACCCCTCAATAAAGACCCGCTCCCCTGGCGATGAACCCTCTGGCGGGTCAAGAGGTTCCACCCTCCTGGGATCCCCGTCACTAGAAAACAACCCAGTAAGACAGAGTGAAGAAATGAATAGAGCCTGCGGGACAAGCTGTAATTGTTGCAAAGCAGAAGCAACACTCACATGGAGGCACACAGGAGCATGGCTTGAGACTCAATCCCTCGCATCTTCTGGGGTTTTAGATTGCACAGAACCAACACCAATCTTTCCTGCAGGTCCTCCTGTGAGATGTAGGCCACCAGCCCACTGACTACAGTCCTTGGCTCTGCCTCACCCACATCTATCTTCTCTAGGTACAGCGAATCTGCGTCTGGGTGCTAAAAGTTGAACAAAAAAAGTGTCTGAAAAAAAGCTCAGAATATATATCGATCATCTGGTGGGATGTGTGACTATCTGTATCTCCTACCTTCTCCACACTGATGATTTTGCCCACCCTGATGTCCAGTCTAGAGGGCACCAGCTCATCATCCTCTCCTCCTCCTCCTCCTCCTCCTCCTCCACCTGTCTTGGCACCTTTTCCTCCTGTTTCTAATCACAGAAACAAACATAAGTAACAGTAGTATAATAAATGACTTCTGCAAAGTGGCATGAGAGAAGGATGACGCTCACTTGTCTTTGATGGATCAGGATAGGCCAAGCTTGTGAGTTTACGTAGCTCAGGAGACTCAAACTTCTTTCTGATTGGCACCAGCAGTTGGTTTAGTGCAACTTCCACTGAGGCCTTCAGATCTCCTGGGTGGATCGACTAACAAGTGAAATGATCAGACCAGAGAACACCTTTAGCACAGCTCATATTCTTCAAATTAACCAGTTAGAATATGAATTACCTCCTCTGCAAAGTCTTTCTCCACCTCCTCAAACACCGTGTAGATTTTATCTCCCCCCCATTTAGGGTCTCTTTTGACGCAGAACTCTGAAAATGAAATTTCAAATCATTTTACATTATTTTTACAAAGAGTGGAAAAGTCAAATGTTTACATAACAGTAGAATATTTAAGAAACATTCTTTACCTCCTCGTAGAGGAAAGAGGACGTATTTGACAAACGAGAGGACTCCATTGTTCTGAATGTTGCCAGGCTCACAAAAAGCCTTCTTCAGCTTCTTCTTCACATCCTCTTTAGAGTCCAGCAGATCAATCTTTGACTCCTGAAACAACAAAGACATTGTGAGGTTTTGTCATATGCTTGACTTTTTACCCCTCCGTGATGAGTCAGCAACCTTACTTCTTCTGAGGAGCTCATCTTGGTCCCAGTCAGTCCTGGTACCATCGGATTCATCAGATGGGCACGCTTAGCATAACCAAGAGAGGGCAAGTACTAAAGACAAATAAAAAAAACCCATTTGATATATTTTTCTCTGGGGCACAGAGACATACATAGTAGTTCATTTGGTAAGACAGTTGTCTGAAAAAAAAGCTACTCCAAAACTGTAAAATATGTGTTTCAATACAAAAGAGAAGTGATAGCGCTGCTACTACTACAAAAGAAAAGGGTCAAATAAACATGTCAAGCTGAAGGAGGATGGTACCTTCTCTGCTAGTGTGAAAATCTTCCTTTGGTCAACTCCTCCAAACTGGGCATCCACCTTCAGATACTCCTCATCCAGAGCCTGGGGACAAAGACATGGTGCGTCCAGTGAGGAATTTACCACATTATCACATTGCATTCAGTAGCAAATATAACAAAAACTGGATACATCCAGTGGTTTAGTTTAAAGCATTACAATGTACAGGTTATTACCACAAACAAAAATTTGCTGATATTTCCTTTGTGATATGAGAGCAGACAAAGTAACCTACCACGGTTATGTATCAGCATGATACTACTACTACTCCATCTAAGACACTGCTGTTACCTGAAGTCCAGGGTAGAGCAGACCACTCAGCAGAGGATGCTCCACTTGTTTGACGACTTCTGCTCCAGCCTTCTTGGCATCATGCTCTGTCACCATTGAAGACAGACGGTATACATCCAGGGTAAACTCTCTAAAAACGTGAAAACACACAGGCTCCAGCTACAAAGTCGGTTTCGCAGAGTACATGCTAAGATGGTGGGGAAGTACACAACTTACTTGCTGAGCTGGTAGTCAGTTCCTTTAACAAACTTGAGTTTGTCTAGAGGTACACCAATGCTCTCCAACATGGCCTTGATCACCTGTTCATAGTATTTCACCCTGAGTTCCAGCAGCTCCCAGGGGGCCTTCATGTTATCTAGGTAAGCATGCAAGTCTGCAAAGAGTATAGTGACCTAAGCAAGAGACAAGACAAAAACTAATGGTAAGCAGTAAACTCAGAATATATTCATTTACAACAAACAAAATCTCCAATGAGAAGTTCTCACCTCACACCCAGCCTTGAGGAAGTCTGCAATCTTGGACATGGGGACAAAGTAAGCCACGTGAGGTTTGCCAGTGGTTGCTGTACCCCAGTACACCTTCAGCTCTCGCTCCTTTAGAACCTGCTTCAGCTTCTCCTCACCAAGGACCTCCTACAATGCACATATTCACACAAACGATCTTAGATTCACAAGAGCAAGCTTTACGACACATTCAGTCAGTGTGTTTGAATGTGTGTAGATGTGCCACCTGGAGGTTCCTGGTAATGAGGTCAAACTTCTCATCTGGACTCAACTGTTCTGCCATGTTGCATCAGACCTTCGGAGTGGGAAGATGAATTTAAGCATTGTTATGAATTAAATTAATCAGTTGTTTCATTTTCTCTTTGGAGTATTTATGAGTCAACATTAAATAACTTTCAGTTAAGCACAACTCAAGCGTAACGACAAGATACTAACATTTAGTTATTTCTCATAACTGATTTGGCAATTTACTAAAATAACATACAACGCTAAAATGGAGCAGTAATGGACGACAGCATTTGGAGATTTTAAGAAAACAAACTGCTTATATACCGAATCTATCAGGCTATAGCAAAAATACAGAATGCATCGTTAGCCATGTAGAAAGGTGACGTTGGCATAAAATTGTTTAGAGGTAAGGTTTAGATAGGAAACACAAATTAAATTAAAGTGAAATTTTCAATTATAATCACGCAAACCAAAGTCAAACAAAACAATGTATAACCTATACCTAACTGATGGCTCACCTTTAGTGTGACTGACGCTTGAAAATACCGGCTAGCGTTAGCGGTTAGAAGCTAGCTAGCAACAAAGCCATGTGTAGCTAAAGTTTACTGGCTCTGGCAATGTCTCTGGTTAAAACTAGGTTTAGTGTTTAGCAGCTACGTTCCCCATTTATCTGACAGCGAAATCACGCTATCATACAACTACATTGTACAAACCGGGACTTACCTTAATCCTGGAGATCTTACAATGAGACGTGGGTGAGGACAACCGGGACCTGTCAGTGTGTTGCATCAGCGGCAGATTCAGCTCCGCTATCGATTAGCTGCTGAGTCCAAGGGAAAAGCAATCGAACGCAGATTGGGCTACATCTTTAAATACAAGCTTAATTCTCACTGAATTCACCATAGCTGTCAAGCATACTGGGAAATGTGAGGTATTCTTTTCCTGTTTTTATCGGCATAAGAACGAGATAAATTGATTAAATTAAAAGTTATTTAAATTGACAACAGTGTTGCATTGTTGCCATCTCTTGCTGATTCAACTGCACATTTGCACATTCATGTACCTATAACAGACCTTTATGGTAACCAAGAGGTCTGAATTATGCTGATAAAATAAAATCATCACAAAATATGCACCACGTGTAAGCAGATTATCTTAAAACAGAATTTTTAACTAAACCTTTCTAAAAGGCAAGATGGTGATACAGGGTTCCCCATGGTTTACATTATACGCTAATAATACTTATTCTTATATTGGAAGTTTATATAAATTCTTATTACCCTTCAACTGATACTGAGTGTTTGTTTTCTGGAGGCCCTTCTCGGTCCAAGGGCCCTGCTGTGACTGGCTGGTACATGCCAGCCTCACAGGCTTTTCACAAGTAGACCTATTATATCCTACTGGAGGCATCTTGTTAAACATATACATGTCTACATTCCAGCTTTTGTCTTTCTATCCATATCATCCATATATTTTCCATGGAAAACTCTATTAGCAATTCACTCCCTATAATAGTACTTATTACCAACTAAGATGTGTTCTTACAGCACTATGTTTCATGAGTGTATAGATTGTTTGAGAAGAGGTCAAAGTCATCACATGATTCTTTAGTAACAAGAGGATTTAAAAATATCGTGTTTTATTCTGTCATTGAAGTCGTATGATCATGAAATCATGAACACAACACGAAATTAAAAAACACATAGGACCAAGAGATCTAGTTTGTAAGTGAGTTCTTGTTAAAGTCCACCCAGGCCTTGGTATGAGTCAGTACATGTCAGGGGGGTTAGCATCAGAGGTCGGGCTCCAGCCGCGGCAGCACAGGGAGAATAAGGTTCCCGAACGAGGAGTCCTGTGTGATGAAGAAGCCCGATGAGTGGACGTGAGCGTGCTGCAGAGCGGCCTTCTGCTGGGCGGCGATGTGCTGCTGCTCCGCGCTGTCCCGCACCTCCTTCACACCGGATCTGGACGACAGGGCGATGTTCGCCCCTGGGCTGTTCATGGACTGGCTCTGCAGCAGCCGTCGCTTCTCCTTGTCCAGCTCCACCAGGATGGCCACCCGGGTCTTGTTCTGAAAGCCTGGCGCTGGAGGGTTCGCAGTCATGGTAACGCTAGCTTAGCTTAGCGCAGCAGTGTGCGCCGAAAACAAAAGCTTCACGGGTCGCTGTTAGCGTTAGTTGTTTACGTTATGAGGTTGTCAAAGTAATAATATCGCTGTAACGTTACTGCTCATTTGTGATATCCAAATATTTCTTCCTGTTTGAAGCTGTTGTAGATGACAGTGAAGCCACCTCCGGTTTAAGTGTCCTGCTTTCAAAATAAAGGCGCCTGAGTTGCAGCATGTTCAGGTTCAGTGCATATACAGCGTTGTGTTTGTGTTTCCTGGATCGTCTGTAATTAAGTGACGACTCCTCTTCAATACCCACGCAGTTTAAGAACATAACACACATTTTATGTTGTGAATATACCGGAAGCATGAAAGCTCAAATGTTTTATATCAATAATGGTGTCCAGACACAATCACCATTCAAATTAGAGGTCAAACTTAAATTGTAGCAAGCATCAAAACTACACAATTTCTATGCCAATAACTTACAGAATTTTTATTATTATTATTACATTATTATATGTTTAGATATATAGAAATGCAAATAGGAATAGGAGCATTAAAAGAAGCACTAGGTGGCAGTAACTGTACAGTGAGTATGTCCCATAGTTGTCCTAAGATTGGAAAAGTACTTGTAAGTGCTTACATATACTGTTTACATTCCTTAGCAGCCAACATATAGTATTTAATAATTTCTTCACATTATGTCATTGTTCTGAATGATAACCCTAACCCTTATTCTACATATTAGTTTTTCTTCTATTATTTCCCAACATGATCCTAATCATTTCTCCAGTACTCCCCAGTTTTATATGTCTTGAAGACATGTATTGTGTATACCGAAGTAAAAATATTGTTGCTAATTATCAGTGGTATGAATTAATGTATTATTATTTATTTAATTGTTTTAAGTAAAGAAGTGTTGACAGCTTGTTCACAATACACTATCGATTAGTATTTATTAACAATATTGTGTTCAACCTCAATTTTACCTTAAATAACTACAGTACAGTAAACATGTTACTTACAGTCACAAATACCAAATATATTTACAGGTTTACATACAATATATACATATGCACAGGAGGCATGTACACAAGGCTTGTGTGTTTTCCTGTGGAATTAAAGCTCACATTTGGCTACAGCCTCGAGAGTAATGGGATAAATTCACAAACAGGTTCAAAAAAGACAATATACTGAAAAAATAAAACTGTGATTTACAGGATGTACAATTAATACAGGACTGTGTGGAGAATGGCACCATGTTGGCATGTACAGTATCTACTATAGATATAAGGAAAATAAAATAATAAAGTGAAAGAAAATATGATTGGCAACCCAGTTGTCAGGAACATGTTGAAGATGTAACAGTATGTATAACATATGACACTTTATGTACACATTTCCATATCAACAGATATGAAATATGTCAATCCTAATTTTCATTTTAGGGATTGAGATGATCATAAAGCATCCTACGCGTTCCATCAATAAACATACATCAGAAAAATTCAAAGGGAGACATTAACTTCACTACCCCATCTTCCAGTTCTCGTTTTTCAACATTTATGTTTCCCTTTTTGAATGCATACGGAGGAAAGACAGACAATTTTGACTCACATCCTATTTTTTCTTTTCTTTTTCCTATTTTTTTTTTATCTCATTTTGAAACTGGTAATTTATTGTAAGAAACAAAAGTATTGAAATAGATGCGAGTTTCCAGTAAACATGAATTCAAAGACAGTAAAATCCAAAATAAATATTTAAATAATGATATCCCTAAATTAGATACCTTTCTCCTCAATATAAACAACATGAAAGCTTACCCAGACGTAAAGCCTTTCCTGTGTTCAGTAGCCGTCCTATAAATAAGATGGAAATAATGCAATTGTTGGATAAATAATGCAGTTGCATGTGCAAACTAACTGCTTTTACTATTGTAGTGGTTTCTGTACTGGAATGGGGAACTAAAATGAGCCCTTCAGAGCACAGCTGTTATCCTCCAGTTCTAACATCACATTTTTATGGCTTTAAAAAAACAAAAAACAACAGAAATGAATCCAGTAGAATGGCTATTAGTGACTGACTTAATTCAGTAACCTATGAGGAGAAATTATAAAATCACAAAACAAATTTAAACATTTTCAAAATACACACCAAGTCAGTGACTTAAGAGCATGTGACCAACACGTGTCAGTTTGTCAGTTTTGCATGTTTAACCCTACTAGGGCTGAAATTAAGGCATTATCGCTGTCTGTCCAAGTGTGTCATGTTTACACCTCAGAACTACAGTCGTAAGCGCAGTGCTGAAGGTCATTTGTGCCCGATGGGGTATGTAAAAAGATGGAAACTGATCAGCTCCAGTGAGTAGCACCAATAATGGCAGCACTGACAAAACATGCTCTCATCACATTTTATGGTCTGCGCAATTTTCATCCAACAACAAAACCAGCCTTAAATAAAAATCAGCAGCACTCATATATGTACAAGTAAGGCTTCTGAGATCTGACTGCACAAAAGAGGAGAGTGAATTTCATGCTAGGAGAACATGTTTGTTTTAGCAAAGGCTTCAGAGTCACTGAAGAGATTACACTTGAGAGTCCATCAAGTTTTGAAGATGTGGAACAGCAGCGGTGTGACTGGACAAGGCAGTGTCTGTATGGTCCAGCAGGTTCAGGTCCGTTGGTCCCGCCCAGTGCAAAATGCTGTTCAATCACTCGATTGGTGTGGAGGTTTTACTAAAATGTGCTACACAGTGTTACCCAATTCTGTCGAGTCTGTTTCTGAGTCTGCCTCATTGTCCCTAAAAAAACAAAAAGCGTTTTCAGCTGGAGTTTTGCATCACAGTCAAACACGAACACAGGACAGTAAAGTAGTTGATGTTAATCACACAGACTTACCTCTGTTCCTGTAGCAGTTTGCGGTTGCCTTGCCTCCGTTCCTCATCAATTGGATAAGAGTACAATATGCAGAGGCCGACAATGATGAGAGCTACAGGGGCGGCCGAAACCAGTATCTTCAAGGTTATGCCCACTGCTTCGGGTTGAGAGCAGCCTCTACTAATGTATCCTGCAAAACTAACAGAGAGAAAAAAACAGTATGAAACTTTAAGTATCTCACATCTTCCGACATTGCAGCTTTAATGTTATATGTAACTATAGCAAAACAAGAAAAAGGCACACAACACTGCGGTAGAGTCAAATCATGTGATGTGTGCACACATAATACTCAGTATTACAGCCTCACTGTACTTTTAATAATGAAAGAAATCCTCTGCTTTGATGTAGGATTTGGGTGCTGGGAGATTAGTCTCAATTAGAAATTATTCTTTATTGTACTGATTAAAAAAAAGAAAAAAAAACAAGAGAAGATTTACATTACACATTTACATTGTGTGTTCGGGTGAGTACTTACTCTAAACTGAGAGTGGAGATGCCCAGAGAGACTCCAGAGGCAAACTTGGTGAAGAAGACGTAGAACGAATAAAAGAGAGCTTCGTGGCCGGTGGACTCAGGGTTCTGCACTTGGAAATCGTCAACAACGTCAGGGAGCATAGACCTGAGAGCGAACGTTAGGGACAGAAATGGTTTTACACTTGAACAGTAGATAATAGCCCACTTAAAAGCTAAGCCCGGTTTTATTAGTGGGGTCTTACCAGGGCAGCAGAAATGCTGCAGCCACACCGACCCCAGCAGCAAAGGACACAATGTATGTGACAATCAGGTTACTCTTCAGACACACTACCAGGATCATGAAGGGAACCACAGCCTGTGGAGAACAGAAAACATTATTAAATATAGGTACTAACATACGCAGTGTATGGACATAAACTGTCCTTCAGAAATGTCAGAACAACAACAAGGTTTAATGCTAAAAGTTTTTAACGCAGTTTTCCAACAGCTCCTATAATAACATGATAATTTCCTGTCTCCCATCAGCCTCACAGGCTTCGAGGGACAGGGACTTACCAACGTGCCAGTATAAACGGCCGTCTTCTTCCCAAAGCGAGTCAAAAACCACTGCCAGAAGGGGATGGCCAGAGTGGCGGAAAGCTGATGACGAAAACCAACAAGTCAACACATGTTCCTTGGTTCTTCCCACAACAAATATGAGCTCAATCTTATGCAAAGTCCACATGAGTCATGCTAATACTAGACGGCAAAGGCCCACTCAGATCAGGATGACTAAAGTAGAGATACACAAAGCTCAGGTGCAACATGCAATCTAACCTTTCTTGTGGATATGAGTGAAACACAAAGCTGAGAGGTAAAACCATCCTCTTAAAAAAACACTAAAAATTAGTTTAAAGTGGTTTCTCGCTACAACTGTGCATCTGTGTGACTTTATCTTAATAACAGACACGATAAAACGTGCTTTACACAGCTGACAACACTAAGGAGCACAACGTTGCTACTACTTGGTCTCATGCTGTGCTTCCTCACACTCAAACTGAGTTACTAGTCTTTATACAATGCCCGGTAGTGTGATTAGTTTGACTTATCTTTGATGATGAAATCCTATGTTCTTCATCTCATCAAATTACTGACTTTGAGGATTAGGATCACAGTGTTGAAGTTCATTTCACTAAATAAATGTACTTTATAAAAATAAGAGGGGCCCTGCCTTGGCTGCATAATCCTTTCCATGAAGTAAAGGATCAAAGCGTGTAATATTTTCAACCCCTCTAACCTGTGCTTTGTCACTCTGTACAGTTCTGCTGTGCGTGTTACAGAATGCACATCAGCCGATTAACTGGGTTTAAAATCAGTCTGCATCTGAAGTCTTATTCTTTGATAGGAGCTTTTTTTCCCCTCGATGCAGCTTCATATAAAAGAGAAGGGTCAAAGAAAGACATGAAAGCCAATGGGGCTCCTTTTCTGTCTGTGTGAATGAGGCAGAATTCAGGCAGAGGAGTCAAACAGGACACAGATCATGGAAATGAGTGTTCAGGAGACACTGTAGTCTTCCAGAGTACAGAGAAGCTTTGGAACTTAAGACAATTTATGTGGTCGTCCAGGGAGGACACTTTTGTCTACACTCTTCCACACAAATGGGCCCCAGCTTTCAAATAATAAAGGAAATAGCCTTTGCTGCAATAGCAGTGCACCTCTCCGTGTGCTAATGCCACCTCTGTGTTTGTTTGTGTGTGTGTGTGTGTGTGTGTGTGTGTGTGTGTGTGCGCGCATGCTCACCATGATCACCAGTAGAATATTTTGGAAGTCATTTCTGAAGCCAAGTGTTGAGCTGCAGAACAGGGCAAAGTTTCCCTCCAGGAGCTGTGGGACCAAACATACAGACAAACAGAGTTAAACCTTAGAGCTTCAACACACAAATAGCACATGTTGGGCCAACTCTGCAGGCACCAAGTAAACATCTCGTGTGGAAGCACAAAGCGGCACATGACATTCAGCATAACAACTCTGTAACCAAAAAATGATCTGGTAGATGACACACATGGGTAAAACTGAACATACACTAAGCCGATAAAAATAATGAAGTGCCTCTGTCCTCACCATGAAAGCCAGTGAGGTAAAGAGGAAGACCATGATCAGTTTGGCATATGGTCCGTGCCCCATGATCATCTTAATGCCCTGACAGAACGACATTGGCTCCGACCTGGGACGACAAGACTCTGGAAGTAGGAACAAAAGGAAAGAAAGAAAAAAGCAAAATTATACCCATTTTCAAATATTCTAACATCTGTTATTTTTCACAAGGCATTTAAAAAAGGCTGCTCACAGCACACAGTCATATTATAGCATGCTACTGTGAATCCACTGGACTTCCCCAGAAATGTCAACAACAGCTCTGTCACATGATAGACTGATGTTTATCTACACCCAAGTAAGTGCACCTTGAGGAAATGAGTGTTTTGGGAACTGGGTCTGCTAATATTTAATTAACAAGAATCGTTTTTTACCTTTTTGCTCTCTTACGCCGTAGAAAAGAACAACAGCGCAGATGACGTAGATAAGACTGATCACACCAGAGGCAATCATATAGGCTGCCCTCTGTATACACAGAAGAAGAAAAACAACACAACATTCAACAAACTACTCGTTTCCCATTTTGCTTGTTGTTTGAACGGTAATGTTGTTAGCGTTTGTTTACCGTGTGCTCCAGGGAAATTACAGGCTCTGAGTAATTGAGTCCACCAGACATTGAAGTGTTGGTCACCTCAGCCACGATGTCACCAGGTCCCGGGAGGCAGGGTGCATTGGCCATGCCGACTATCTGCCCCTGGATAGCTGTAGCCAGCACAGTGCCCAGAACCTCCACGGTCATTCCTGATTGGAAGACATGTTGAAGTTGGTCTACTCACAGAAGGTGAGGTGTACATTTACTGTGTAACTATTTTACATGCCAACTGAAATACTCACTGTACGCTGTGGCCGAGTCCCTCTCCTTCTGCTCTGAGCTGATGAACATGGTGAGAGCAGAGTACGGCACATGAAAGCACTGGAAAGAAACAAACAAAAACAAACATTAATTTCTTTTTTTCTGAAATGTGAATGCAAATGAAACCAATAATATATGTTGGATTTAGACAAATGTGTAAATTTGTATTCTTTTCAAGCGTGATACTGCTTACATCTCAGTATTGGAAATATGAAGCTACTAATGCTACAAACAAAGCTACCCACTGGAAACAGCCAGTGCGGGTAACTCCACTTACCAGTACCTGTATTGCATTTAGAAACAGAGAGTGTACAATGAGATGTCTGTGTGTGTTCAGGAGAGTGGTACTCACTGTCTGAAGACTCTGGAAGAGGCAGTAGAAGAAAAGGTACCAGATGACTTTGCCGTCCTCAAAGGGAGGAACATACCATATGAGGATGTAGGATATCACCGCCAGAGGGGTTGAGAGCAGTATCCTACAGATGCATATGGCAGACGAGGTGAGAGGGGAAAGGAACAGCAAGACACAACAACAACAACAACAACATTAGAGTGAAGCTCCCCGTAAACAAATACCAGTCTTTATAATGAGTGGGGCCATTCATTACGTAACTTATTGGGGTCTTTTATTTGAGCCTTTCATTCAGTCTGTTCCAAACTTCCCTCTGTGGTGTTTCAGTGGATTCAGTTAACTGTTTCACACCGTGATTCACTAATAGGCTCAGTGTTCCTGTTGTTCTCATGCAACTAACAGGTTGAGCCTGAAGTATGGCTCAGTCTGAAGGTTCCTGAATATTAGAGCATGCTGCTCTACATAACCAATTGTGTTGTTTTCTCGATTAAACAGACAAACATGTTATGCAGGTGCTCATATGAATAGGGACTGTTTTACTTTTATAAACACAGTCATACAGTCCTTTATTCCTTCCTTCCCTCGCATGTCGCATTCTGTAAATTCACGTGAGGTCATTTCAGAGGGGAAAAATGTTTTCAACCCACTGGTCACTTCCTGATATCGAGTCATGTTCCTGTGCTTGCTGTGGTTGCATAGAAGCTGTTAAATCAGATATGAGATTGTGAGTGCGGCCACACCTCTGACGTGCAGGAAAAAAATGGTTAGCCTGTGGAACAGGAAGCAGCCCTGGGGCATCCTGCTTGTAAGTCTATTCTCCCCAGGAACTGGTAATGACTTGTATGTCAGGTGATCCTCCCTTACTGTCAGGATGTGAGGCCATGCATGCGTCACACAACACCCCACAAACAGAAGCAACGTGCTATAGTATTATTGAACTATTGTGATGCAACAGCTTGCTTTGGAACCAGACAGCATGCAGTCAAAGTGCTCAAGAACAGATCAGCTTCACCGCAGACTCACTACTAATCCGCTTAATCCTATTTACAGACAAACTGTATGAGCTTTAAAAAGAAAGTGTCAGGCAGCATTCAGAAAACTCTCTCATGCCTGTGATGTGATTGACTGTACATTTGTGTGAAGCCACTGTGAGAGTGTGTAGGGTGGTGTGCAACCTAGAGCAGATGTTTTACAGTGGAATGCATCTTTAATGCTCACTTCCTCTGTGCTACATGAGATGGATAACTTGCACTGTACTTTGACACAGTGGGCCATGTAAGCACTGGCTGAATGCCACTGCTGGAGTCATATTTAAATGCACTTGGAAATAGTCTTGCTGACTGGGGAGTGGTGACTTTATCCCAGCAATTCAACTTAGCGAATGACAGTTTGGCATAACTGTAAAAACTTGTTTTGTGGCTGACAGCACCTTTTTCCATTCTCATTATTTTGACAGCCATCATTTGGCCCTGTGTGTGTGTATATGTGAACAGTTGTGATAACACAACCTACAGGTAATTCAAGACATCAAAGGACAAAAATTAAAATCATCTTTATGTTAAATTCCAGAGAAAGAAAATCCTGAAGTTAACAACAATCTCAAAGCATAGACTTTATTTGAACTTGATATTAGGTAAGAAATTAATTTGTTTGTGTGATATTAACTGTTTGAACGAAAAGCAGTCAATGTCTAAAGAAATTAATTTGAATGCATGTTTAAGGACTAGCAGGAAATATGCCGTATGTCACCGATTTGTCCTCAGAAACAGTGCAACTCTTTCTGCTCCTACTTGGCAACTTGAACTAAGGTGACCTCCAGGATTCCTCAGTCACTCTTTAAAAATTCTACCACAGCCTTCATAGGAAAGCCGACTCACTATTGGCTGAGGCAGATGGTGTGTTGTGGGCTCGACCAATGATGTGCAAGCATCGCTCTAGTCTCCCTTCCCCCACTTCCTACACACAGAATTTAAGATGAAGCAGCCGGGCGTTTCTGTGCCGGCATCCTCCCTGCTCACAGGCGTCATCCTCATCTCTTCACATCTTTATAGCTGAACAGATAATGTGACTGAACATTCCAAGCGTGCCACACCCGATTCTTCACCTACAAGCCCCCACCCACGCCCCATCCTTAACAACAAATGCACAAAAAATATTTCACCAAGCATGAGCACTATCCAGCATAACCCGGTTCTACGGCTTCGAATCACATCAGGACTTTACAGCTGGATGAAGATGACAAACCTACTATGTCAAGATGAGGGAGCTTCATTAGGCTGAGTAATATAAATTAAGCAAAAGCCAAACTGCCAACTGAGATGACACATTTTGGGGATTATTAATGTTGTGAAATTATACCTATGATACAGTATTCCTAATAACAGGTGGACATTTCAAAATCATTATATACAGAGGTTGCCATTAGACAAATAATAACTTTTAATATAATATGAACAAGCAACCACATATATTTTATATAGCACGCCTGTAATTGTTACTTTACAGGAACTGCTAATGAACAAATGAACCGGATGATAATTTCACTGTGCTTCAATTAATTATGTTGGTGTTCTCACCAAAGGTACACCTTAGGGAACATAAACAGAAAACTCTGAAGGGCACATCGGGGAACTCCTTCTTACACACACGGCACACGTTTTATGAGCAACGGGGGAGATTATATTTTTAATCAAGTAGGCAAGAGAGTAAATAAGCTACTGTAATACTTAGTCCTGCATCTCCCTGTGGTTCTCATTATACAGCTGCCTACAGCCCCTGAGACCATGCTTCATCAGTCCCCCTATCCTTCACCACTTTTTTCTTTTCCTCTACTGGCACATATCTGCCCTGATCACCTTTTGGAGGTACAGCAGGAGCTGCTAAAGGGACAGCAGCTCTAAAAACATCTTGAGTGCTGACAGGCAGTCACTTCTATATTCAGCAACTTACACTGACGCCCTGCATTACACTTCTCTCACATAACCATGTGAAATACAGCCCTTAGGAATGGATCAAGAGTTTCAGGAGGATCTCCAAAGTTTGACAATCAAAGAACCATGGACAAACAGAGTATATGCAGAACTAAGATAATTTCCATGTAGGTTGCTTAAACATCGAGAGGCGGAGATATGGGGGAGGGGATATAGTGGCTAAAAAGAAAATGGCCAGTAAGCTTTCTGGAAAAAAGGCCTCCCACTCCCACAGCCTGGCCGCCAATAGGACAATAATGCAAAGCAACATTCATTTCGCTCCAGGCTCTGCTGCTTTTCATGGGGAGCAGCCAAATTGCAGTGTACAAAATAGTTGGGTGTAATTCTTCATGTCAAATGTCACACAGCTGAAAATGTGGTCTCTATTCGAGCATACAGAGATTCCAGTCTCTGATTTCTCGAAACTCCTTCTGAAAACCGGTGCTTCTGGTCAAAAGCAGACTCAGTAACAGCTGGGAGTTATATTCCTATAAGCACCATACCAAAGAGCAGGCTGAGGAATATGCAAGAGCGCCTGTACAAACTCCTTCTATTTGCTAAGTTAAGGCTTGGTGCATTTTGGCTTCAGTGGTTCAGTCTAAACTTCATGGTCTGTGTGTGTACAGTGTGTGAGAGGGGAGGAAATGCAAATGGATATAAGCATGTGTGGACAATAAGGAAGTAGTACAGCAGTAATTGCATCAGCATGACCCATAGTAACTCCTCCTGGGAGATGCCACTGATCTAAACTGATTCCCAGAATGAAGCTCCACCCCCAAACACTGACACGTGTACAGGGTATAGCTGGAAGATTTCCAGCACTGCCACAGAGGAGGACAGACACCCCTTATGATGCATTTCCAAAAGCAGATAAGTATTAAAAAAGTGAAAGGTCACCGGGGTAAGAGAAAAGAACATTAGAGCTGAAGAAGGAGAGTGTTCCAGTGGAAAAATATCCAAGTCTAATAATATAAGCTCTAATTGTCATATAAATAAGGTCACAGCATTAGATTGTAGCTTGCTGGTTCCAGCTGGGTGTCAGACCTACCAGGGCAGCATGCGTCCATAACGTGTCCATGGGCTGCGTGACACCAGAAAGCCTATTGTGGGATCCGTTATGGCGTCCCATGCTCGACCCACGAACAAGATGATTGAGGCGTAGAAGGGGTCTAACTGTGAAAGCAGAAAACACAAAGATTAAAGAGAAACAATAAGGCAGTGGATTATTTCTAGATGCAATTCCTGTTCACATTCAAATCCACTGCTACCATAAATATTACTCCATATTAAGCCGACTAAATGCGATGAGCAAGCCGACACGTTATGCACAGCCTTATTTATATACAGTTGTGCCTCGGCAAAACATGACACCCAAGTTGTCATTACATTGAATCATGTTGAATTAGAAACGTGGCAATGTTACTCAACAACAATCAAGTCAAATATGTGACACAGCTCAGCCTGTGCCGTTATCCAGCACTGTGCGAAGGAGACAAGCTTGGCTGGAAGCCAGGCGCGATGAACGCTCAACTCTTGACTGTACAATCTACGTCATGCTGTGTCTACCAATAACCAATAATCAGCTATCTCGGTAGCCAGACAAAGTGAAAACCTGGGAAGCCGTTGACTTACACGCTATTTTGGCCTTAAACAACAGATTAGTGTCAGAACCGATTAAAGCGAGCCCCTCCTCATAGTCCCGCCATGCTGCGCACCCCAAAACATTATTATAACAAGCCCCCGTAAGCCCCTTGATACAGTGGAGCCCGTCATGAAGTCTGTAATAAGAACAAGACAGGAACTTTTTCCACCTCTTCATTTTTCCACAACAACCAGACCCTTTGTTGGCAAGACTTGGTGGTCACAATATCCTTTATGTATCCTTATGAGAGGTGCTTTGAGGATCATGTACAACTCCTTGCTCTCCAGTTTGTAAATCCCACCCAATATAAAGTAACAGGACAGCGACGTGTAGTATAGAGTAGAGGATGCACAGTACGTTGCCTTCTCCCGTAAAGTGATCTTTCAATGACTGTAGCAATACTTAGGATAGTGTTATTAAAATGGCAACAACAGCCTGGACAGAAGCGATCGCTGTGTTTTAAAATCGGCTCGACTGACTCACCTGTGCTACGTCCAACAGATAAATCTGCAGAAAAAAGCCCAGGGCACATCCTGTCATCTGGTAGGGTGCTCCTCCAATGGCATAGCATATCTTGTTGCAGACTGACAACCTGTTCCTATGCTCATGCTGTGGAAAAACAGAAAGAATACAGTTAGTCAAGAAAAAGTAAAAGATACAAATACAAAGATACAAAGTGGAATAAATGTAGGGACATTGACATAAGCACAACGTGTGTTATACACTCAATATATCACCTAGTAAGTATTTTCAGCTGCCCACAAAGCTTCTCAGGCTTTGAGAGGGCCTAGCCCATGTAATTATAGGAGTGGTCAGTTTTGCAGAACCAACAGCAGAACTTTAATCTTAATAGGGTGACCGCAGTAGAGTGGCGCACAGATATGCTCCCCAGGCTTGTATAGACGACTTTCTCAATGTATGTCTGAAGAATCTTCAACCTGACATTGCTTCAGTCTCCCGTCTCGCCCATTTCTCAGCAGTCAGACTAATACAATAACACATTTTTGAGTGGATTATAAGGAATGTGGTCCAAGTTCCCAATTGAGTATTTAAGAACTGAGAGTGCAACTGGTAAAAAAAAACTAATCATCGTATAAAACATTTTAAAGAAGTGGAGAAAACGGCAAATCGATGATCCTTCTTCTCCACTTTTTCTGATGTAGCTATGATAATTTCCTCAGACAGACTTTTGAACAAACAACTCTTTAAATAGAAACACATATCTCTGTTGATTAGTGTCAGGACATGACAAAACCAGTGCCACTCAAACCAATAGGCCAGGGTGAAAGCAGCATGAACTGGCTTAACACACAAAGAGATGTCAGTCTGGCCAGTGCTCTGACCACATAGGGGCGAGAACACTCCCTCCTCCCTGACCAATGGCAAGGTTGATTATTATCCGTTTGCAGACAGCATCCTCTCTGTTAGTAAAGTAAAGTTTCTGAAAAAAAGGTCTAATCTCTAATCAGAACACAACTTCAGTAAAATAAATGAGCGTCTGTCTTGTTAATACACCCAACTAAACTTTGGTTTAGGTGACAAATCATTCACTGGCTGAAATGAGAAACCAGCACCTTCAAAACATAAAAGCGATTGTTCAGACATGTATGACTGACATTACAACAGTTGAACCACCTGGTGATTTAAGTAACATCTCCATGGTAGCTGGTGCAGGGTTTCATGGATTAAACGTCTCCCTTTTTCCACTTCAAGCTGAACAATACAGCGGTAAAGGTTGTTCACTAAAGATTTCCCTCTACTCTTTTTTTCTTTGCAGACAGTCATTTTACTACAAGATTGCACAAGATTGTATTTATTTTTGCTTCTACTAGTCATACTGTAGTAACTGTATCTTGTCATGTCACAATCACAGGAATGCACCAGTGTGACAGTATCACTGTTTCTCTGTGTTATGATGGAGGATTTTTGCCAATGTCAAAAACTAAAACGTCCCAGTACCCATTTATTATATTTAAGGAAATGTGTAAGGTATTTTTGTCCATCTCTGTTATCACTTGCTACTGATAATGATGTGTTACTACTGTAAACCATTACATTAAGTCAGAGGTTAAAATGGCATTTTCATTTGGAATGTTCCAACTTAGAACAAGTCTTTTGGATTTGACGAATAACAAATGTTAAACAGTAGCTACAACGTCAGAAAACTCTTACTAGGAACGGGGTGTTCAGGGTAATTATCCTACCGCGGCGCGCGCCCGTGTCTCGACACGTCGCCTTGGTGAGCGCTTCCCCCTACGTTCCAAAAAATCGGAAATATGGGGATTACCATCGTAAATATAGTGATGACACGAAACTGAGTGTTTTTTTTTTCGCTGATTGTCATATTCATTTCTGAGTAGTATAATCATTCATAAATGTAAACAATTAAAACAGATAGTTTGCGTGTGTCGTCTCATGACAAGTCACAGCTGCCGGTGACTCCGTAAACGCAGCACTGAAACACACCTATCTGGAGCCTGAATCCCTCCACAGTGATATAAAGGATGTGGCCCAGATATCACTTATTTATCAGTCGACAAAACTCCACAGAAACACTCGTTTCGTCTAACTGGCCATTTAATTTGACCACGTTTGCTGCAGATAAGATTTGTGATGTGTGGGAGCCAGCGTGTGTAACTTTCGGTACTATACGATGATCGTCTTTTGAAAAGGTTAGCCGTTGAGAATGGGGCGCAGCTAGCAATATCTGGGTTTAAATATAGTTCTGCGTGGCTATGCTAACGAGAGCTACGAAAACCTCTATCACAACAGGCTATAAACAAATGATATTTATACGACCTAAACAGACTTTTTCTATACACTCCACAGTTTATGGTCACTTTTTTATGATTTAATGTTTAACGACTGTCTCGTGATGTGCAGGGGATCGGGGCTGGGTGCAATGAAAGGACTCGTTGAGAGCTACAAGCTGAAAGCTGTAGGGTCCAGTCAGTGCAGATTTGCAGCATTTCTTCTCACATTTGCGTTATTTAATACATTTTTCCGTACATTTAATATTTCCTTGAACCACCATCGAGACCTTATGATGCCAAACCCTCGTGCAGAAAGATGCCAACGAGCGCTCCGCGCGTGAGTAACGTAAGATGACTCACCCATACGACATGTCAATTTACTGATGTGCTCCCGTCATTCAAATGTTCGGGACACACTCTACTGTACAACACCCCTCTTCCTCGTATTGCGCTGTCTGTTGAGGCGAGTTCAATAGGAAACGAGTCACTAATCAGCATTTTGAATGAATGAATGAACTCACCTTCCTGGCGAGCTTGATGCCGTCGGACGCCGGTTTGTTCAGTAAGTTGGTGTTTGAGTATTGTTCACCTCCTTCTCCTTTTGCCATAGCAGAGGAGCTGGATACGTGGTTTAGTATGGTGCAGAAAAAGCAAGTAAAGAAACACCAAACAAGTTGTCCCGACAAGGTTTAAGAATCCCGTCCTATGATGTCCTCGTGGTCTACGACCTGTTTGAAAACTGAGATGATGCTGCTCAGGGTGGACGTAGTAATTTTTAGAGTTCCCCGCCCCTTCCAACGTGCTATTCACCCCATATTTACCCCGCCCCCCTGGGCGGGTCTCCGGGCTGCACCGAGCTGCATGCATCCTCATCCGTGGAAAGATCAGACATCAGATTTGCTCAGAAATTCTCAGTATGTGACTTTGACCTTTGTTTACGTTCCTTATTGTTAAATAGGTTGAGAAAGACGTCTCTTTTATTTCACTGTCTCATGTGTCTGTGTCACACCTTACACACCTTAAACAAACCTGCTGCCCCCAAAGCCTCAGAGGTGGAAGAGGTACTAGAAACATTTATCCAATGCAAATGAGGAATCATCTCTGTGTAGAAATACTCTTGTACAAGTATAAGTCCTGTACTTAAATGTAACTTAAGCAGATGCACTAAGCATGCATTCATAAGTTCATAATTTTTCATCTAGCTAATTTTAACAGTTTAGACTTAAAAACAGTTTTTTGGTGATACTGAATCTAAAAGGGTGTTTTTACTTGTAATTACTTCACACAGACAAGGATAAGGCCTACACTGATCAGATTCTGCAAAGTAATTACTAGACTGTTTAGTTTACAAACAAATGAAGTGGTGTTAAGGTAAAATTGAAATAGGCCCAGTATAATGTGCAAATTAGAAATATCTTAAAAATGGGGTCCTAATCAATTATTGGTGTCTTACAGGATAGATGTTTTAGAGTCAAATGAAACTGTAAAAGAACAGTTGTCTGAGTAAACAAATACAAAAAATACAAATCATACTGTAAAGGCAAAGACAGTATTTTTAAAGTTCTGGCTATGACTATTTGCATGTAGCTGTTGCCGCTCTTTTTCATTTTGCATAGGCTAGTCTAGTCTGTTAATATTGCAGATTATATGCCTATGTTTCCACGCAGAGACTACACAGGAAAATACTGCATAATATTATTGTATGGTACAGTAATGTCAGTGCAAATCTACATATACAAATACATTTTGCATAAATTGTGTAGTGTGGCAAATAGGTGGCCACGCAGTGTGTTAGTGTGTTTGCTCCGATGTGTGTGTATGTGTAACTCTGCCATCTCTGATCAATCCTGTTATATTTCAGCCTTCACAACCTCTGCATACTGCTGTGACCACCTACTGACCATTAGTGAAGCCCGTTCCCGTTTTAGCTTGAGCATCAAACAAGGAGCCTCCAGTATACTTATGGTGTATACATATACCATATCACAACTGGTCTGAATACTTGTCTATGTGGCTGGCAGGAACCTCTGGATTACTGAAAAAGTAAAGATATTTGTAGTATTTACTTATAGCCACGTATGTACACAGTCAATCCACCCCCACACACACCTAGCATTTGTACAACCACATGCGTCTGACCCTCCCATAGCTCAAACATGAATGCATTTATAATGCATCCTTATTAATGAACCATACACCTATTTATTTACATACACTTATGACAGACATTAGAGAGACTCTTCCAAATGCATGATTAAACTTTTAGTAGTTGAACCTTGAGCTTGCCAACACAGTCAAGTTCAGACGACACACACACACACACACACACACACACACACACATGCATGTGGTGTTAATCTGTATGGACAAATCAATGTCTGTCAACATCCTACAGATTAGATAAAGCAGTATGACCCGGCTGAAGTGTTGTTTGTATTCAGGAGATTTCCAACTACTTTAGTTCACTTTAGTTTTTCATTTCTCCACACTCACAGTTGTTCGCTAACCTTTGAGCTTATTTAAGTATAAATAGCACTTGTTGTTATACATCTGGAGATTACTAGTCTCTTGCAAAACCTGGTGCATATTGAAATATTAATATCAGCCCATAAAAATATAATCTGTCTCTATGGCTAATCACATCTGAAGGCACTTTAGAAAAAGGAGAAAAGTATATAGTTATAGAGGAAGAAACCCAACACTCTCCCTTGAGCAAGCACTGGGCAACATTGCAGAATGCAAGAAACCTCCAGCAGAACCAGGCTCAAAGGACAGTGAAGAGAGAGAAAAGAAGTAAAAAATAATAGCAAAAGACAAACCTCCTCATTCAGGATGAAGATTCCTCATCCAGCCAGACATTGGGTCCTGGCACCTCCCATGATGAGGACCTGGAAAAATATGCACACCTGGAAAAGAAAGACGGGCTTGGGCTTCTGTCTGTGGCAAAGAGCTCATCCATCCCATGTAGTGTGAAAACAAAAACACATCTTGGAAATGTCCAGGACAATTTGTAAGTCAATAAAGGATTTGGGGATCCTGAATCAATGTCTCTACAACACAGTTGTACTGGTACAGACATTTCAGTTAATGTAATGGCACAGATTTCATATTCTTAAATGCACATAACTATCAAAAACATCTTTCTTTTCTTTTTCAGTAGCACATTTTCAAATCATCCACAAAAAGAGGAGATTAAAAAATATAATACAAATATAACTATTATATATATATATATATATATATATATATATATATAAATATAAGGAAGAGTCAAACTACTTTCTAATCTTCTATGATTCCTGTTTTTAGAGGACATCAAGTGCATATGTTTATACCTTAATAACTCTCTTAATGATCACACTGATTAACCAGTATTAAATGCTGGGTTGCAATAACAATGCTGTGTAATTTGTCTGGCAAGTGCAGGTGCCCCAGGTGAGGTCAGTTATGCACGAAAATGGCCTGTTTGTGTTGTCCACTGTTCGCTAATACTGGGCTGGCTGAGTGAGCTTTTTATGTTATCTCCCTTGTGTGAGAGGGAAAATACCCTGTTACAGAAGAAGCTTCATCAGGTTCATCAAGTCTTCAGGTCTAGTTGCCTAAAGTCCATGTTACAAACAGATGCTCAAGTCCAAACCCTATATTTACTAGAAACATTACCAGGATGGAAATGTTACCAAGACACCTTAAAATATGGTAATATATATATATACATGTGATGACAGTAAATAGGAAAAAATGTTTTATATCTATTCTTTATTTTTATCTTTCAGCTCATCTACTGTCACGCCAACCAACAGCTTCTAAATGGACAATTGTTATTCAAAAAACCCTCATTATCAGGTGCCCCAACTAGCAGAAGAGTACAGGGACATGGGGCATTGTAATCTTTTTCTATTGTAATTTATTGTTGAAGCAACCTTCATTACACCCTTATGATGAACCTTATGATGTCCAATGCAGATTACAAACTGATGCTACATAAATTACACAACAATTTAGCACTGAGAGCATTTACTTTAGAATATATATTCAATAGATTGACTCCATCTTTTATCCCAATTGATTTTCCACTTTTTAAGTGTTGTGGAAGTGTTGGAGCCAATCCCAGCTGTCACTGGGTAGAAGGGAGGGGCATGCAGGTCCCTGGTCTATTACAGAGCTGGCATAGAGAGACCACCATTCATTCATATTAATGGATAATTTAATCACCGATTAGCCTGCACATCAGTGGACTGTTAGAGGAAGCCAGAGTCCCACAGAAAGGCTCTGCAAGCACAGGAAGAATCTCACATTTCACATATCAGTGCAGGAGCAGGAGTTGGCTTTTAACTTAAAGTTATTGCTGTGAAAGAGGAAACATTACCCTACAAAGTTGGTTCACTCACTACTTCACTTTTCAGCTCTTTATCTATTTCTGCTACTGTTACACTCTTACAGTTTGGGGTCATGAGGATAAAGGACAGTCTTGTCACTTGTAAGGGCATACACTCACAGTGCGAATGTAACCAATGAATACACTGTTCTTCCCAAAGTAGAACTTAACCTTTGGGAACTAAACCCCTTGCATTTTATTACAAGTGGACAAAAACTAAACACAGCGCTGACAGACCTAACAATAATCCAAAAGTTACTTTCCCATGGATCACATTACCTGTCCCACATCTTTTAGTTTGGCTTTTGAAAAAGAATCCTTATTAGTGAAATGTGCATGGCAAAATTACCTTGTGTGGGAGGAACTTTTTTATTAAATGCCTTTGTTTTGTGCAAGCAGTTGTTCTGGAAAAGCTTGATCCAGACATGGGAGTGACAAATACAAGTCAACGGCAATTGGCATGGGATGATGGTGTGTTTTAGTATGAGTGCACTTTGATCTTCCAGTGCAAGTCACGTGGATTGTTGACATAGAGATTATATTGTAATGACATGGATATATATAAACACAAATACATACACATACATTTATACATTATTCCAGGCAGTTCCTAGCTGTTCTCTGTCTGTAGAGTTCAGATACAGGATTATTGCATATTCTCAAAAGGAAGACGTTTGGAACAATCAGGACTCTGGCCAGTATGAGCGATCAAGACAGCTGACCAAGAACCACTGGGTTAAAAAATCCTGTGTGGAAATGGTTCCAGAAGGAAGAAACTGTTAGTGTAGCCCTCCTCCAACCTGGGCTTTATGCAGTAGTAGTGAGTAGATGGAATTTTCTCTTTTCCACCTGAAGTACTTTCAAATAATGTAATAATAATAATATTAACCATAAATGTGGTCTTACTTTACTTTACAAGAAGCTACTACTCTTTACTCTAGGTGTCTACTCTACTTGTGTAATGTGTGTGTGAGTAGACATACGTGACTGTGTGTATTTGTTGCCAAACACAACGTGTGTGAAAGTCTGACAGAGTAATGCAATGCCGTGAATGCAGAGAGTATTTATATGTTTGTGTGTGTGCAGATGGGATGGAAATTTTGGAGGGGCAGAATGCACACATGTTAAGATGCAAACACATAACACTGTGTGAGGGGAGTTGTGTTGTGGAGGTGTTTTTACTAGTAGTGATTTTTAGAGATGTTGTTCCATCACTTAAATTAACTTACAATTCAAGTGAGTGCATATACAGTAATTTACCTCTGAATTATCAGATGCTGACATCGCTGTTCATACTTAGTGAACCTTTACAGAGAATTTACCAATGAAAATTAACGAGACTCTTGTTTTTCTTGCCTATTGTCACTTTAATAAAAACCTTCCTTTCACCTGCCTCCGCCCACGTGTGTTAATACAAAAAAAAAAAGCAAACATTGTACATAAAGTTTAGTGGTGGAAGGTTGTGTGCCTCCTTAGAGGCTAGGTTTTAATAAAAAAGCAATGCTGTAATTACATTCTTTAACCTGTTAAACCCGACCGACCCGGTACCGGGTCCGTCGGGTTTAACAGGTACTTCCGACTTCCGGTTACAAAGTCATTCTGTGTTCCGAAGTCATTTACTCCCACTCAGTGACATAAATATTACATTTCAGAGCTTTAGAGCATTCTCTGGAGTCTTGCCTTTGTTTTGGTACCAAGATAGCTCAAATAAACCCTATAGTTCCTGACATATATTCAATTCATTTTGGGTACGTCTTTTTCAAGCAACTTCCTATAATATGGTCTAGGGTTCAACAGGTTAAACTTGCTTCTCTATAGCACACAGAGTTGTGTGAAAAGGTGTTTGCTCCCTTTGTGATTTTTTTTATTGTAGTTGTTTCATTTTATCAAACACATTTCAATAATAAACTAATATGACACAAGTGAACACAAAAGAGTGTTGAAATGAGGGTGATATAATTCAAAAATTAGATAATTATTGCTCCCCACACCTGTTCTCACTTCAATAGGACCTACCTGACAGAGTGGAGTAGACCAAAAGATTCTCAAAGTCAGAGGAACAAATGAGAAACAAAGCAACAAACAAAATAAACATAAAGGTTCGTCTCAGTTTTCCCAGAAAACATTTTGATGATCCCAAAGACTTTTGGGAAAATACGTCAAACTTAAAAAACAGTGGTTAGAATTAGGGGCTATATCAGTTTTGGATTCTTGTCCACCTTAACAATAAATACCTTTAACTTTGTTGACTTCTGTCTTTAAAAAGTTTCACCCAATAGCAACTGGACTTGTTTGGTTTCGTGACAACGTTCACCCTTCCATTCCAGAGGGCTTTCTCAAGCCCTGAGTTACTTTCTTGAGTCTTGAGAGACTAGAGAAAGCCCGCTGGAATGGAAGGGTGAACGTTGTCACGATACCAAACAAGTCCAGTCGCTAT
>JAUMTR010000003.1:12888227-12908605 GCA_032270685.1 Microctenopoma stevenorrisi
AGAAAGCCCTCTGGATAGAAGGGCGAAACGTCGTCAAGAAACCTACTAAGTCCAGTTGCTATTGGATAAAGCTTTTTTGAGATAACCATGACCTGGATGACCGAGAACCTTCACAGATAAGAAAAAGACATTTGGTTTCCCTCTTCATCTGCAGCAGCAGAGTTAGTCTGATTAACAAATAGCCCGTCTCTATGTAAAGAAGACAGCAAAGTCTGGATAACAATTTACCTATTACATTTTAAAAACAAAAGAGATGCCAACTATCCGTCTTCATTATGTTAACCGAGTCTTTCCACACTTTCTACCACCCAGATATGGTTTTGCATGTACTGGAAGTGATGTTAATGTGGGAGATAATGCACAGCTCTCTCCTCCCTCTCTTTACTTCCTCCATTCCCCAAACAACACTCCATCTATCAGTCGTCACTGTTGACAAGCCAAAGTGCCACAGTCCCTCCTCTGATCTCTCAGCAGGGCCCATGTATGTATGAACATATGTGTGTGTGCCCATCTGTCTCTGGGCGCCCATCTGTAGGTTACCACCCATCCATGCCTCTCCTTCCTCCAGGCTTTAAGACCATCTAAGGACCAGTATTCAGCAGCCACTGAGCACATTCCTTTCAAACAGCAGGAGGTGTACTTTTTTTACGGTTAAAATAAACCAGTCTTTTTAAACCGAATTAGAAGGAGAAAGTACGCAAAAATATCTCATCCTTGTGCAACATACCACAGATTTACCAACATTGGCCTATAATACTCTTCTGATGTTTTGATCAGTTGTGTTGGAAATCTTGTTGTAACAACAGCAAAGGATATATTCTGTTTACCATCAGCCCCCTCCAGTCACATTAGCCTTCGACTAATCACTTTAATTATTTAACTCCCCACCACACACAGTACCTCTCACCATCTGGAGGAACTGCAACAGCATTTCCATTTCCATGAACATGAACGTTTACAGGGACTTTTTGCTCTGTACTTTTATTTTACAGATACAATTTTCTTTCAGGCCACATCCAAAAAACCCTGAATTGGTCACTGGGATAGTTATTAACTACCTAAACCACTGGCTTAACCCAAACCTCAAACATCTCTGAGATGATTAGTTTTGTTGACGTATGATCTGAGACACTGACAAAAAGAAGATGACGATGGCCCAGTTAAAGATGCTGAGGTTTTTACTGACAAGGATGGACAGGGTTATAAATCAGTATATTAGAGGGACAGAGACAAAGTGAGAAAGGCAAAACTTAGGTGGTTTGGGCAAGTACAGAGGAGGGTTGAAGAGTATGTTGAGGAAAGATTGCTGAGGATGAAGCCGCCTGACAGGAAGGGAAGAGGAAGGCCAACAAGGGGGTTCGTGCATGTGGTGAAAGAGGGCATGCACGAAGTTGGTGTGACAGAGGAAGATACAAGAAACTTAGTAAGACAGAGACGGACGATCCTTTGCCGCAAGCCGAAAGAGAGCAGCTGAAAGAAGAACAAAAAGAAGAAAGAAGAAAGATTTCATATGTAAAAAAAAGTCTAATCTGCGTTTATTACCACTAAAGTTGGGAATAAATTTCAAGTTGACAGAAAAGCAGCTGTAAATAGTAATTACAGTGAATAGTGCACAGCAGATCTCTGCAGTGCATTTTTTTTTGCATTTTGTCCAGTTACACCTCACATGAACTAAAGTATCTCCTGTAAAAACCAATACACTGAGATACAGATGCTAAATGCACATTTTAGACATACAAAGAAAATAGCTGCTGCTTTAAATGTGTCGCCCACACACACACAACCCCGAGCTAACACAAATAGATTTTCTTCCATGCTGCCCATAGAAGCCTGAGAGGTCCAGGGTTACTTGAATAAGCGACACAGGGAAGCCAGAGAAGACCCTTACAGGAAACATTGCCTACGTTATTGTAACTGTGACAGTATTAAAACAGACTCAGAGACCAGCGTCTGAGGGAAAGTTAGGCACTACACTCTCAAAAGGAAGTTGCAAAATACAGTTTTTTTGGCGCCGGCTGTTGCTGACATCGACTCTGCATTAAAGTGCTGCCTGTACAAATGCCTCCTACATACATAGACAGTTTCTGTCTGTTTCAGACTCACTGAGATTTCCTTTTCACTTTGTTCAGTTGGCAAGTAAAGATTTCATTCTTGTCACGAGGCAGATTCAAGGCTGCGGCTACAATTCATATTTTGCAAATTCTTCTATAAACTAAGTTCACTGCTCGCATTCCAACAAGTGCAGCTACCTTGGCAACTAAGAGTCGTCTTGTGAATTGCGCTATTCATATTTTTGTACATCGTGTACAAATCAGCAGTAGAAATTGACTGATCATGCATCTGAATAATAATAACAAAGAGAGAGAAAGTGTAGACAAAATAGCAGTGCTATCTCTATCAGCTTCAAGGCCGGTGTGCCAGTCTAGTTTGCGTTCCTGCAAGTCCGTCAGATGTTCAAGCACTGGTTCTCACCACTAGGGGCTTTGCTACTGAACAGTGTGTTCTTATCAGCTGCATCTAGGTAACAGGGGCTGAGGTATAATCTGCAAACAGATGTATTATATGAATAGAGATGCTGTATTTGGTTTTAAGGTGACACCAGCAAAGTGTGATGATTGAACAGAATTAATTCACTTTACTCTCTTTTAAATTCATGGGTCATCAACTATAATTACAAAACTTACGTGACGTTTGTGTTCTACACTGATCTTATATTTTACTGAGTTTCATATACTGTATCGTTTTCTAAACAGCTGACCTGCTGGTACGGATAGTGATGACCAACAGGGCAGTATTGTCTGTTGACATATTTAAAACAATCACCCTAATCAGCCTCATGCCTGCACAATGTCATGACAATTTCCCAGACAACAGTTACGTAACGTAAATGCAAAACAGTCCATTGACCAGCGGAGATGTTAGCAGACTACTATTTGCATTTGTTTACTACGGTTTGTATGCATACATGTGGGTTTTTGGGTGCCTCTGGGTTAAGTGTGTGTTTATTAGTTTGTGTATATATATCTGTCAGTGTGTGTGTGTGTGTGTGTGTGTGTTTGCATGTGCAGCGCTTCAAGAATGCTCAGTAACACTGCCTTGCCAAATATCTGTTATGTAATTGCATCATTTTCTTCAAGTCTGTTCCTGCGAACTGCTATCTCTTCACCTCCCCAAATCCCTGTCATGCTGTTTCTTTTTTCTCTCCCTCCTCTGGGCGTCCCTCTCCCCCCATCACTCCCTGATATATAATACCCTTTCTCTCCCTTTTCCAGTTGTCCCTACATTCTTCACACCCTCCTCTAATTCATTAATTTGCACAGCATCGTTCCCCTCCCTCTCTCTCTTCTTCTCTCTCCTGCACACACTTGTTATTCCGCTGCACACTCTCATTTTCACACTCACCACCCTCTGTCTTTACCTCTCTCTCTGTTTCTCCAGGGTACAGTCTGTGCTGACAGCCTGTTCCTCCAGAATTGATTTCTACCCACAACGTAATAAAAGTCACTGATGAAGGAAGAGGAGCAACTGAGTAACAACAGCTTGCCAATCAGTCCAGCTGATGCACGGATGCATTTAGGGATGGGCTGTTTCACGTGTGCATGCGCAGAAACACATACACGCAAAGTACCACGTTGATGTGTCTGTTGTTGGATATGCTGCAAGTTAATTAAAATCAATTTGGCATCATTTTTACAGATGTGGTTGTGCAGTGGTCGATGATGGAAGCATGACACTCTGAGAATTATTACACCTACATTTTTTGTAGAAACATTCGCAACAACCAAAACCAAGTTAAAAGGTACAATAAAGAGTGTAACATTCAGCCACTCGGTGAATCATCAGATCTGTATGCGTGTGGTTTAATCACATGTCAGAATTTAATTCCAAATTATGAGCCCCAGTCACTTAAAAAAGCAAAGAATCAAAAATAAACTGTAGGTTTACACTATACAGCAGATTAAGACTTTTTAGGGATTTTAAAGGTTACATATGAGCAAAAACTGCATGTCAAGAAATAAAAATGTGAGTAAATGGAATTTAAAAACCAGCAGCAACACACATTGATATTATCTTGTTTTATGTACAATTACCAAAGTCCTTGACACAAACATGTTGACGGAGTGCTGCATGAATCACCAACAACACTAGTGTTAGAAAGACAATACTGTTTTCTTTTCCAAGTAAAAGTGTTTTTTTGTTCATTGTGAGAGTTACGTGTTTTCACCTGCAGTGTATCAGGAACCAATACAAAAAAGAAATGTAAGAAAACGTGTGTGTGTGTGCAGCTCGGTGTGCAACGAGCATCTGGACTGAAAGCCTGTCCCCCCTCCACCGCGTGTGTGTGTGTGTGTGTGTGTGTGTGTGTAGGTCAACACCATCCAGCGGGTAGCAGCTGTCACTTTTCCTCTCCAGTCTTCCAGATTACATGAAGTGAATGTGTGGCCGCGCTCTGATAGGTGTGTCCCAGACTAGGTGTTCATTGATCAGTCTGGAAGGTCAGAGCTGTGTGGAGCATGACACACACAGGGGTGACCCAGGAAAAGCGTGGGTCAGCATCATCTCCTCTCTCTGCCTGTGTCCACGGGAGTCACTCCTGCCTTTATGGTGTCCTGCCTGGGTGTCTTTTCTTACTAATCTGAATGACATGGTAAGTCTAACGTTACACATCTGTACTCTCAGCAGCATCTGAAGACAAATTCCCATGTACATCTTTATTTCATTAGATTTATATTTGCTGCACTAGCTTTGTCTATGTTTTATTATCTGGAGTGTTTGGTAATATAAAGTTATATCCTGCACTTTGCTGCTGTGACAGCCGCATGGGGATCATTACAGCTTCATTCAATCTAATCCAATAATAATAAGCAACCACATTATCTTAAAATGAAACACAGTTCAATGCACAGTGTGTGACACAGGTTGCAGGGGAACAGGAGCAGCCGTTTAACGTGAATGTAACAATCGTTGAACATAGGAAGACAGCTTCCGAAGGTAACTTTCTAAATGTTGAGAGGCAAGTTGTGACACACTGAGGTCGTGGATGATGAAGTGAAATTCTATCATAGCTGCTGTCTTATTAAGAAAAGAATCAAACCCTGCTCTGAGAACGTGTTATTCTTGATCTTGTGACTTTGTACTGATTGGTAATGGGGGATCTTTGAAGATGTTGAAGCTAGATGGTTTTTTCTTTGATGGAGATAATGTGGGGGTTGCTGGTTACCCCCACTCTTTATGCTAAGCTAAGCTAATCAAGATTTCCACTGGCCACATGGTATATTTATATCGGCTTTAATATGCAATGTATGGAACAACGTTATCAGTTCACTTCTCCACCACTTAATTGGACGGATGAAGGATGAAGCCTGTGTGCCTGTACTGTGTAAATTAAAGGGAGGCGGATCAGAGCTTCACAAGCACATCACACACAAGTTACCCCTCCTAATTTCATGCAAACAAGGTTCACTAATCCCAATGGGAATTACTGTAAATTAGCTATTTCCCTGTGAGTCACAGCACAACAAATCCATCTAAGGATCTGCATAGGAAGAACATGTTCCCCAATCATACTTTTTTCATTTACATATCATTGAAATGCAGCCTTTAAATAGGCAATTGCACATTTTGCACATGTAAATGATTGAAACTGTTGTGACACGCTAAACTGATTGACTCTACTTATTTTAATCTGAAAAGACATTTCTGTCTTCAATACTAAGGAGCCGGTCCTCACACCCATTCACTTTTGATGATTAATTCAAAGAGGGGAGGCAGATTAAGCGTTTCAAAGTACTACGTATGAAGGCAGGGGAGGAAAGAGATGAAAGCGCCAGGAGAAAGAGAGATCGTGAACAGGATGAGCTGAATGAGAGAAAGTGGTGCAGACAGGGAAATTGAAAGATTTCTCCAGTCTGTTGGCTCTGTGTCTTTGTGGGCTTTCTCCTGGGAAATGGAGGATATAAACCCTCTAAAGTCTCTGTTTCATGTAGGGTCAAGATCTTTTTGATCAGAGGTGAATGAGGATAAAGCACAAGAGGGGGGAGCGAGTGGGTGGAGAGAAGAGTAGAAGTGAGGAGGAGAGGAAAGAGGATGAGTGACAGAAGATGAGATTTGAGGGAGGGTTGAGGGCTAGTCATCTGTGTTTGAGGGGAAGATGAGGCGCATGCGTTGGGATTTCACTGCTGTCTGCTTCAAGCCGGAGAGAGGGAACCTCAGAGCAGTTACAGGACGGATGTTTCCCAATCATCGTCGCAGCGAGCAAGGCAGCGTGGTGGTTTCATGTGGCAAGAAAGTCAAGCATCAGCACTCGCTGGTGTGTGTGTGCGCAGCTGTCGAGGAGACACACACACACACACACACACACACACACACACACACACAGAGCTGCTTTCATATTAACTCAAAAGCTAAAAGGTGATCGAGCCTTTGCAGTAGCTGCCCCTAAGCTATGGAACAGCCTCCCGCTCTGTATTAAGAATGCACCAACAGTGACAACCTTTAAGTCTCGTTTAAAAACTTATTTATTCTCCTTGGCTTTTAACTAACATGAGTTTCTGTTGTTATTTATATCTTATCTGTGTACTTTTGTTCTGTGTTCTTTTAGTGAATTGTTAATTTTGACTATGTGCAGCACTTTGGTCAACTTGTGTTGTTTTTAAATGTGCTTTATAAATAAACCTGACTTGACTTGACTTGACTCACACAGAGGGACAGCTCTACATCGTAAGCTTGACATTGATCATAAGACGCTCTGAAGACACCAGATACTGCAGCCATATGGCCTCATTACTGTGGCTGTCTCACACACACACTCACACACACACAAATACCCACCTATCTCTCCCTCCTGTGTTAAAGTGTAAAAGCCTCATAAGAATCATCATGCAGCATGATGTTTGCAAAACAGGTGCTTGACACTGTCCCACGCACGAGCCACGTTGTGACGTTTGCATGATTGTTGCAGAACTGTGTCAAATCAGTGTCACTGAGCCGCTGGGTGTTTTGAGTGTGCTGCACCTTTAAACAGAGGGCGTGGCTCCACTACTACAACCCGCCTTTTATGCATAATAACCAACTCCGCTGCTCCCGGATCATATAGTGCATTAGTCGGCAAAGAAAGTGACCACAGCTGAAGCCTGTCCGGCTCTCCGAGCGGCGGGACTGCGACCCAAGCGACGAGACGGCACCGAGCGAGACCAGCGGGACCAGAGGGAGGCTCTCTCCTCGCCAGGACGCACTGTGGCTGCTCCTGCTGCTCCTGCTTTTTGGACACTTGAGAGGAAAGAAATAAATAATAAAGAAAAAGCCAAATACGGCGGATTTATGAGGACGCGGGCTCTCGCAGCGCAAGGTAAAACTCTTCAGTGGCACACACATTTGTACACCGCAACTTCTGTCGGGGTGGAGGAGGCGGAGGAGGAGAGGGGGGGGGGGATTCAGGGAATAAATTCACCGCTGGAAGTTTTTCGTCCTAATTGAGTGATCGGCGCCTCGCGGGCGCAGCTGAGTTTCTTTGAGCGTGATGAGGAGGTGAAGGGAGGAGGAGCAACGCACACACCCCCACCCTGTCTGCACAGGTCTGTTGGCAGTCAGGACGGGTACCTGTCTGTCCAATTAATCTATCCAATCTAATTAAACGACTCTATTTTCTGCTGAGCAGTCGGCTGAACCCCCCCCCCCCGTCTCAGCCTGTCACAGCATACAACTAAGACGCTGTTACGTAATCAAACGCTGTTGCGAAACTTGAACTTCTCAGCAGAGACGGAGTAGTTGAACTCCAGCAGATAATGTTCGTGTCCCTCCAGTCTGTCTGTGATAGTGGGACCTCACAGGGACTCAGCTGTGCTCTTAATTGGCTGTTTAACTTACTGATTGGTGGAACATTAACTGTCTGATATTGGACTGTGACGATCATTATAATCCGTGTTTTCCCACCAAACCGACTGATTATTTTGATGATGATAATAAATGAAGCTGACTTGTGTCTACAGAGCGAGGGGACCGCCAGTGATTCCCGCCCGTATCTGCAGCCCCCATGCCGGGCATCAGCTCCACCGCCCCTCGGTATGAAAACTGGGACATGGAGCACCTCGACCACTATCAACATTATTTTTACGACGACCACGACCCGGACGAGGATTTCTTCAAGTCCACAGCCCCCAGCGAGGACATATGGAAGAAATTCGAGCTGGTACCGACCCCACCCATGTCCCCTATCCGGGCGTTGGAGGGGTCGGGCAGGGTCGGGCTTCTGTACCCGTCTCTGGGGGACAAGCTGGAGTGGGTCTCGCAGTTCTTGGGGCAGGACGACGAGCAGCAGCAGGACTTTCCCTGTAAGCTGACTACAGCTAATGACTCGTTCGGGAACCTGAGCTCCATCATCATCCAGGACTGCATGTGGAGCGGCTTCTCCGCTGGGCAGCAGCTGGAGAGAGTTGTCGGGGAGTGCTGCGTCTCTTGTCCCGGGACGGGGGCGGCTTCCAAAGTCCCTGCCGGGTCCGCTGTTACGTCCCCGGGGAGGGCGCAGGGTGCCCCCGCTGACACGCCAGCCCTCGGCGGCTTAGCCGCGGACTGTGTGGATCCCGCGGCCGTGCTCACTTTCCCTTTAACCGGAGGATGCAAGAAGCAAGTGTCATCTGGTTCCGAGTCTCACACCGACTCCTCAGGTCAGTAATGGACTATGTGCACCATGGGACTTTGCTAATGTGTAAATAAGAGAAAGCAGCTTCCCTTTGAGCTGCAGAGTGTCTGTGGAGAAGTGAGCTCACGGTGGTTTAACTCTTATTCAGCAGGATATCACTGAGAACACAGAGCTTGACTTCTCACCGATTCTCCCTCTCATCTAGCTAATATTTTGCTTTGGTTAGGTATTATTTGGCAGTGAGGGCTGGCATGACATGACTGCATTGCGTTACCTTGGTGCGCGCCACACATGCTTGAAGCCCAGAGAAGGACACGCCCATCGAAACATCTGCTGCTTGGCAGGGCTCCAGTAGACCAGCTGCTACCTTTTCCTGCTCCTCCAGTGTGGTGTGACTTAGAATCAGACGCTCTGCTTTGGATTTAACATACATTTAGTAAATGTTATGTACCAATAAGTGAAGGGGAAGAACCTGCACCAGATTTTCCCACTTTTTCCATTTCCCCTCCACAAACCCATATGATTAAGTTTGGTATGTGGGCTGCCTTGTGATGTTGAGCTTGGACCATGCATAATGGTGTGTGGAATGTCACAAAGGGAACTTGTTGCTGCATTCCTCCAGTGAACAGGCTGCAGCGCCAATTGTGTCAGTGGGTGGATTTGGTCCCGGCCAGGCCGGGCTGTGAATAGAGCGGGATTAGCCATTTAGGAGGTCGAGCCAGGTCTGCAGAATTCTTTGACGGGAGTTTTGAGGCGGCGTTGGACACAATTTCAAGGGATGGCGTGTGCTTAAAAGAAGAGGAGAATGAAAAGATCATAAGCAATAAGGCTCCAATAAAGATACGGTGGAGGGATACTTGAGAGAGCTTGTAATATGAGATGCCCGCCACGTGCTGTTGTGTTCCAATTTACACAAGCGCTGAAATGCTCCACTTATCAGGTCAATAAGGCTTTTCCCTCATATTTAATATGCTGTTTTCACACTAGAGCTGAAAATAATGCGTGCCGCGCTGAATATTAGTCGGCTCGTTTTAATAAGCTGAAGAGTTGCTGATTTCAACCTGAGTGCTTTTCCACCCAACCTGTCTCTGCCTCTCATTTTCACTCTGTCCACATGAATGGAGGAAGGGAATTTCCACTCTGGGAGCTCACCTAAAGCAGCGGTGATTCACAGCGTTAGTTAGAGTGTGTGTGTTTGATCATGAAGGTTTCGTGAGGTTCTGTGAAGGTTTTTTTGTTTTTTTTTACAAAAGCCTTTAATTGGTTTAACAAGGCAGCGGCACAGGGCGGGTGTGTCCAGTGAGGTGGCACGCTAGCTCTGTGTGTGTTTACAATGCTTTTCCTCAAACGTATCATTTCATACATTCCCTTTGCCCCTACAGATGACGAAGACGACAAAGACGCCGATGAAGAGGAGATTGATGTGGTGACAGTGGAGCACAAGCAGCAGTGTAAACCTCATCGACTGGTCAACAGCCGCAAACCCGTGACCATAACTGTGCGAGCCGACCCCCACGACCTCGGCATGAAGCGTTTCCACATCTCCATCCACCAACAGCAGCACAACTACGCTGCCCCCTCCCCGGACACTCTCCCACCACGAGCTGAACCGCAGCGGAAGAGGGTTCGGCAGGAGGCCTCCTCTCAGGCAGCGCAGCTTCACAAGAACTCTTGTTACCACCAGCCCCGGCTCGGCCACGCCCCCCTGAACTTAGACAGCAGAAGGCCTCACATGGCTGGAGTCAGGTCCGAGTCACCCAACCTGAGCGCCTCCTCTCCTACCTCCTCCACATCGCCTTCGTCTCCTCCCTCCTGTTCGTTCTCCTCTTCTTATCCCCAGAGCTCGCCCCCAAAGTCCCACTCCTTCTCCCACCTCTCAAGCCCCCAGTCCTCAGACTGCGAGGACACAGACAAGCGCAAGGCGCACAACTTCCTCGAGCGCAAGCGACGAAACGACCTGCGCTCGCGTTTCCTGTCGCTGCGGGACGAGATCCCCGGCTTAGCGGACTGCCCCAAGACACCAAAGGTAGCGATCCTGACCCGAGCCACAGAGTACCTGCAGCAGCTGCACGCCAGCGAGAGACAGAAGGCTCAGGAGAGGAAGCAGCTCAAAGCCAGGCAGCTGCAGCTGCTGCAGAGGCTGGCGCAGCTCAAACGATCCTGAGCGCCGGGGTCTGCTGTCCCAGAACACATACACTCACGGACGTGCATGGGACTAGATGAAGGAGAAAAGACACTAACGTTCACTTTTTGAGTTGGTCACCTTGGAGTAGTGCAGGTGGATGTTTTTTTTGTTGTTTTTGTGGTTTGCACATTAGCTTTTGAGTGACTGACAAGGCCACAAGCTGGTTAACGCAACGAGCTAGGGACTGATCTTATGAGGCATCTTGCAGGCAGATGAATATGTCCATGGTTACTCACTATAGCTTTTTGAAACTGTGATAATTCCCCTTGCTAAAAAAATGTTCACAACCTGTTGCTTGCTACTGGGAGGCCCGCTGTGAATGCTACAACTGTGCTGTTCAGCTGGTGTACGGTCTGCTCAGACATCTCTTTAACTGATGTGTGATTGCACAGCAGTGATGTTTCCTCTCAACGTCTTTGTAGTCTCGTGTTCCTGAGCATCCGGCGCACAACTTCTACGTTTTCCCATCAGGTGGAGGATATTTGCACTTTTTCTCTGCCTCGCAGCATTTAATGTCTTCTGTTTCGTCTTTTCTTCACCTCTTTTACCTTGTCAGCAATTTGTAGCATCACGCTTGCTGATCATTGAGAATGTTAGAACTGGAATCATACCGTACGTTCCACACCTCTGAAAATAGCTCAGGTAAAGTTCAGTTTTTCAGTAACTAACAGAGATGTTTGGACAGCAGCACCACGCTCTGTTTCAGCCTGTTCTGTAGAATTATTTGGAGAAATATGAGAGATCTTATCAAGCAACGATCTGCAAAAACACTACAAAACTCTTTATGAATATTTGACTCTTTAATATCGATGTGCCATGGAGACCAGCCAAAAGATGAATGTCTGCTTCGATTAAATAACCAAAACAAGTCTTTATTTAAAAAAATAATTTAATCTGTTTGTCATCAACGATGCCAACTCACTTGAAGACGAAGCCCATTGAGTTCCAACTGTATATTTCTTTCATCTTGCTGTCTGATCATATTTGTTCTTTATTATTTTGCATTTGATGTAATGCCAATAGAAGCCTTTCACTGTATGTAGACTATCCTGTTGGACGTTGTGTATATACTACCTTTACTGTACAGTCCCTTCTAAACCAAAACAAGAGCAGTCTACTATACTCCTACTGTATCATGGTTTTTGTTCAGCCCTGTGCGCTAAACTGGGGCCAAGCTTGCTGGCTTTTCAAAGATAACTCAAAGCTTCTATTTTTGTTAATAAAATGATTATGAAAAAGAGTCAAAATAAAACAATTACTGAACATTGATCACACTAGCCACTTTGTCGCACCAGTTTTGTTCTTCTGTCTTTTATTTTGCAATCGCTACTTATGTTTTATTTTTCTGAGGGAGCTGATAAAAAGTTTTTTACTATATTTTCCTACGGAGTTGTTTCAGTGTGAGCTAATGACTGTTTTCGTTATTGTAGCTGGCAGGGTTTTATTGGTGGTTATGTGCTGAAAACTGGCATGTAAGACCTACTTTCTCTTTCTCTCTTGACTGGAAAGTACCTGAATACTCTTGTATTCAATCCAATCACTGTAGCTGTAGCACTCTTAAATCTGGTGCAGGTGTTGGAGAGGTGGGGCCAGACTTAAGAGGATCCACCGACTGTTGGATTGTGTAGGTTTTTTGTGATCTTAATGTTACTGCTTTCTTTTTTTTTTTTTGCAAGCCTGGTGCTCTCTATTGTCCAATAAGCCATGCAACAGAAAACACTGTAGCCCTGGATCTAGTACTGTACACGACTCGATCACTAAGTAGCATGCCCTGCTTTTATCGGCACTCAGGGAACTCCCAAGAAGTCTGTAGCTTCAGGCTGTGCTTGAGGAAATCACCCCTAACATAATATGCTGTAAGTTTAACATAACCTTAGAGATGAGAGAGAGCATTGAATCAGCGGAATCATCTTGTCATTTGTTGAACCCTTATCTTTAACATTTCATCTTTACTTTTAAAAGGCTGTAATTATATATATATTTTTTCCTATTTAATCCAGCGAAACCACCAATAGCCCTGATTTGTTTTTTGTTTTGCACCCACATCAGTGGTTTGCACCAGTCTTGTATCGGTCACTGGTCTTGTTGGCACTGTTATGGTAGCAGTTGATGTCGCTTACTTCCTTTTTGCAACAATGGTGATTTTTGGAGCCTTGTCTGAGCACTTTGTTTTTTTTTCTGTACCTCATAAGCCTCTATGTATGAAGAGTAAGTTTAATAAAAATTAATACATTTCCTTGTTTGACATCCGATGACTTGCTTGTCTTGTGTCTTTTTCACACCTGCGGACACACTTGTGTATCATCTAGCTGTATCTATTTGCATTTACATCTAGTGTTTCATTCCCGTCAGGACAGCGTGTACCCCCCCCACACACACACACGCGCACACAATTTCGTTGTACTCCCTGTACAATGACAATAAACGCCTATTCTATTCTACTCTGTCAATTGTATCTCACTTATTTGTCCTCCATTAAAACCACCTGTGTGAGTCAACACGCGTCCACAATTTGTTCTGAACAGTCTCCAAGGTAACTCATCCTGGCAACTCTGCCATGACAACGCTCACTGCTGCGGCTCTCAGACGGTTTCCATAGCAACACTACGAAATATGCTTAAAATCTTTCTGTACATCCTCTCGTCGTAGATCTTGTTAATGTTATCATCAATCGGATGTGTTCATTACTGCGGCTTTAGCATCATGCGGCGGCAGGAACCAACACACGGGGATAAACGATAATTACATTTATCTCCTAAAATGAAATACGCCTCACATCAACAGTAACGGCTGCCTGTTGCTTGGTAACTGAACCCACCTCGCATCCGCCCGCGCAGTGCGCATGCGTCCAGACGTCAGCTGGACGGGCGACGGTGGAGCATCATGGCGGCGTCCACTCGTAGCGTGCAGTGTGCTTTGCGAAGAGCCGTGGTCCCGCCGCTGGTGGTGATTTTGGGAGCTACCGGCACCGGAAAGTCCAAGCTGGCTATCGAGCTCGGAAAACGGCTTCAGGGAGAGATAATCAGCGCCGACTCCATGCAGGTAGGATACGAGTTAGCGTGAGGAAATGCGCTGGGAGACCTTTGCGTGGCAGCCATAATGCCGTGGATGACACTCCAATGTTTGACATACACCGAGTAAAACAGAATAAACAGCAAGACGAATGTATGTCCGAATACGAGCCAACAGGCAGGACATGTCGCTGTCTGCTTTCCAATGTGGAGTTTGAAGACGCACAGCTAGCATAGCAGCTGTTAGCACGGTCAGATGTCGGGACGAGAAAACCACCGAAAATGTCCATTTTAATCAGACAGTCCCTCTTCTGCGGCTGCCTGAGCATCTAACGAGCTCCTGTCCGAGTCTCAAGTTCACCTCAGATGTGTTCAGGCAAATAACAGGACAGTGTGACGTAGCCATTGAGACACATGAGTTGGGACAGAAGGAGCCTGCTCCACTGCTCACAGTTCGACTTTACCATCCGGATTTGAAACGCAGTGCTTTGTTGGCTGGCGCAACATGACGAGCTTGTTTTAGGGACCGTATCTAAATCATTCTGTAAGCTGTTTTCTACATGTCCTGTGGAGTAATAGGACTCTGCAGTTTTTATGTTTATAGCTGCTTTCTTGGCCTTGTCCTGCTTCATGCACAACCTCAACACCTTGTAGATTTGCTGCCTGATACTGAACCGTAAAATGATTTTGTACTCATCTATACATTTAATCCATCTTACCATGTTTGTACATGCAATGTATAGGAAATGAGATGAAGATAAAGTGATTAATGGATGTCTTCACTGTCACAGGTGGTACACTGAGGTTGTTTCTGAAAGTTTATTAGATGATGCTTGATTCGGGCAGTTTTGGGATTCAGCTGTCTATAGTTTGACCAGGTGCATGATTCTTCCTGTTTGTTCCCTGATTCTGGACTTGGACACGTAGGCTAGTCTGTATGACTAGTGGGCATGTTGGCACCAGTGAGCTGCAGACCGCAGTCCGACCATCACTTGGTGACGGACCTGCAGATGCACCGTAGATCTGGATCAGCAGCTCTTGAGGCAGGTTGAACTTCTCCTGTTAAAGAAAGTATGATGACAGTCAACTAATTAATCGCGCTGCTCTTTGAGGTTTCTAATTATTCTGCATTGGCTGGTGTCTAAGTATATACCGGTTGATAAAAATGTCTGTACACACCAGCAGCCATCACTGGAAGCATTTCACACATGCATGACTTAAAAGCAGCAGTTATTTTGGAAATGTTATGGGTGCACCAGTGCAACTGACTCATTAGGATGCATTTTATGAGCATGTGAAGAGAGCAGACAGTTACAGTGTTTCTGCTGCAGCCTCTCCTCTTTGAATGCGCTCTCTGTGACCATGGGCTCAGCTTCTTTACACAAGGCGGACAGCGGGCAGAGCATGCCCAGGTGAGATGACACTTCACACTTGAATCGTTACTGTATGCGTGATTAGAAAAGCCAATAAAATAGATTTAAAACACCTGGATTCTCAGATTAACAAACTAGAATTTCTGCAAGACTCATACATTTTAATAGCTGCTACATGCTGCATGTTGAAATGACTAATTACATAATATAGGTTGTTTGCACAAAGTAGCGCACTCTGTAGCATGAATGGCCATTCCTCACAGTGCTGGTGAGGCATTCAGGCACAGTCTGGAGTATAGATCATTAAATGCTACTCTAAGTTCAACATAACTACAGATGTGTCCCAATTGTTACTAATAATTTATATTTGTGGCAAAAATGTGTTGAAAACAAAACAGCAACAACTTATTAGCGTTATTTATCTGTAAACCTTGCTCTCTTAAGATTAACATCGGCACCGGCCACTGAAAAGCCCGTATCAGTCGACCACCAGTGTGCAGGATATAAAGGACTACACAGCTGACACGTTTTCTCCTGAAGCACCTGTGCTGGATGTGAATTTCCCCACCCTCAGCTGCTGCTCTCCGTCAGTCAGGAGTTGCAGCTAAGACGTTGAAGCATCTCGCCCTCTGTTAGCAGGAGCGTAGCTCTTTGCTAAATAAAGCAAAGTGAGAGTGAACGCACATGAGTCAGTGGTGATCAAAGAAACACTGAAAAGAAAACAGTGGCATATTGTTTTAAACATATGTATTAATCTCTTTAATTGCTAAACCTGTCACAGTGAATTATTACCCAAATTTTCCTATAAGCATGAGATTTCAGTGTGTCTACGGATGTGTCTACTGTATTAAAGTAGCATAACCGATGCTCACTTCTACTGTGGTGTGTGTGTGTGTGTGCGTGCGTGTGTGCGTGCGTGCGTGCGTGCACGTCACGTGTGTGTGAGAGAGAGAGAGCGAGAGAGCACAGTGACATTCAAAAACTTTCACGCTTGCGTCTCCTTGCTCTCCTCTCTCTCTCAGCCCCACCCACCGCTTTGGTTCTCAGGCACTGTTGCCACAGCAACCTGAGAGTGCGCACACAAAAGAAAAGGTTGGGTTGGTACCGGTCTGGGTCACACTAGTGCGCAGCGTGGACACGCACACTAACTTCCAGTTAGTAGTGTCCAGCAGTGATTTGTCTGCTGGCAACAACGAATCCCATCTCCCCGCAGTCCTTCAAGCTTCCTGCTTCCTGCTCTCCTGCTTTGCATTGTCCTTGAGAGCGTGCGTCCCTGCGGGGAGTGATTCTTCCAGTAGTCACCTGGTACTGGGTAAACTGGGTTATGCTAATAACATTTCAGCCAATAATATCTCAACGAGCAGCAACTCTGGTGGAGAGTAACAGTGGCCTAGTTACAGCACGGCAGCCCCAGCCTATCTCCACAATCCCTGGCCTTGTTGCAACCCTCCTGTTGGTGTATGTGACAGCGCGAGAAAGCGAGAGAGACGCGCAGACATGGAGTGAGTGAGAAAGAGACTGCTTATGTGAGAATGAGGCTGTGTATAGGCTAGAGCTGCCCTGTGTTGTCTTTGGGATAGGAAACAGTCTGGTCTTGTTTTGGAGAAAGCAGCATTGTGCTGAGCTGGTGCATATTCAGCGCCGCGCTACGCTGGCCCAGCAGCTGATAGTGAATGGGCACGCTGTGGCCACTGGGAAGTATCTATTGTCCCAGGGAGAATCGGTTCCCACACTCCCTAACACTCCTATTGTGTTATCATCACCCCCCCTGCCCCTGGCCCATGCCCTCCACACACAGTTCATTGGACATGCAGGGGGATATTATCCACTCATTAAATGAACATGCTATCTATGGCACACACACAGTGCTTCACTGTACCGTCATCGAAGGAGCTACTGCCAAATAGTGTAGACTCGTTGTTCCCAAAGTGTGGTCCAGGGACCAGCGGGGGTCCGTCAGAGGCTCCCAGCAGAAATGTCAGTGTCATTTCACTCCCTAGAAGTTGGAATGATGGGAAAAGTGTTTTATACACAGTAGAGGTAATTTACTGTGTACCTACACGTCTATCACACAGATAATTGCAGGTTTCAGTGCACTGTATTCCCCTTTTAGAGGACTCCAGATCTGGGTTAGTAGTGCAGTACAGCATATGATTTACTAAATATAACTGGACTATGTGCCCTTTTTCATTTAATCTCCTGAACGTCAACTTCTTATTTACTGCATTCTTATGAATTGAAATGTTTTTACATTTAAAAATAATCTTCCATTTAAGTTAAAACTGTACAGCTACAGTGCTTATTAATAACTTTGTGCAGAGAAGTGATGTCGGAGGATATTCAGCTTTTTTTTTAATGACGTTTCCTTCTAACCAAGCAGGCCAGTGTCAGGGTTGGGAGCTGGCTGTTAATCAAATTTGAGTCTGCTGCTGCGCTTCCACAGAGGCTGGAGACGTCAGCGTGTCTGACTCACATGCTACCAGGCTTCAGATTCCAGTAGCAGCTGAGAAAATGCACATGAAAAGAAGAAAAGCAGCAGGAAAAATGGATGATTCAAATGGATGCAGAATGATGATGTTACCACCGCTCGATTCCCAGGAGTAACGCATTTAAAAGGTCTCCAGAGGCTTCAGTCTGAACATTTAAATAAATTACATTCAAGGTTCAAAGAATGAGTTCTGAAAGGTCCACGCTGACGTTTTAGTCATGTAACAGCATACACACCGAGTGCTGAATCTAGGAAATGTATTTAGATCTAAAAGTACTTCATGCCCTGATTATTTGAAAAAGTACAAGATGTAGGATTTAATTGGTTGAATCAAGCTTCTGATTACCTGTGATGGCTAGACGGTTGTTAATCAAGTGTCACCTCAGGGGAGAGGTTGATTTTTAAGGCACTGCCTTCTCACAACACTTTGCAAGACATTATTGGTAATAAGAATCATCTGACGTGGCCAGTGGCGGTGAGAGGGAGTGCTATTCAGATGTGATATCCTGAGCACCAAGAACAGACGAAATATCATTTAGGATATTGTCTGATCCTGTTAAGAAGCGAGGGATTCATGAAGCGTTTGGGTTTGGAGGTTAGGTGGTGTCCACGGTTGTGTCTACCAGAGCTGCAACACACTGCACATAGATGTTTACACACAGATCCAGTTTGCTAAAGGTGCTGTCTACGTTATGTTCTGCAGGTTTTCTTACACTGATTTAAATAATTACGTAATAATTATTTAGTTTTTCTGTGAACTTTATGTTCAAACTGGACTCATAGGAGTAATTTGGCAAACACTTAGACAACCACCAGTTAAATTGTGTTATAAATTTGAATCTGAATCACTCAACACTTCTCGCTCTCCAGAGACGTCATGTCTTTTGTGCATGAGCAGATTTCTCACGCTTGCTCACAGTCATGTGCTCAGTGTGTTAACTAACAAAATGAATTGTTTTACTACAGATGCAAAAAAAGGGGGTGTGCTTGTGTTTGTATGCAGGGCGTGGCTGAGGGGTGTCACACTAAAGGACCAAGGTCTTAGGGGCCAATTTAACAGGTCATGCACACGCATGCACCATTATTTTAGGCTGTAGGACTATTGAAAGTATTGGTGGTCAGCCACCGTTTGCTTTCTGGACGCTGAAAGAAGGTGCTGGCATGTTCTCTCGAGAACAGCTTGAGCAGTGAAAGTTGGGACAAAAGAAGACAATTTGTCAGTTTTATTCATTTTCTGTTGAATGAGAGAATTGGGGCTGAACGGCAGGGAAGCTGTCAGGTGTCATCCCATAAAATTGGAAAGAAGGGGGGGGGGGTTTAATAGTAAAAGCATCAAGAGGTCGGCTTGCCTTTTAAGTCGTATATTTAAAAATGTAATGGTCATGAAGCGGAGTAGTGATGCCACTGCTGTGAGGGAAGGTTATGGTCAGAGGTTGTTACCAACACACACACACAGAGAATCATCGCCTATCTACGTATTAAACACATCCTACGCTCAAAAACTGTGCAGCTATGTGTTATATTACCCTAGTTCTCTCATAGTCATCCCTCTTCCTCTTATCTCTCTCCTCCTCTCCTGCTCTCTCTCTCTCTCTCTCTCTGTCTGTCTGGGGTGGCTCTGACCTGTCTGGTCTTTGACGTATATGTTTAAATTGTAGCTGAGGTGATGCTGCTTCCTCGCACCTCCGGGTCCTCATGTATTCTTTTAGGTAATGTAAGCCGGTCTAAGGAGCAAATGGAGAGAGAGAGCGAGCTGGTTAACGCATATTTCTGTTGTGCGGATGTGTGTGCATGTGTGTGCATGTGTGCAGTGTGAATGGCCGTCGGCGGGTGTGGTGATGCGGTCACCACTACAGTAGAGCGGCAGGGGAGAGGAGGACAGAAGGATGGAGGGGGAGGAGAAGGGGGTTGGGGGGTGGACAACGGCATGAATGATTTATTAGTCTGGCATTACTAGGCCATTCCTCACAGAGAAACCGAGGGAGAAGTGGAAGATGGAGGGATAAATTGTTGAAGGATGCAGCCTCGAGAGGGAAGGAGGAAAAGGAAAAAAGCAGAAATGGGCAGAAAGGTAATCTGTTGTCAGCTTAACGGACCAGGGGATTCAGAGAGGAGGATAAAAATATAGAGCCAGCTTAGAGTTTGTGTACATCTTTGTCCAAGGGTCAGAGTAAGGACGCAATTGTATCACATTTCTCTGTTGATCAGGCTTGAGTCAACTGACCCTACTTTTGTTTCGGAATAATTTGGCATTATATGGCCGTAGTGCTTTCAGTGCAGCCCTGCCCCACCCCCACTCCCACGAATATACACCCACACCTCATATTTAGTGGGGGAGCATGCGATGCTCTCACACTATTGATATTCTCTTTTTTCTTTATTATTTTTCCGCCCTTTTTTCGCCGGCCCACTCCTCCTAGACGCTTTGTCGTAGAAATTCCGTTCAAACTTCTAAACGTGTGTCTTCATCGGGAATGGTGGGCTATTACTTTTCAGCTTATCAACTTTTATACTTTTCAACTTATTTATCGTTTTTCATCGTTTTTTTAACATTGTCGTCTATGGGAATCATCGTTCAACATCTCATCAACTTTCCTCTTTTCATAGTCTTCGTGTGTCGTCATCGTTTGTCGTAGAAACGTCATTTCAACTTTAAACGAATCTATCATCTTTCATCTTTCTT
>JAUMTR010000003.1:12908705-12935514 GCA_032270685.1 Microctenopoma stevenorrisi
ACCTTCTTTTCATTAGCTCGTCATCTTTGTCAACTTTATCTTTGCTCAACTTTTAATCCTTCTCAACTTTTGGTCTTAGGGTCACTTTTTGACGTTGTCAAATTGAACTTTTTATCTTTATCATCTTTTGTCTTTTCTTTTGAATTTTCTTCATTATATTTGAGACTAACATCATTCAGATCATACTTGTTACACTGAAACTGAGCAGTAATTTCTCACCATATAATGAGGGAATGCACTGATTCAACCTGTTTTTCTTGCGGCTCCTAGCTCAGGTTAACGGCCAATAGCCAAGCACTGATCCAGGATTGTATTTCAAATTTCTATTTCTACACCTCCTTTTAGACAAATAAGGATGCTCATACACACGACACCTTTATTATGGCTTGTGTAACAACAAGGATTTAAAACAGTCATACCTGTGGATTCTCTCATGAGGTCACATTTGACCTCATATTTACACGACTATCACAGTTACAAAGGTATGCATGTGGCACCACCTATTTTTCTTGATACACCTTCTCGGTGTATCAAGTATAAACTGCACCGTGGAAGAGGAATAGCTTGCGGACAAGAAGAAAAGACAAAGACAAAAGACAAAAAAGCCAGTAAACGTCCTGTTCACTGAGTTAAAGTTAATTGTGATCTTGAACTTCTTGAGACGAGTTGTTGAGTTCACTGACAGATTTTTATTTCCATATCGCCCAACTCTACCAGGTTGCAGCCTTCAGTTTGTTGTGTTGTTGTGTCTGGTGTTTCTCATCTTCCTCTTGACAATAGTCCACAGACTCTAAATGGGGTTCAGGTTAGGCGAATTCCCAGTCGAGCAAATTGATATTATGATATAGCAAAGCCAGTTAGTAGTAGTTGTAACTCTATAAGAGCTTATCAGCTACATCTGCTGGTGAACGAGTTTGGTGAATTTGACCCTAATGTCATTGTAAACTTGCTAAAAGTTAGATATCTCTCTGTTCTCTGTTCATTTTTTCAAACTGTACTGTCAGATTTCAGATGCACTCTACATATCACTACTGGCCGTACATCACTATAAACACCATTATTATGCATCATGCTGCTTAAGAAAATCTAATCTGCAGCTGCATCCAGACATGTTTTCTCACTCTATCAGGAAAATGTTTTAAATCTATATTATCTCTCTGAATCCCGACTAGTTCTTTCCCTCATAGAGGAGGGAGGAAAAACAAAGCAAAGCTCTGCTCTCAGGACAGACAGTTAGCCAGGACTTCTTCTTAGACCAGTCTCTGGAGAAATACATCACGCGACCTTTAAGTCGTTTAGCTTATACACAGTACTCACAGTCTGTATAATATTTAGATTATTTATTTAAATTTCAATGTTATTCTAAAATTATTAATGTGATTCCTTTCTTTTTCTTTTTCCTGATGACACTGGCACCTCAGCGCTCCCTATTGACGGGCCACTACTGTACTCTATTTACTTTGCAGACGCTTTTATCCAAAGCGACTAGTGGTGATTGTCTTCCTCAAGGACACACCTGGTATGAGCGTTGGGCTGGGAGTTTTCGCTGGAATTCGATCCTGCCACCTACTGCATCCCAGTCCGATGCTTATCCCACATTAGTAAAATATTAAAGCTGACAAACAGTTAAACTGGTTTAACAATGCTCTAAAACATTAGAATCCCCCTTCATCCTGTTTTGGCATATTTTATGTCTCGCAGAGTGTTTGTTCTCTGCCTCTTTCCTTTCTTCCCTCACCCTTCTCTGTCTTTCTTTTGGCCACGGTCCCCCTCCTTTTATTTATGTGGCTGAGGAACAGCTGTCTCGTGCAGGGCATAAGGTTGGCCAGGCAGGCCGGCTGCAGGCTCTGCAGAGCTCGAACACTGAGCTCATTGTCTCCCTCACACACACACACACACATTCCTCTCGTACTCACACATGAGCCACACGGTCACATCCATTCACATCAGTTTAAAGCGCCAGACAGGAAAGAGTAGGCAGCTGAACCCACACTCGCTGGGCTTCCATAGAAGTACTTAAGAAATACGAGAGTTGCAAATAGAAGTAACATTTTCTCAGCAGCTTCCTAGAAAACACTTGTCATGTAACACAGCCCAGTAAGATTTATTTTTGAAGGGCATTTATCAGCCGTTAAATCTCTGTGCTGTGGAGAAGTGGCTGCGAAGTCCAGTGCCATGAAAAAAGTATTTGCCCCCTTGTGTCCCGCTCACAGAAACGTTGTATTCTAGCAGATCCATACCTTCTCATTAATAGAAAACTAATTAGTGCATTTTCTTGGTCTTCAAGTGGTCTCTGATTTGAACCAAACAACAAGCTCAGCACAATCAGTTTGGGTCATAGAGACGAAACATGTCTCTGTAACAGAAAATATATCATCTCTCCTTCAATGCAAATGATGGAAAGAAGGTAGTGGCGAGGTCCCGTAGAGGTGGATTCAGCCGGGTGTTCTGTGATACACAAGAGAGGTATTCGCTTCTGTAGTAACTGAAGCAAGCCGTCAAGGAAACTTCTCAAAGTAGGTCCGTCCTTGTCCACACTTGCGTCTGTTAGCCGAAGTAGTATCGCTAATTCTTCTTCTTCGTCTAATCATTTCCAGCAGGCCAAACCCCACCATAGCGCAATGCTCACCCCCTTCAGAGCTGCTCACGAGTTAAGGGTTTAAGGTCTTCGATTACAGGAAATAAAAAACGGCATTAATTATGTAATAAGACATTAAACGTTTCACATTAATTTAATAAGTTAACACGCTACTTTTGACAGCACTCATGGTTGGTGATCTCATCTCTTTTACTGTCAACTCATCTTTTAGCTTCCTCCGTGAGATGTGGGCAAGTCCGATTATCTGTGTGGATTCTTCATCTCAAGTGGCTCTTTTAATTTTTTCTCATTTACACTTTGGTCTCCCGCTGCCTTCTTTTACTCACTGGGCAGATCATCACAGTTAAAGCTAAATTAAAACGATAACAAGCTGCTTTTGCAACACACATGAACACATATGTGTATATTAGGCCGGAGGAGAAGAAGAGGAGATGGAGGGAGGACTGACGAGAAAAATACTGCTGCTAGAGCCGATGAAGGGAGAATTTCAGGACAATTGGATGCTGTTGACCAAAGTGTGGAAGACGGGATGAGAGGTGATGAAAGTGGCATGAAAGGGATGAAGGGTTCTCTGTAGCTTTCAGTTGCGTCACACGATCTTCTTTGGCATGTGGAGCCACAACATCCACATTTTGAAGCTAAAAGTGACAGTACGTCTCTAAAAGTGGTCAGAAAACAACCATTTCACGACAGCGCGCTGTCATCACTCCCGATCCAACAGCCCGTGTCTCTGAGAATCAGCCTGTCTTTCTCTCACCACCATGGTGCCATCCTTCTGCTACCTGTCATCCTGCCTTCTCCGCGTGAGTGTCTGAGTCTGTGTGTGTGTGTGTGTGTGTGTGTGTGTGTGTGTGTGTGTGAGAGAGAGAGAGAGAGAGAGAGAGAGAGAGAGAGAGGGAGCGAGCAGTAAAGACAGAGGAGTGAGGAGTGGTGGTGATTTGTCAGGGAGCATCCTGTTCTCTGTAACAAGTACACTGTGCTCTTCTGTCTTCTCTTCTGTCTTTTCATCTCCTCCTTCCTCTCCAACTTGCTCCTTCCTTCATCTAACTGTCCATTCATGCGTCCATCCTCCTTCTCTTGGTTGATAGTGGTGTCGTGCAGGGAATCTGTGAATTATTTATCAGACTGGGTTACTTTGCCCTGGCCTGCTCCCCACTTTTCTCTTGTTGTGATGCTAAAGAACATTTGATGACAAACGTACAACCAACACACTGTTATCAGGGGTCGATGACCTGTGAACCTCATACTTGGCCAGTGCATGTATGTTGGGCTAAACAGCCTTTAATGTGAAAAATATAATGTTTAGAAGATGCTATGGAGCAAAGTTAGAATTCATGCCTTCTACCACAGACCACAGAGAAACTGGGAGCTCATAAGGTTTAGACAAAATATTGCATTATCTGGTTCCACTTAGATGTAGACACCAAGTTATCAGTGTCAAACTAAAAACACAAGTAAAACCAAAACTAAAGTCAAACTGAAAGTTTGAGTAGGAAGAATAGTGAAGACTCCAACTGGCAAAAGCAGATCTGCATTTATTTGCTCTTTCTATACATTCTGTTTCTTCTCCTTTACTCTCCCACTTCTTCCTGCTCCAGCACATCCCAGCTGAACAAACCTCACAAAGACGCTAGTCAGGAAAATGTCCAGATTTTCCATGTAACATAATTTGTCCTGAAATGATCACAGAGGGAAAAGCTTTCACGTTGAAGTTTAAATGAATTTGTTGTTTCATGCTTCTGTGTGCTTCAGTTCAACTGCTCACGATGTGTTTTACATGAACAATAGAGCACTTCACCATCACGCTGTGTTCTCTCCAAATCAAGGCTCAATCCGACTAGAAGTTTCCGTCTAATAGTAACATAGTTTTGGAAAGGTTTGGACTTTAAAGACTTTCATAAAGTTTTCCTGGCAACTTTAGACGGATTCACTTTCAAATCCACACACACACACACACACGTTGTATAGTTGATGCTATGCAGGTGAGGGAGTCTTACAGATGTGCTCATAATAAACGAGGGGAGCTGATAATATTATGCAATCTGCAGTGTGATTACTGTCGTACTACACTGCAGAATTATGCAACGGATTCTAGCTGCTCCCATCAGGCCGTCATTATGGATTCCCGGTTTGCAGAACCAATTGTTACTCTGTCGTTTGCTCCTCCTGCGGTTCGCTTACCTGCATTCTGCAACATTTTAATGATTTGTTTGGTTGTCGAGTGAGAGTGTTTCGCGTTTGTGTGTGGCGTCAAAGATCACTTACAGTATATAGCAGGTTTTATTGAGCGGGGTGTCGGTAGCTGGTCACTGATCTCTGTGTGCGACTTCATAATAAAACGCTCTCAGCAAAGCAGAGAAATAAAAGTCCAAACTATAGCAACTCCTACATAATGCAGGTGCTACACATCTGAATGTAGCATGTAACTTTTCTTTACAGACGCAAGGATTCAGTTGTCAATACTCTGTAATCAAATCCATGTTTGAGTGAATGCACTTACTCAACGCTTTGCTTATCCCGCTATCCACAAACTTGCTGCAACATATGTAAAACAGTCGAGATACATGCAAAATATGCTCCGTTGTAGCACTCCGTTTATTAGTTCTTGTGTGCTTCAGGTGTACCAGAGCCTGGACATCATCACCAATAAGGTGACGCAGGAGGAGCTCGCCCAGTGCAGACATCACATGATCAGCTTTGTGGACCCGCTGGTTAGGAGCTACACGGTGGTGGACTTCAGGAACAAAGCACTGGCTCTGATATCCTTTCCTGGAAACACTTGAAAGCCTGGAAACACTATTTTCCATAACACCTCGTTCTCAATGTTTGCTTTGACCCATGTCACAACTTCACGAGAAGAAGTCTTAACTACACTGAAAGAATCCAGATTTTCACTTATTGGTCTGTGGGTGTGTGTGTGTGTGTGTGTGTGTGTGTGTGTGTGTGTGCGCGCACAAGCGACATCTGCTGTGTCCTCATCTTGAGTGTATCTTGCTGCAGATGTTGCACTGAAACTGAGAAGAGAGAGATCACTCGAGATGATATTTATAGAAGACTCTGTGTCTGGTGCATCCACACGCACACACACAGACTCTCGCTCTTTGGGCAGTCGCACCCTCCTGCAGACACCGGCCATAACACAGATGTGGGGAGAGGAGGCGATAACTAGAGGCGGTATTAATAGATTCCGAGCGTGTGCGTGTGCGCATACTAGCACACCAGTGCAGTCAGGGGATGCAGTAGCTCCAGGAATAGGCTCAGTGCAGCGCGAGTCTGTTGGCGAGAAGAGGGATAAATGGAAAGAGATGAACACAGATTATGAGGGACGCAACCAGCGTGGAGAATTAAAACTGTAAAGCAGGAAAGGAGAATAAAGGAGGGGCGTGTGTGTGTAATAGCAGGAAAGGGCTGAAAAGCTTGAGAAATTCAAAGATGCAGGACGTAATTACGCATCATCAGCTATCAGTCCCTCACTCTGCACGCCATTCACATCAACCCGTTCCCTCTGAACCCCTCCTCCATTTCTTTTTATTGCCGTCTCTCCGCTGTCATTTAGTTTCCATGCCCTCAGTTTTCCTTCAGCGCTCGTCAGCGAATCATCCTCACTCTGTTTCCATCTCCCGCTTCTCTCCTCTGAAAAGGCAGTGATGCGGCCATGTATGCAAGGGAGAGAGCGGAGGTGAGTAACTATTGCTTAATTATTCCTGAGGGGAGAAGGTGAGGACCAAAGGGGAAGGGAAGGGAAGGAAGGAGGAAAGGTGCAGGATGAGAGGCGAGGCGATGGAAACGGAGAGGGAGGGGAAGTAAGGAGTGGCACACAGGCTCTGTCTGTGCAGGAGTCAGACTTACATGTTTATGTTGACTTTGGAGCTCAGCCAAACGTACTTACACTGAGTTTAGGATGAAAGGACAGTGGTGAAAGCCATATATCATTTTTATTATTATTGTAAAATATTAAAAAAAGAAAAATGTCGACATTGTCCCATTAATCACATTGTGACCCACCAGTAGTGTCTGGACCTTGAGGTTGGAAATCACTGCTCGATAATAGTGAAGTGAATAAATTTGGGTTTTGGGCTGCTGGTTGGACAGAAGTGTGATGAATGGAAAGATAAAAAACACATTTCTCCTTCAAAGTTGTTCACACAATGCTGCAGGATTTATTCAGATTATGAAAAAAGCACACATGCAGATATTAGTCTGGTTACTGTGTTTACCTACAGTTTTAATAGAGCAGCATGTTATGCAATTAGAAGAGAAACTGTTGTGTAATTAATTTAATTGACCATCATTTGACGCTGTTTCCATTGGTTCACCATGACCTCTTGTTTTCATTTCCTCTGTGGAGCACAAGCTTTAATGAAAAATAAGTTGTTTTTATTATGTCACAGTTTATTTTTCATGATCTGACTAATCGAATTTCAGCTTTGTCTGAACTAATACTGTATTTGGCTTCGACGCGACTGTGTCATTGCACTTCAGTCTAGTGTTTAAAGTTTTACTTTTGAACACAAATTTTTCCGCTGAACATTAGGCTGCCAACCCACAGTAACATCATTTTCTATTCTACAGTCAGTTTGCTGGAGTCTTATTCTGGCAATTTTATCAAAGAACAAGCTGGAATCAGAGGAAAGATGCAGATAATACAAACCCACTAAACAAGCTCACAGTTCACATGAACAGCCAAAGGAGCAGGAGACTGACGTTAAAGTAGCTGCAGTAGGTTTTATGCCGTTAAGGTCTGAACACCATAACATAATTGTTGTGCAATTGTTGATGTGTATAAGTTCTGTGCAGAAGAGTTTTCTCCTTAATCTAGTCCAACATAGATGATATGCACCGCAGAAACAAACTGCCCATCATTGTAGGAGGAACAAATTATTATATTGAGTCTCTGCTGTGGAAAGTCCTGGTGGACACAGGGGTGAGTGCTGTAACAGTAAAACACAAATACACGTCCTTCCTCTCCACTCTGTCCCCTCTGGCGTAACATTGTCCAGCTCATTAGACCACCACGCTGCCCCACTCCAAAAAATGTTCGTGCACAGTCTTAAAGATTTGGAAGAAGGTCGGGAGCTCAGCTTCAAATGAAATGTGTCTCACAGCAGGAAAACAAGGAGTCCAGAGATGGAAGAGATGAGGCTCCCAGCAGGAAATTGGAGCTGGAGAAACTGGGAGGAGCCGAGTTACACAAGCGTTTGGCAGAGGTGGACCCAAAAATGGCAGCGATGCTGCATCCCAACGACAAACGCAAGATTGCCAGGTGATGCAGCTAGTGTTTGTATTGCACCTAGTAACCAGGTGTACTAGTTTCTAGTACACCTAGTCACACCTAGTTTATACCCACATATACCCCCTGGACACACAGTGAAGTTTCTCCTTCATTTTAAGCTGCAGTATGCAACTGAAACTAGCAGTATTGAGACTTGAAATCAATCCGCTTGGCTCCACCCAGCCGTGCTGCACTATGCTTTTTACTGTCTGCAGCACAGTCATACTGCAAAGTGCTTATTAAATAAGAATAACTATGAAGCTGCAAAGTTATTTAGCAAACAGAAACTATTTAAATGTAGTAACTGGATAGAAGGCCGGGCCTCGGTGGAAAAACGTATGGGAACAAATATGTCCACACTGCTTCCAGGTGATTCTTACGTCCACATTTCACAGGAAGAGTGTAGAGTAAAATTACATAAAAAAACAATAATGTGGATAATCCGTTTCATAATGGTTGTGTGTGTGTTGTAATATTTCTTTAAGGCTCTGAAAGGCTAATGCTAATGCTCCGTCTCTGACTGTCTGTCGCAGCATATAGCGTCTTCCCGATCTATTTTGACAGGGTGAGTGATGAGTTACACACACGCACGGACACTCGCAGCTCGATGAATAGCAGCGAGCGCATTGTGGTCTTTTGTGCGAGCGGGTTAGGTTACCCTGTTCTTCTTGCTGACAGGAAATGAGGAAGGAATCATCTGTGCAGCCAGACCACAGAGACCTGACATATAGAGACGGGGATAAATGTTCACACCATACGGGAGCTCATAGTAGTTTGTATAGTTTCAGAACCACCTCTGAAAATGACCTACAGTGGTCCAGTGGATGAAAGAACTGTTCTATTTGACTTCTTTGTTTATCCACAGGAGTTTGCAAATCCATGAGGAAACAGGTGTTCCCCATAGTGACTGGTTGGAGGAACAAAGAGGACAAGAGGGGAGTGATGGGCTAGGGGGACCGCTGAGGTATCCAGATCCCTGCATTTTCTGGCTCCAAGCTGACATGCAGGGTAATGCAAACAACAGGAGCTTCAGTCCAGCGTGAAACAAGCTTTTCCATGCGCCTCTCTTGTTCGCCTGGTTTACCCATTCTTTTTTCCTTACTCTCTCTTCTCCCCTCCAGCTCTAGACAAGCGGTTGGATGCGCGTGTAGATGAGATGTTGTCAGCAGGACTGATAGAGGAGCTTAGAGACTTCCATGTCCGCTACAATCAGCAGAAAGTCCAGCACGACAGGTAGAAAATCAGCGATCGATTGACCCTGGGGTCTTTTTTTTCTTTTGAATGGCTGATTTGCTTAATGCTGAGGATTACGGAGTAGATGGAGGGTCCATCCACCAATGTGGACCCAAAGTGAAGTCCTCTCAACCCTGTAACCAGGGCAGTAGGAGTTCGGTAAACTCGGCCAAGCAACTGTCTAGTTATTTATTTCTCCTTCCCAGTCTGACAGGTCGCTCTATTCTCTTGTTTCCCAAAGGCCTGGAGACGAATGAGGATACAGCCCAGATCGTGGAAGGTTTAGATCAGATGGGACTCATATTTCTTTAAGATGTCCAGTGATTATTAATAATTTCAAAGATAAGCTTCCTCCATAGGACATTAGCACTACCAGGGGACTCGAGTGATTAGTACCTCAGGGCCTTAGGAAGTTATTCCCAAACTGAACAGGCCTTCTGGTGGCTCTGGAGTAACTTATAAACTGTACACTTTTTTGTTTCTCACCATTGCTAACTTGGGAACAGAAATCACATGACTAACAGATTGTTGGTATCTCTGGATTACTGTGATTCATCGTCCATCACCATCCGTTACATGTTTATATAAATGGCAAGAAAGATTAAGGAAGAAGGTGAACGAGGACCATACGCTGCTTAGTCAATGAAGACCTAAAAACTAACGGCAACGGTTATGGTAAAAAAATCTATCACGACAAACTTTGTCATGTCACTCAGTATCAAATATGGTTTTTTAGGTCATTGGTAACAACGAGGCTGCGTAAATTCCTTTAAATTCCTTTACGACTGTCTTTGGGCAAATTCAGAACCACAGTTCAAAAATTCCCACAGTTGAACTGCCTCCAAAAGTAAAATGCATTTTTAATAAATGAACTCGACTTGAATCCCTCATTTTCAACTCGTGTTGATGCTTTGTTTTCACAGTAATAACAGCACAGTCTCACATCTGCAGTGTGTAGTTACGAGTAAAATCAGCCTGGGGAACGATTATAGATTCGTACAGACGGGAAGAAGAGCAAAACTAAACCAAACAACAAGTCTACTACTGAGTCTACTGTCTGACTCGGTTACATGAACAAGTCAGGTGATTTATGTATACGCGGCCATTCAGCAGATACAGAAGGAGTTCACACTGATGTGCGTTATCCTTTATAGTGCCCACGCCCAGCCACATGCAATAATGTGCTGTGTAAAAAGTCTTCGTGTCGGCGGAACAGTTTGAGTGCTCAAGCACTACCTGCACAGTTAAATTGGACAATTTGTAATACGAAGAATCTCAAAATGGGAAACGTCACGCTTGACATTTCCATATATATGCACGCACCCGTTGAGTCAGCAAGCTTTATTTTTACTTTCTAGTGACAAACACTTTCTTTGGCAGCAACAAGATCTCCATTATCTCCACCAGGCCTTTGTCAGATTTAGCTACAGCAGCTGCCCACTCACCAGATCGGGAAAAACAAGAGGTGAATGCATCAAAATATAAAATGTCCATTCCTCCTCTTTTTATAAGTCCATTACCTATAAAGATAGATAATGAGCATTCTCCTCTCTCCCGCCCTGTAAAACATTTCAGTCTGAATATTTTCATGCTGGGTTGAAAGTTAGTATGTGGCATGAAACACGGCTTCACCGGTGGCCGGTGAACAGACTGAGAGCGAGTGGCTGTGTGCCTCGATGCCAGCAGGTATTGACGCTGTATGTGTGCGATGGGGTGCGGCTGCAGGGAGTTGATGCATCGGTGGACGAGCGCCCAGAAAGTTGCCAGTTCTCTTCTTTCCTCCCCCCTCTCTTTCATCACCCCATCCAACCTCATCAACCTTCCCTCCCTTCTCCTCTGTCTCTCTCCGTCTATTGCCCTCTCAGCAATCTGATCATCCAGGCACTCTACCCCCCACCCCACCCCTCTCCGTCTGCGTCTCCTTTGCCCTCATGTCTTCCTTCCCCCAGCTGGCTGTGGCCAGACATCAAGGTCAAATCTCTTCCTCCCTCTCTCTTTCTTTTCTTTCCTCCATTGACTACATTTCCTGTCCTCTGTCGCTATTCTCAAATTTCTGTCTCTGTCCGTCTAGCCAGATTTATTTTGGTTATTTCCTCCTCTTATTTCTGTTACGAGTGAATAAGTTATGGGCCAAACATTTTTATTATCATGTACGATCGAGTACAATGTGTTTCAGATGGGGTTTGAAGTGCTTTTATAAAGAAAATAACAGGGAATTCTGGGTAAAAACCTAACCAACATACATACGAGATAAGATGAAAGTTAATCTGTGATAGAAGTCAATTTAAACGTGTTTTTGTCAAATGGTCTATTTTTAATGTGATGAGCTGAATGTTTGGATCTGTTAGTTTTTTTACTGTTTGCATGTATTTAACTGACTATTAATCATATACACACTTTAGTTTCTTCTTATCGTACGCTTATCATACAGCACATTGTGAGATCGTCACTCTATTTGCTGTAAATCTGTTGTAAATCTGTTTTCCTCTGCACCACTGTGTTACACTAGACGGATGCAGATGGATTCACGAGGATCCATGAGGAAGACAGAAAGGTATAAGCTGAGCAGGCAGCACTGCTCAAACTGGGCTGATACGGTCTGAAATAGATGGATATATTACTTCCTCTCTGCTGGGGTAACTTCCAACCTGCTGCTGAGTGCTACCACCTCTGGGCCTCCGTGCCAGTCCATTTTTTAATAGTCATTCCGTCACTTTGTCCCCTGAAGGGCATCACATCTGGTTAGACTGATATTCTTTGTCCAGGGAGGGAGGAGAAGGTGAAGTGAGTCATCACAGGGTGTCTGGAAATGTTAAAGACCCAAAGATTTTGTATTGATGGATAATGTTTAATTTTCTACTCTGCTCTGCTCTACTCTGCAGTCAAGGCTATCAACATGGCATTTTCCAGTCCATTGGTTTTAAGGAGTTCCATGACTACCTGACTGCTCCTGAAAGCAGCACCCAGCAGGAGAAAGACACACTACGAGATAAAGGTCAGAGAACTACCTGATCAAAGTCACACAGATACACGGCAACAGCTTTACTGATAAACTAGAATCACCTTGTTCTTCTGTCTCGCGTTCATTCATAACAGCCTCCTCTTAACTCTGTCCAGGTATAGAAGCTGTGAAGATCGCTACGAAGCGGTACGCCCGAAAACAGAATAAATGGGTCCGTAACCGCTTCCTTAAACGTGAGTAACCTTCACCTACCTCATTCTTTGTGTGTGTGTGTGTGTGCGTGCGTGTGTTTGTTTGTCCTGCACAGTCCAGTTCCTTAGCAATCAGCACTCTCTTTAACAAGATGAGATTCTTGCACTCCATTAAACACAGTAAACCTCTCAGACAGCATATTGTGTTGCAGGGGGCAGAGTGCTGGACGTGCATGTGTTTGTATTCACATGCACGTGCACGACAAGATCGGGGTGATGTAACTTTCAGAGAACTGTCACATGGTGATTTTTTTTTTTTTTGTATCACGTGTCCACATTTTCTTTTAAAATAATCACGGTGCAGTACAGTGCAAAGGTCTTGGGACACCGTTAGAAAGTGATTTCTTTGCTACTGTTCATAGAAAGATCAGCTTGGTACCCAGACGCTGAGCCAGGAGTCTGCTGGACATCTTTCAGTCTGTCAAAGAAGAAACCTCTCATCGAGATTTGACAGGTCTTTTCCTAGTTTTGTCTTTGACCTCTCTACCGTCCTCTAAAGAGGTCACGCTCAGAGTTGGTCACTTTTTTTAATATCCTGAGGCTTTTTGCACTGTACTGTATATTGTGGCCAATCAGTGATCATTTAATGTACTGCAGACTGGATAAATAAAGCCGGTGCAGCCAAAGTCAACCTGTGTTTGGCAGGTGGTGATTTCCCACCCTGGTTGCAGCCTGTGGCAGTCAGACGTGTTTCAAAATGTAAATAAAGTCTCTGTGTTTCCCTGTCTCTCTTATGGAAACCTGGCCTCTCTGTGCCTTCAGCAGCATGCCCTGCAGTGACCTAGCCTCCTAATCCTGTTAGGCCCAAGTGGCTTAGGCCACGCCAGGCCCTAAACCTCAATACCCCTCTTTCTGCCCGCCTGCCTACCCACTGCACGCACCATATGGTCTTCAGCACATGTGTGTGTCTGCCTTACCACACTTTTACATGTGCAGTAATCTGTAGCCTTCCTTGAGTCCTGTTTAGACTCTGTTTAGTGTAGACAGTTTGCAGGGCAGCTATCTGCAAAGTCAGGGCATTGGGATCAACTGTTGTAACGGCACCAACCACCACTAGTCACTTTAACTCTTCCGTGAAAGTGAGGTGAACAGTAGACATGCTGCGTTTACCCTCTGTGGGATAAGTTATTAAGCTTGTGGATGGATTCATGATACAAACTAATCACCTACAAATATGCACTTGGAGATATTTGATTTGACATTGAATTGCTCTGAGATTTGGGAATGAGGAGTAGAGCATAACTATCATAAGGAAACAGAATTACGTTTCCTGGCACTTTATTTCTGACAAATAACTATTGCAAAGAATTGCACAAGGGTTAAACAGGGATTAATGATCATTACTTTTTTTAGAAGCTTATAGTAATTGCATAGATGTAATACTGGGTCATAAATGTGAGAACACCATCCTGGTTGACAGATGAAATACAGAATTTCCACTTAGTCTAGAACTCACTTCACAAAGATGACTCTTGTATGTAAATACACATTTCGGTTGCTTCTTTCAGTGCGCAGCTCGTGTCGTGTTTGCCTACAGAACATTCTTATTGCATGGAGCCTTTTTCTTTAACCCTGCTCGTGCCGCCTTCCCGTCCAGCTTCATCTCTTTTCTTCTCCCTCTCTTGCTGTGACGGCTGACCTCTTTTCGTTTTCTTCTTAGCCTCACACACACACACACACACACACACACACACACCTCAGCTGAGCAGGCTAATCTCTTGGAGCATTACAGAGCTGCCGGGAATTTGCCCGACCACACAAATTTAGGCAAGGGGATCATCGGGGGTTACATGGAACAACCGAAGCATACAGAGGCTAGTGGCTCATAGATATAGACGAACGGGAAATGACAGATGAACACGGTAAAGTAGGTTAGAGAAGGTGTAAAGTGACCTAAATGTTGAGTGTACATGTAAATATTTAGGAAAAATGGCAGAATCACATCCCTCAGTGACAGAAGTCTAACCCACATTCACAGCCTCAGCACTCAGCAGCGACTGTCAGTCAGAAAGCAGGTGGGCAGTTAGTGTCCTAAACACTTTTTAGCTGGTTACGGGATGGATTCTTGATAGACTCAAGTTTGGTTGCTGCTGGGATGCCATTGTGGGTCTGCATGTGGGCGCATGCTTGCACAGTGTGCGCACTTCTTGGTCTGGTTCCTAATCACCCATAAAGGAAATAATCACCTGAGGTTCTGTTAGTTTGTGCTGGATGTTATGCAGAGAGAGCAAGGGCCCTGTGAACACACACGCTCTACATGTAATCGTAATACACAGGTGTAGTTTGAGTGAGGCCTCGTGAGTGTTAAGTAACAGGTATGTTTGGTGTAGGTATCTCTTAGTTAGTTAGTTAGTAGTGTGTGAGTGACGGAGGGCGCACAGAAGGATGGAGGGAGACACATGTGTAGCTGGGTGGATGGAGAGTAAGGGTAATTTGATCCAGCTGGGATAACAGGTGTGGAGCGAGGTTACACCCTCGTCTTCAAGCTATCCCAAAGGTTTGACGTGCACACGCACACACACACGCGCACAAATCCAACCACAACAAACCCTATGCACAGAGTGGAAAGGCAAAAGATTGTGAATAAAATATTGCAAATAATCTCAGGCTCAGGTTGAGACTTTGGTGTCATGAGTCAGCCCTGCAGAGTTCTTTATACGTGAAGAATAACAATAGCAGGGGGTTGGTAAGAGTTTTCCATGTGTTGGACCGAGCCATCTTCCAATATGAGCATTTATATGGCATTTATCTGGCTTATAGTATGATTTAATATTAAAATTTTTCTGAAATTGCAGAAAGACATTTTTTGATAAGTCAGACAAGATGGAGACGGAAAACAAATGGGACAGGCATAACAATTTGGGCTCCTTTAGTCATATTATTATTGCTCTTGTATGTGTTCAAATGTACACAAGTCCCAATGAGCCGTGACACTTAAGCTTCCCCACAAATGTTAAACATGAACAACACGTAACGAAGGAGGAGAGGGAGACAAAAACTGAAAGAGGAACTGTAGGAAAGAGGAAGGTGGCTGTTGATTGAATAGGGGCAACTGTTACGTTCCAGTGTGGACGACAGCCAAAGAAGCACAGCTGGGCCGGGGGGGGGCTGATCGTTTTTATGGCAAAGCACACACAGACGCACATCCTCACTCTGCAAACATGGGGCACCAAGTGACTCCTGGCTCGTTTGTTGCAACAGGTGGACTACTGTTTCAGCAGTCACACACACACACACTGGCAAGCAGCTGCCCGGCGACAGGAGATGCCCTTTCTTGTTGGCAAAGCCATCTCCCCTGTGTGTGTGTGTGTGTGTGTGTGTGTGTGTGTGTGTGTGTGTGAGTGAGTGAGAGGCGGGGCTCACGTAGTGTTTTTGTGTGCGTGTGCAGCACCACCCTGCTTTTTGTCCCTTCTTCATTTCTTATCTACTCACATGCAGAGAAGATTAGCAGGGTTAAATTTCACCACATCCCCATCATTAATGGTGGAGAGGGATGCGGGGGGGGGGAGTTACATCCACCACCTGGCAACCCACCATACAGTACCTGTCTTTTATTTACCTCCTGCCTAGTGGGAGGTTGGGGATTGCAAAAGGGAATTGTGGGAGGGAGGTGGTGTTGAGAGAGATAAAAGAACAAAATAAGGTGAGAGATATGGGCACGAGGAGGGCAGCTGGTGAGGTGAAGTATTTACTAGAGCCACGCAAAAGAGAGTGCTCCAACTCTGCATCTGGTATAGGTATGCCAGGTGACACTCGCCGCCGCCACCTGCCTGCTATTGTGTCAAACACAAAAGACTTCCCCCTGACACACACACACGAGCGCACACACACACACACACACACACACAGTAACAGAGCCAGTAAAACCCGAGGCTTTGATTAACTGTCACTGCTGTTAAAAAAAAAACAACACCACCCCGACAAATCGATGTATTATATGACTTAATATACACACATGCAGGACGGGGTTCTGGGATTGTAAGAGGACACAGAGAGGACACACATTGGCAAGTCAAAAGATGCAGGTGCAGGAGTATTTGTGTGTTGTGATTAAGGATCTTTGTGCTTATTGTTTTCTATACCCTTTGTCAGCTGTTCATTGAAGCACAGCTGGGCTTTACGTGAAGCGAATAAAGGGCACCGCGTTAGAGCGACATTGCGCGTCTGTAGATTGAATCGACAGTATGCAAATTTTGCCCCCATAAAGAGTTAAAGAGTAGCACGTTGCAAGTTTCTGGCTTTCAAGCGTGGATACGTGAAGGCGCTCGTTGTCTCCACACACACTCAATCCACACTGACAGAGGCAATGCTGTTAGATGTACAGATGACCAATTATACAGTGTGTGCTCCTCTGTGATAATGGAGCCACAGTGGAGCTCGTAACTCCAGTCCAGAGGGTGTCTGCTGCCCTCAACTCACAGTTCAGTCTGTGTACGGAAGGGATTACACCTTAAATGAGTTGGTTAATGGTGCCTTGCAGGTTCATGGGATTCATTTCTGTGAGTGTGTGCCCTTAGCTCATAGATATTACTGTACATGCAAAGACTGGACCTGAGTAGAACCGTTGCCAGGCCTCTGTCATCGTTGAATATATAGTCACGCTGGCAACGTGACGCGGGGTGCTGTCAGACGTTCAGCTATAGACAACCTTTCCGAATCAGACACACCTCTTCACTTTCCGTATGCTGGGGTGAAGCCTGCTGTGTCCTTTCCAGCGTGGCCTCGTACATGCTTAAGTGGGAATGTTAGGTCTCTTCATTATTCGGTATTATGTGTCAGGCATCGATGTAAAGTGCCTTGAGATGACTTCTGTTGTGCAATATACAAGGAAATGTGATTTGTGAATATATTTTATATATTATATTCTTTTACAAATGGTTCACTCGTTATTGCACTGTGCTGTTAATTCATATCTCTATGCACCTCTATGCATTTAATTGGTCTTTGTTAACAAGCGGCCGCAGCTGTTAGATGTCTCTACGAGTTGTGCGCATCTTAATTTGGTTAAGTCAATGCAGGGCAGTGGTTCATGACGTAGAGACAGGCAGTCAGATATACAGATACACAGGGAGACAAGAAGGGCAGGGACTCATCCTGTTGTTCAGTGCTGGGGCCTGGCCCGGAGACTGCTGACTGATGCAAAACAGAAACACGGGGGTGGAACAGTTAGAGAGAGCAAGAGAGAGTGACTGAAAGCCCAAGCAAGAGTGATGGCAAGAGAGAGAGATGGTGCACAAGAGAGAAGGGTGGGAGGAAGAAAGAGGGAGAGAGGGAAAGACATTATCGAGCCAGTGTGAGTCAGCAGGTTGACAGAGCTTCAGGGTGTGGCTCCAGCATATTACAGCTACCGTGGAAGTGCACTGGATTCATCCTCAGTCCTTCTCATCTACAGTCAGTCTCTTTGAAGCCTGGTTGTTTCTTCCTCAACGTGAAATAAATGAGACGGCTGAACTCAAATACATTATAGAATAGGATTGTCACTAGGCAAAACCTCAGTGTTGTCAGAGCTCCATGTGATGGATAATAGTGAATGTGCAAACACTTAAAATCATATATTCGCAACCTTTGTTGGTTTTGTAAAATGGATGATGTGTGTGTGTGTAGGACCAGGAGACAACGTGCCCGTGGTGTACGGACTGGATGTGACGGACGTGTCGAGGTGGGAGGAGACGGTGCTGAACCCTGCACTGCAGATACTGGAGCATCTCAGTAAGGTGGGGTCTCAATAGGGTGAATTAGCAGCTTTCTGTCTTTGACTTTATGCTTCTTCCTTTTGTCCCTTTCCTCGTGATTGTACCTTTTTCAATTCAACTTTATTTATATAGCGCTAGTTCACAGCAAAAGTCATCTCAAGGCGCTTTACAGTGTAAAGCATGTTTAATTCAACTTCTTTATTGTCTTGTCTTCCTTAAATTACGTTAATTAATTCATATGACTCTACACTTGCCAATAATGATAATGCAAATAATGACTATTAATAATCCAGATTTCCACTATTTAGTGAATGTTTAAGCATTTCTTATAAGGAAAACTGTGAAGGAGTCAAAGGAGTCATTTCAGACTAAGTGGACGCTCATTGTCTGAACCAATCAGGGGGAGGAGCCACCAGTTCCTCCAATCAGAGTACATGAGGCGGAGCAGAGAAATAAGCGGAGCCACCACGCATGTAATGTTTGTGACAAAGTGATCATTGGTGACCTGGAATGGACAGGTGAGTCTCAACAACTACGTGGCAATTACACTAAACCACGTATGGATACATCCAGTACAACGTAATCAGTTTTTAGTGACACATTGCTCTGTATTGTCAGTATAATGAACCTCACAACACACAGCACGTCACTCAGAACATGTCCGTGACTCATTTCGGTTCTGTAAAAACAAAAAGCCGCCAGTTTAAAAGCACAATGTCGTGTGTGTTTTCATTGTCTTCACCTGCAGCACATCTGAAGTCCAAGAAGCATCACAGCTTTGTGAGGAAGAAGAGGAAGTGGGATCCAGACTGTGACCAGTCCCAGAGTGCTGATGCATCTTCTGCTTCAGCAGCAGTGACTCTCTCAAAGGACAGTTGTGCTGCTGTTGCCCTGGGCTGCAGTGAAACCTCTCAGGAGTCTGCCCCACACACAACGGAGCACCAGTGATATTTTACCAATGTTTTCACCACAGACAACAACAGTCAATAGAAAACCACCGTCCTTTTTATCTTTAACTTGGAACTCATTCTTCATAGACTCCTGTGATGCGTCCCATCTTCTTTATAAAAACAGTGAACATTTGTTTGTCACTTACCTTGAATGCTTTTTTTTGTCTTTTACTGAAATGTTTCAGGATGGGAGCTGCTTCGCCTTGTATTAAACTTAACCACAATGCACTTTTGAACTTCATTTATGAATAAAGAGAGAGATTTAATTGTCTTTAACCTGTGAAAGTTGCTGCGTTTTTACGTATCTGCGAGACAACATTTAATTTGAGACGTTTTCACATGACGTCAACAGTGCGGCAGTTTCACCTTTATCCCAGTGAGCCCTCCCTGGCATGCTTACACAGCACATGTATTGTGCTCTGTTTGTCTGCTGCCACCATGTTTTACTATGTGTAAAGACGTTTTTCCAGCTCTTTTGTTTGATAATGCCTCGACGCATGAGTTGTGCTGTTGTCTTTCAGTGGAGCTTAGCTGAGCTCTGTTCTGCTCTGACAGTAGTATAAACCACAGGCTTGGGCAGCAAGGAGAAAGTGTGTTTTCACAGCAGTGATTGCAGGTCTTTGTTCATCCAGCAGCGTTTCCACCTTTCAAACCGAGGTGTGTCTGACTGCTGTAACACCACTTACACAATAGTGGCTGGCGCTGATCCAGAGACTTCTCGTGCCACTTGCTTTCCCTCCTTCTCACCTGCCACTTGTTCTTCTCACCTCCCCTCCTCTCTAAAGACTCCGACCATTGTCTCGACTACTTCTCCATCATGTCTCTTTCCAAGTGCAGTTGAGTTTTGTTTGACCTCATCCCTGAGCCTAAAAATATTCCTAGACATATAATAGCTGGAAGTGTGTGCGCGCATGTGTCCCACATTCCCTCATTCCAAACTGGGTCAGGCCTCAAGCTTACTAGGTGCTTACCATAGAGTTACACTCATAGCAAAGATAACTGTGCAACTGGTGACTGGCCTTTAGGAACTCTTTCTGTGTTTGTTTGGCTGGTTTATTTCTCATTGTTTAAGTCAGACTTATAACTGGTCTCTCTTTTTTTCATAGTCTTTTTTTTCACATTTTCTAAGGCAACTGTATGTGTGTCCTTGTCTCAGGTGCCTCAGCTCATCATGGCCTGGCAGCTCCAGGCACTGCTGAATCATTCCACATTAAACGAAGAAAGCTTGCGCAATACAGTGACATAAGGCTTCAACCCCTTGAACTGTCCATACTCTTAGAAGTGGAAAAGTAGGGCAGCGTCCACGGTCACAAGGCTAATTAGTGATTTACTCACCGCGGTGCTTTGGATCAGCTATGGACACACACACACACACACACATACATACTCTGAGTGGAGTCGTTAGCTGCAGACAGTGAGTACAAAGACTCAACACAACAGATCAGCTTTGAAATGAGAAACCTGTAACTATGTGCTCCCACACGCACAGATAGATCCTTGTAAAGAGGACTTTTCTGCTCTCTTTGGCGTTTGATTAGATGACTTTCTTCGGTGTGAGTGTTTTTGTGTGTATTTGTATGTTTAGCTGCGTCAGTCACAGAGCTGCACAATAAATGTAAGCTCTCTCTCTCTCTCTCTCCCACAGGCCTGGCCTAGTGACTCAGTAGCTGTATACAGTGTGTTCACAGAGCACACACTGTCCTGGACATGGGGCCCAATGCAGGGAAACTCCAGGCTTGTGTATTTTCCACATGCTGCAGCTGCAGCATATAGATACTTGTTGTCTCTGTCTGGACTGATTGCCCTGGTTGATTTAGCTTTTTTGCTTTACTGCAGGTCCTTCTAGCTAAAATTCAGTTTCCATGCATCACTGCAACACTGGCTTGACTATGTCATGACGCTGACCGCGATCAATACAAGTATTCAATAAATACTTCATGATCAATAAACTGAATATTAATTTACTAAATATCAAAAGATATTGCTTTTGACCACAATTGATGAACCATTAGTTCATTATTATTCAAGTAAAAATTGCTAGTTTCTCAAATGTGGCTATAGTCTGCTTTCTTGTTTTATATCACACTAAATCAATACACCTTTTGAGTGTTGGAACATAGAGCAGTTTAAATATATTTTCTGTGCAAATCTGAATTTTTAAAGAGATTTTTAGCCAAGTTTAAGAGTTAAGCATGGCTCGTTCTTCTAACCAGTCAGAGGATTTCAATTCTTTCTGCTTGATCAGTAGGTTTGGGAACATACTCAGTGACGTTTTCACTGTTTTCCTTCTCTCCTGTTATATTAAGCTACGCTATCTTCACGTTTAGCCTGCATTTGTCTGGGCCTCACACCGCAGCTGTAGTAGTGTGTCATGCAGTGACTGCGCGTCTAGTTAATTTGAAGTCCACTTAATCCTAATCTCTAATCCCATTTGACTAAACATTCCCTGCCATCTGGCGCTGGCGAGACAAAAAAACCCCACACACACAGACAAAAATGCAAGCAGCTAATCAGACGACTGCTGTCAGTGCCGACTACTGAGAAAAAAGCTTCAGTCTATGAAAAATAACTCATTTGCTAATGTGGGGCATGTTTACAGACGTTGCAGAAGGACAAATATTTGGCAGCGCAAAGATACTAGACACCACGCAGGGTTACAGTCTCAGAGCAGAAGTATGTGGAACGTGAAGGACTTGGCGAAGAATGTGCAGATTATTGAAGTAAAAAGTATCCAGAGTGCTCTCATTTCTGCCCTTTGACATAATTTTTTTTTAGTCTTTGTGTGTTTCTACCTGCATGTGAGCTTTTCAGTGGTCATCAGAAAGTGCACAAAGACTATTGAAAACTTAGATGGTTACGTAACCTAACCCTTAGTAAAGTGAGAAACACAACACTTTCAGGTGTGACTCAATCAGATAAAAGAGCTGTGTGTGTGTGTGTGTGTGTGTGTGTGCACATGTGGGAGCTTTGCTTTTTGCATGTTTCATATTGGCAATATAACAAGAAACACATCCAGCTGATGAAGCAGTTGGGATGGGACACTTCCAGCTGGTGGAGCAGTGGTGTGTGTTTGTGGTTCAGCAGGAGTGTAATAATGGTTTGTACATCTATGCATTAAGAATTTGACACACACACAGGAATATAAACAGAGCTTCTTAATAAAGGATGTGTGTTGTAGACTAATCCAGCCCAGAGACGATGTATTATATTTAACAGCAATGCGACACATGCATCTCGAGCCATGTGTAGTCCATCATTTAGTGTGTGTGTGTGTGAGTGTGTCTATAGGGACGAGCCAGGTTCAGTGAGTTTGTGCAGCTCCCTCTCTCTCTTTCTGTCACCTTGTCTGGCTCCTGCGATGCCTGCCGTATAGGAAAAAGCGATGGAAGGACGAAGAGGGGAAGGGATGTGATAAGATGTGAAAAGCCTTTAAGGAAAGTGTCACAGGTCCAGTGCACTGTATGCATGGCTTCTTATAGTCTCTCTCTTTCTGTCTCTCTCTCTCTGCTGCATGGTTATGTAATGCGGGGGCCGCTCTGTACTTTTCTTCTTTACCCTCCCTGATCCAGAGCATGAACATGCCTTCCTGTTTTTCCAGCAGCCCACTGAACTCTTTTCCCAGGGCAACACTTTGGAGGGCACACGCACATACAGAGCACATTTTTTATTGTCATCTATTGTAAGTAAAGCTTATTTTAGATGAAGCTGCTTACTCTTGATGTATTGTGTCTGGAGAAATGTCATTGTGTCCCTCCCTACTCACTATGGATTGGTGTGCGTATCATAATAGATCCTTCTTCACCCTCCTGCCCATCTCCCCTTTCATTTCTCTGTCCCTCCACATGTTTTCACTTTGGCTCTCAGGCAGGTAATAGGTGTTCCAGATCATAAAGGAAGAACAAAGCAGCCTAACTGCCAGTGTATGTGTTTGGTAATTTTTATTGCACGTGTGTGCACTAAGGGCACTTTACTCTCTCTGCAGTGTAGGGTATGTGAGACAAAGACGTGTGTGTGTGTGTGTGTGTCTGGGTTTCTCCATTGTCAGTGACTCAAGCGCTGGAGCCGGCTTTTTCCCGCCAGTGCAGTGTTTTGTGGGAGGGGTTTTAACTCAGCTCAGCAGCAACACAGCCACAGATTCCCGCCCGATATGCAAATGGTCACAAAGTGGGCGTGGCATGGAGCCTCCCCTGCTGCAGTGCTTAACTCTGTTGCTGCCAAGGTGAAAGTCAGCAAAGTGGTCTGCCCCTAAAAGGACAGAAAGATAAGGAAATGTCAAAAAGGGACAGTTGAAAGCTAAAGCTTTGGTTTAATGTTGAATTAGGATTAGGTTAGGTATCACAATATAACACGGCACCATCATTACAACCATTATTATATGGATTTAATTCCATAATGTACAAAGTAGAAATTAATTTTATAGTATTTTTAAGAATACGAACAATAAAAAATTTCTCAAAAGTAGATTGTGATGATTATTGTATTGATCTATTGTATCTTTTAGCTGATTGTTATGGTCCCAGTGTATGCGACGTGCTCAGCACCAACACTGATCATAGCAATGCATTTAGCAGAGAGTTTCTCAGAGTTTGGTGGAGAACAAAGCAGACGATGATAGGAGCTGGTGTATTTAAAGCCATTGGACACACAGAGGCACCAGCCTGAATGAATGCAAATATGCGGTGTTTGCTCTAGGTTCAAATACAACTATTTCCTGTTATATTAATAAAAGGTCATGTCAGGATTTTATTCACAGCTTGATCATTTAATAAAGTTACCACAAACAAGTAAATATAAAGACATTTGTTCTGTTTCCTCCTCTCTAAGCTATTTCTGACGTTTCTGCACGGTTTTGTGTTTGTTGTGGCACAGTCACTGTGAAGATTAGCTGCTCACGTAAACTGCTAAAGTCAAAATAAAGCGATTTCAATTTCATTGCGTTGCTTACACTTCACACAAAATACACTACGCCTGATGCTGTAGTTAAAGGTCACTCGCTCTTCACAGCTAAAACAGGTGTGCGTGCGCGTGTTCTCACCCTATTTTCTAAACAAATCACTATTATATGAAGAAGTTATGTGTATGCATCAACATGCCGACCAGCAGGCAGGGTGGAGGCTCAACATGGTCTCACACCTCATATACCATCAAGTACTTCAGCTATTGAATATTGTTGTTTTCTCCCTTTGCCCATGTATAATTAATACAATGTGTATTTGTACGGGTTGATTTGTTGCTGAGCTTCAAACACACATAAAGGAATTTAGGGTGAAACTTCACCTACACCTCCAATCAACAACTTGACTGTCGATTACTTGATCTCACAATAAAGTTAGTATTCACAGTTTAAGTGTTGCTTCAAATGTCCGTCACTGATCTCAGAGTGTTAGACTGATATAAAATGACTGAAAACATCATTAAAATCTCTTTTGTTCTAACTTCCCTTTCCTTAAAGCCAGGATACGACACATACACACAGAGAGACTTGTTAAAATGCACGAAGGACATTTTGCTCAGCACAGTTGGTCATCACATTTGTACAGTGCAGGTTGGAGCAGCAGTTGGTAACCAGCAGTAACGACACCCGGCCTGATTTACATTGCAGCTGGCAGGACAATGACTGTGAGCTGATATGAAGCAAGTCGCTCCATCAGTTCGGTGTGTAAGAGGGAGACAGGAAGGGGAAAAGAGACTGTTTATTGTTACGTGCGTGTGTGTGAAAAGGCGGGAAGGGAAGCTAATGGAGGGAAACCACTTGTGACTGTGTCTCACATTGGCTGATAAGGTGTTCCCTCCTCGGGCAGTTAACGGTTAATAGCTGATTCGTTTTGGGCAGAGCGCTGCTGCCGCTGCGGCGCGGCTCAGAGGAGGGAAGGGAGTGAAAGTAACGAAGGGGAGACTTGGATTATCTGAGCTGCCTTTGACAGTTGAAAGACTCTATTTCGACTTATCTATTCTCGCCATGTTTGCTGTGCAGGTTTTCATATGATGCCAACGTAGGCTGTTTTATAAATATTTGTCCACTCCTGCTGCAGTAGACGTTCGACCTACATCACACCAGTGATTTTATTTGTTTGGCTTCCACTCATTATGAAGGTTATTGGAAATTTTAAAAGACATCTGTGTATGTCTCAGACTATTTGACAGGTGTGGGTAAGGTGTTAACCTTTTAATGATTCTACTAGTCTGGTTTTTAATGACTTTTAATGTCCCATGATGGTCTGAGCGTTGTTATAAGAGGCTTAACCAGAATACAAAATATGGAGGGAACACTTAGTGCATGTAGACTTTGGCACCAGAGTGAGAAATGACAGTTAATATTTCTTATAATCCGCACAGAGTCAGTACTATTCAGTTTGTTTCTCCCACGTGACCCCTGATTCAACTTTATTACACATTGTCTATTGAAAGTAAGTGAAGACAATAACTGGCTGACTTTATGGATTAACGTACCTCTGCATTTGAATGCGTGCCATTAAGGAAGTAAAGCGGAACATTGGTTCCTTATTTATTACATGACAGTTAGGGCACAAAGCCACAGACAGGCCTGCTAATATACTGGACAACACCACACACATGCACACACCTCTCCCCCTTTCAACCATGAAGCATTTGCCTACTATCTTCTTTGTTTTACATCTGAATCTCCGTTAATTCAAGAGTGTCCGTATAGTTCCCTAACAACTGTTCTCTCTGTGTAAGCTGTGGCTGCATAGGGCTGTAGATGGTACAGTATTCGCCTGCTGCTCTCTTTTCCATATATAACTTCTGACAGGCTCTCCTGTGTCCCCCTGCCCTACTTTACACCTTACAGCTATCACACCGTACAGTACAGCCGCCTAAGCACTGACTGTGTACCTGCAGCTGAATTCTGCATACAAACCGGCTCAGGGTCTCATAGCATAATATCATTAACAATATAGCTCCACAACTAGCATTAAACTATTAAATGCAATTTATTTGTTAAAATACTGCTCATTTAAAGCATTTAGGTTAATTCAACTGTTTGAAAGTTAAAAATGATCAGCATGGTAGCGTTACATAATGAGTAGTTCTCCTTAGATAAAGCGAACCGCTGATGTTTTTCCAGCCAAAGGGAGTTACTGCTCTCTTGTGGTGAGACAGGGGACAAGACAGTAGTTCAGTAGCGGGTAGACAGTAGAAGCTGAACAGTAGTGACAATGGTTGACATGATTTCTGAGCTTGATATCTCCACCTGAAGCAGAGAAACATATTTAATAAGTTATCTTATACACTCACCGGCCACTTTATGAGGCGCACCTTGCTAGTACCGGGTTGGGCCTTCTCTGGCCTTCAGAAATTCCTTGATCCTTCGTGGCATAGGTTCAACAAGGTACTGGAAACATTCCTCAGAGATATTGGTTCATATTGAAATGACAGCATCATGCAGCTGCTGCAGATTAGTTGTCTGCACATCCATGTAAGAAATCTCCCGTTGCACCACATCCCATAGGTGCTCTATTGGATTGAGATCTGGTGACTGTGGAGGCCATTTGAGTACAGTGAACTCATTGTCATGTTCAAAAAACCAGTCTGAGATGATTCAAGCTTTGTGACATGGTGCATTTTCCTGCTGGAAGAAGCTATCAGAAGATGGGTACACTGTGGTCATAAAGGGATGGAGCACCCGGTGTGGTCTTCTGCTGCTGTAGCCCATCTGCCTCAAGGTTGGACGTGTAGTGAGTTCAAAGATGCTCTTCTGCATACCTTGGTTTTAACGGGTTATTTGAGTTACTGTTGCCTTTTTATCAACACAAACCACTCTGGCCTCTGGCCTTAACAAAGCATTTTGACCCAAAGAACTGCCGCTCACTGGATGTTTTCCCTTTTT
>JAUMTR010000003.1:12935614-12962211 GCA_032270685.1 Microctenopoma stevenorrisi
CAGCGGTTCGTCTTGACCATGTCAACATGCCTAAATGCATTGAGTTGCCACCATGTGATTGGCTGATCAGTAATTTGTGGCAACAAGTGTGGGACAGCTGTGCCTAATAAAGTGGCCGGTGAGTGCATCTCTTTTTAATGTTTTACTAATACAGTGCTTTTGTTTTTTTTTTAATTGAGATTGTGATTCGTTTTTAAGAGCGACATCTTGGACTTTTACATTTGATGGATGTTTGTGTTTATGTGCTTCAGCTGTGTCATCTTTTGTTAATAATCATGTAACCTCTCACATGTAGTAACCTAATGTTACAGCATTTATGCACTTATACCTTCACTATTACACAGTGGCAACTGTTTTAGTAATTTTAAATTGAAGCACTAAAATTAGTGCATACACCTGTTTTCTATATTTGAGAGGCCTGGAGTGGTTAGATCAGCAGACCTGGGATCACAGGTATGAATTTATAGGGATTTATGTTTAATGCAAGACTTAGAGCATCAAATGTAGCAGCTGAACCGAGATGAAATATAATTCAACAAAGCTCTGTGTCAAATATATTGAGATTTAGCCAATTAACAAACCAGTGTAAAGGTAGATAATGTCATCTTAAAGGTTAAATCAACAATAAATGCAGCTATTTAATAATACATGTCACACCTTCACCCAGTCACCACACTGACGCCACCTACATCTACACAGACACAGAACTCCAGGGGTTTGAATGTAATAAATGACAAGTTTATTGTTGCACAAAATGTACAAAATAACAAGCAAATGGACAGCCCCTACCTCTATTCCCCTTAGCGTCCCGCCCCTCCCACTGGTTCAATCGTCATAATGAAGCTGAAGTTCTGAAACCTATGACTACGGCAAGTCCGATGGTCCAAGCCAAACGCATGGTAATTCTGAGAGACAACACATACCCAATTTCAGCATCACTGAACAATTAAAAATGAATAAAAACACTTATTTACACATTTCTGTCAGAACTTTTACAACATGCCATCTATATATTTATACAGAATATGTTTGTGCACATATCCCTGTATAGAAAATATATTATAAGACCAAATTAAGTTAGACTAAGGGCTATAGACATCCAAAGTACAGCACTTCTTTGTAATCTCCTTTTGATTTTTGTTTTTTTATTTTCGTTTCCCACTTATGTAATGACTATATCAACCTCAAATCAAAAGAAAGAAGTCTAGTTGAATGTGGATTTTAATGTTTGTGTTTTCCTTTGAGGACCCGACCTGATCACGTAGATGCCTGTTGAGAAACTCCTGACATATTTACACCTGAACACTCACACATCTCCCATCAAATGCATTTGATGTCACTGTAGTCTTCATATGTACCTAAACTTCTGATCATACATTTGATCATAGTTTTACATGATCCCAAGACTCAACCCTCCCCATCCTCAGGTCCAGTTTGATGATACAATAAGGGCATAAACCAATCAGCTTTGGCACTGTGTGAAGAAGCAAATGTGATGTGTCTTCTGAGAACGACTTTCTTGGATCTTATAAGCCAAACAAAAACCAGTTTCATTCCTGTTCGCTCACTAATGTGCCAGCACATAGTTTGAGTTTGAACATATTAGGGCACGAACAAGGAAGAAGAAAGCTTTTGTCATTTAGCCACACGATTAGTAACAAGCTAAAACTGTGATATCTAAACCACATTAGCACCATGGAGAGAAAGGGAGCAAGTGATTGACATTGTTCAAGTAAAGCCAGACAACTCACAATGTTTTGTGCTGGAGCATGTACAGCACTGTGCTGGGGAAAATGATGCGATATGTAATGTGAAATAAATCAGGGTTTAACCGGAGGCATCGTAGAAAGACTTTGCCTCCTTTTGTTCAGCTGCACTGATGTGGAAAAGAAACAATGTGGTTAGAAGCAAATCTCCGGAGTGAATCCATCACACTGCTTCATAATTCACCTGTAGGTGGAGGTCGGTGCAGCTGAAGGAGACAGAGCAGCCACATGAGCTTAAACCCCCTCTGGGTAAACTGAGTGCATGTGAGGGGGCACTGGGAGCTAGTTTGGGATCAGATTTCAGGGAAAAAAGAAGATGTTTTTGAAGTATGTGCAAAAATACTTGTCAGACTACTGCTGGAACATGAACTTTTTTTTCCTTTTTTTTGTACATTTTCAGTTTGTTTGGTTCTGACCTTAAATTTTCCAATATAACTTCTTTAACCCTACCTACCTTTCTTCAGCTTCTTGTTTCACTTGTTTTAATATATATCTATATTTTCATTTCTGGCTTTTTTCTCTTTTCTTACTTTACAAAATGAGAGACAGAATGATGGACAGCTGACAATATATAATTATTTCCTCTTCTTATTATCATCAGATCGCTCTTAACCTGGAGATTATTTATTTTGTTCCTTGTAAACAAACAGGTTGATCAGCCACCGGTGTTTGTTCCATCCTCTTTCTTCTCCTCTTCCTTCATGTGCACTCCTTTCTTACTCTCTCTCGCCATCACCATCCCCTCTTGTTTCATTGTAGGAGGGCCCTGATTTGTTTGGAGGTGCTGTCATCATTTAGATGCCGTGTCGTATACCTATAAGAACGAGGTGACAAACAGAGATGAGCTGTGAGTCTGTCCTTGTGTGTCATGTTTGTGTCTTTTTCACGCACACAAACACACACATTCAAACACACCTCAGTGCGTTCAAAAGTCCCTCCACACTATTGGACGGCTGCTCTTTCAGCACCTTGATGCAGCCCTTCATCTGCAGCACAAAGACAACACAGGGCGTTAAAGAAAAGGTCATCAGTCTCAGATCTGACTCAGCTCCTGCTGTTGCAGCCAAATATTGACTCAGATACACTATTAAAAAATAAAGCGACCTCATATAGTAAATGCTATGTTGAATATGTACAATGCTACATAAGGAAAGAAAATGTTATAATCTCAGACCTAAACAGGCTTGTGCAGAGAGGGTGGTACTGGGGGGGCTGAAGCCCCTGCAATTAACCATAGGTGCCCCCTCAGCGTTTATTAACACTATAGGTAAAGTTAGTGCTGCAAGGTAGAAAGTAACATACTTTTCTCAGTTTTCACCACAACAAACACAGTGATGTTACATGACATTATTTAAAAGTAACAAAGTTATTACAAAAAAGTAACCAATAATTAGTTTAATTTTAATCATAATGACTCCATACTGATGCTGTTTTTTTACATTTGAGCCACTGTGAAATAATTTCACAGTGTCAAGCGATGGTGAATCCCTGATTACATTTATGAGTAAGTCTCTCTTAACTAATACTACAGATAATTTATAATATATTTTTCACTATATACTTAAATATTGGTAAATATAAATATGTGAATATTTGTGAGTTGTGAAAGTTTGCAAAAAACACTACTTTTACTTTTTGTAATGTAATAAAATATGGAGTGTGTGGAGTTAAATGATGGTTATTTGTTTGCACTCACATCAATTTTGGAGGTCTTGGCAAAAGCTCCAACGGGGTGAACGTGATCATAGAGGATGATGACGCCCACCATCACCCTCATACAGAACAACATGGTGTCTGTGTTGGTGAACCGACAGCGGTACTCCCTGAGACAAAGATAGTTATGAGTTAAAAAGCTTTTTCTAAAGCACTGATAAAATAACAACATGGTAAATCAAAGAACAAAATGGGACAGAAAGTCAAGATGACCACAAAATGACAAAGCAAGTCCCGCTGTTATTTGAAGCCTAAAGTTTGTTCTTCCTCATATAAAGACTTGTGATCAAACAGATGAAATGTTTTAAATCTAGCGTGAAGGACAGGGATCATCTTATTCAGAGAGCTTGAGAATCAGTCTGTTGAATTGAATTACTGGAAAACTTCAGACGGCTTCTTTTGTGTTCATTTTGAAAGGGCTTGTTAATAAGAATTTAAACATCTGACCTTTGGAATGAAAGAGGGAAGAGACGGCAGAGTGAAGTGAAAGCACTGAGAATACTCACGGAGTTTCCAGCATGACACGACACACACAGGCCATGGTGCTTAAACAGTCTGTGGTGTCCTCTATGGGCAAGGTCTTATTCTGAAGAAAGCAAAGGGAGACATCAGCACACATAAACATATCTCAATCTTGTAACAATGCACTAAAAAATGTCCTGGACAAAATGTTCTACCACAAGGTGGAGACAGAAGACGTGCGCAGAGTGGTGTAATAGCACAAGGAAAGTAAAGCTACTTTACTAAAAGGCAATCATGACCAGCATGCACTGAAGTGTAGCGGTAAAATATTACACGGTTTCTGTGCTTCACACAGGTTTTTGACACCGGAAGCAGCCGAGCAAATACATTTGTTGAGTTGATGACTCAAAATAAGACATTTGGACATATATCAGATGCAATTCACTTCTAAGTTGATTACTAAGTGAACATCCATGGTTAATTGTTGTTAAGTTCAGTTACAGTAAAGCTGAGTGTGAAGCAAAAACTCCCCCAGATGATAACCAGGGGGAGTTTTCGCTTCGTGTAGTTCTTTTTAGAAAGAAAGAAACAGAGGAAAGTTTAATACTCTTCATAAACATGCACTTCTAAAACTAGAACCACAGGAAACAAGTTAAAAATTGCCGAAGCTGCCCTTTAGTACTTATTTGAGGTAGCTGTACTTTCCATGCGATGCTGCTTTCCATTTCTATTGCACAACATCTCAGAGAGAAATGCTGTACTTTTAAAATATTATAATTATTTGAGTTAATAAAACAAATATTTATTATATAACTAAAATATGATACATTATATTAGATTAAATTACCCAATAGTCAAGTACATTTTGTTAATAATAATACTGATTATGGAGTCTGTCTTATTGTCTTGGATTCTTTTTCCACCTAAAAACATCCTTTTATTTATTTTGAAATTCTTGTCAAATCAATATCTTGTCATTTTACCTCAGTGCTTACTTTCTAATACTACAACAGCTAAATGTGGACTCCAGCACACGATGGAAGTCTTGACGCATTAATGGTTATTGTAAATTGGCTAAGGTACCTCCGAAACAAACTTGGTAGTGGCGTTACTCAGAGTCTTCAGCATGGGTGTTGCTTCAGCGTAGAACAGAGACATCCGATTGGCCATCTCGTTGTTGACTTCATTCTCTGCCTCCAGCTGTGTGCCAACACGAAACAGATATCATAACTTTAAAAAAGCATTAATCGTCAGCCACGCGCATTCAACTAATCATGTTGTTGAGTTTGTAAAACAAGAGCACTCTAATTGGTGTAAGTCAAATGGCAAATGAAATATTGATTGTGCAGCTCTTCATGTTGTGAGGAGGAAAGGAACACCTCCACTTCAAACATTAATGATTAAATAGAGAAAATGAAGCCATGCTGTCCAGGCTGAACATTTGATCATGAGTGTGACACACAAACAGCCTGAGACAGACCTCGTGTCCAAGGTCTCACCTGCTGGTTGTTCAGCCTGTTCCTGCTTATGGTCCTCCTGTAGTAGCTGAAGTCATTTTGAATGGCTGGATTTGTCATCTGCATGGTGAGACAAAATTCACAAATCTATAAATAACAGACTTCTCAGTAGAGTAAGGGTCGGTCTAAGCGGGCTGTGAAAATGTTCACCTTTAGTTCATCAAAGCTCAGTGTAAAATGAAGGATCTCTGCGAACTGTTTGGCCAGAGCCTGCTCTCTCTCCAGGTGCTGCATGGGAGCGTAAGGCGGGCTCGTCAGCGCCTCCAGCAGACTGCGCAGGGCATTCTCTGCAAACGCACACACACACACTTGGACATTAGAAATGCATCTACTCAGCCTAGGATCTGCATGTAATACTGTTACTTATATCTACTCCTCATGTTCGAAGTCCAGCAGTTCTCTTTAATCCGGCCTGAATCTAAAGTCGCTTTCATGTCAGCATCTTGAAAAACTAAATGCAGCAGAAGCAGCAGCAGGATTTTAACTGGTACAAACACATCAAATCACTTCACTTATATTCTGTCGCCTCTTCACTGGATTTCTCTGGATACCTGGTGGGCTTTTAAAAATGGATGCATCACTTTCAAAGCACAGCAGGCCTCAGGCAGGAGAGCAGACCTTTGGATACCCTCTGAGCACAGGCCTCTGGTGACCATAAATATAGCATCAGAGCATCGCCATGTGGTGCAGGCTGCCCTGAGTATTAATCACAAGGAGTATGTATCATACTCCTATGACTGTCACACACACAATTGAAATGGATGCCATAAAACCACAGCTACGCTAATGTTTTTTTATTTCTATGCAATTTTCATAGTGACCCTTAATGCAACTTGAGTGTGTGTTCGTGTGTTATGCTAGTAGTGCTAATGTAGGTTCAGGTTGCTAACCTCGAATAGAAGGTCACTCTGTTTGCTCTGTGTAACTCCAGATATCAACAATACATTTTACTCTACAAAAAAGTCTAAATGAACATATACAGGAAGTGGTACTCCACCGGGGCTCAACAACCTTGAGGCTGCTATATCAGTGGCGATTCATATCCCTTGTGTCACACACAGTGAGCTATTGAACCTAAGCCTTTTTCCATGGTTTGCTGTAACAAATTAGACACCAGTGCCTGACCTCAAAGGCTGTATGTGGTAGTAATGTCTCAAACGCAAGGTTTCTCGAGGCCCTGTCCCTTCCTGCACATTAAAAATGCATAAGGATCTTCTATAAATACAGCACTGAAGTGTTTCATTTAGAGGGCCTGGACAGAGATCCCACTTTCCCTTCTGCTGCCACAGAGCAGAATGTCATACTGAGGGTATATACCGAACGTCTGGTTATAGCAACACCGTACGTGGGACTTAGCATTAATTTTTCCCTTTGATCAAAAACAGAAATAAAGATGGAAAAATAGCTATGTGCAAAAATGGAAGGCTTGTTTTGGTCATTAAGATTTGATGTATTTCTTTCCATGTGGAGGTATAGAAGATGTTTGTTACACTGTCATAGACACAGAATCATCAGTTATTAGTTAGATAAGTAATGTGAGAACACAATGTCCATGAGATCCAAGTATTATTGGAAGGCAGAGCAGAGGCGGCAACCAAACTCTATTTCTCTATTTCTCTATGTCTCTCTCAGTACTGGACGAACATGTACCACTGTTTCCGTGGCAACGGCTGCCTGGCTGCTAGGTCAGGATGCTGCAGAGATGGCTGAGAGGACGTCATAGTGTATGTGGGACTGAGAGCGTGTGCGTACAGGAATGTTGTTGTAAAATCACGATGGTAAAGACACCCACACTGAGCACAGTGCTAGATGAACTATTGCTTTCAATCATAAAATACCTATTAGGTCGCATGAAAGGTTTACTTGCTTTGTCTGAAGAAAAGCTTACACCCCTTTAGCAAACAAGCACGAATGTGATGATCCTCTTCCCGCGTGCCCTCCTCATGTCGTGTTCTGCGGCCGTTACATTTCTTGTTATCTTTGTTATCTAGAGTCTCTGACTCTACACCCACACAGCACTTATACCGACTAAGATGAAGTAATGCACCTTTTCATAGCCATAGTAAAATATTTGTTGCTTTGATAACTGACTGACAGCAAATACATTTCCTACATTTAGATCTGGGCTAAGGGTGTTCACAGCTATAATACTGGGTTACCAAAATACTGCCAAAGAGTGGCAAGCGTGTCATCATTTGAACGACTGCACGGCCTCTATATCAAACCCATGCTCACCCAGTCGGAGGGAGAACTCGTAGAACCTCTTCAGCTTGGCCACAAGGGGACAGACCGCGTTCCAGGCCTTCTCCTGAAGGGCGAGGTCACCTGGGTTCTGGATGGCCTGCAGGTAGGAACACAGGCAGAGGCACAGCTGTTACTTTCCCAAAAAGTAGCTAAAAAGCTCCACACCTCTTCCTTCATCTCCTCATTAAGGTGATGTTTCACTTTAGTAACTCTTTCTGACATACTAGGCAACGGTTTCATTTTCCAAAGGTTTTGGTAATTCTAAAAATGTCTGGGTGCTGTAGTTTTTATAAATATCAATGTTGTTGACACATTTGCTGGTGTCTATGGGAGTCAACAATGAGTAATATGTGGCCCATTTCGTTTTGCTCTTATCCACAATTAGGTAAAACGTATTAGTACTCTACATAATATATTTTTTAATGTCACAACTGATGTCATAGACCTACACCAGCTTAACACTTACTTTATCCATATATGTTGAGATATATATTAAGATATAGTATAGTAATAAGTAGATTACGCTGCTACTGTCAGTGTCTGTTCTAAAGAAAGGGAGGGAAGGGTTCAGCCCTCTTCATTAACATGTCGAGCCATGTCAGCGTCTGAGCAGTCAGCAGCCACTGTTCACACTGCAGAGGAAATGAATGTCGCCAGTGCTAGTCAAGTGCAGCTTACCAGATTTCAACATGGCCTCTAGCATGACACTGTCACCAAATACAACATATTGGATGAAATGTTTGTTTGGAAAACTAGTTTCACACGTTCCTGTCTCTGCTTATATGAGGTGCGTACTGCACAGCACCCTGCATGTCATAACTTCACCATGGCAGGCCCTGTGAAACACACGGGTGTTATTTTTCTACACTGATATTCAGCACTTTCAACTTCAGCTGCTTTGTGCTCACTTCTCGTATCTCTTGGCCCGCGCCATTATAGGACTGCAGCTCGGCTAGGATCCCATGAGCCTCCTCCAGCACAGCGCTGACCTGGTTCCACACGGCAGTCTCTGCCTCCGTGGGCTGGGCGTCTGGGAGGGAAGAAAATAGGGGAAGAAACCGGGAGGGGAAGAGACAGGGAAGTGAAAATGTGATGTAAGGTGTGGGTAGGGAGGGGAAATAAGGGAAGGTGGCATAGGCATAGAAGAGGGAAGGAGAGATGAATGACAAAAATGAGAGCAGAAAAGGAGAAAAGAGCAGAGTTAATGAGGTTAGTGACAGGGGAAGAACTGAAAAGATGATATCATAGGAGGCCAGATGATTACTCATTATAGTACATAAAACGTCAGTGAATGCAAAGGGTCTCCACCAGTGTTAATTATTCATTCACATTCATACACCTCTGAGGTCGAAATCTCGCCAGAAAATTCAACAGAGAATTATTTCAAGAGACCTGTAAGTCACTCTCTGGCACACAGGCAGGTATGATAACAGTAAGTTTGCCCATTAAGCGCCAGCGGATATGTCAATTTTACTTCAGGGAATCATTTGGATGTGGGTGTCACAACTGATAGTTTAACTGTAAACATCCCTGGAGCAGACCGCTCTAACAAAGAGCCGACTCCGGAGCTGTAATCGTCTCTGCTGACAGTTTATAAAGACTTGGACACATGTAATAGTCTCGTCAGGTTGATTCAATATTTGTCTCACTTTCTATTTCCCTCTAATTCTATGAATGGGTAGACTTTTTTTTTTGCCCTTGAGGTTTAATTGTGAGCAATGTTAACGCCAGCAAGCAGCAGGGAGGACAACCTCTGGGTATGCTCACTCGTTCTCTTTCTGTGTTTCACACATACACACTCAGCAGAACACACACTGTAAACTCAGTGTTTTGCCGCAGGGCAACTCCCAGTCACAGTTCTGGTTTGTTTGCCCATGTGGCATGCTGCACACACAGGAATTAAGTGTGAGGGACACAATTTAGGATATATCCTCATGAGTCATCGCTGTGTTTGGTTTTGCTCGAGCAACTGCCTCGATGTGTGACTCAGGTATGGAGCGAGAGTGGGAGCTCTCTACATGTGGTAGCACTGCTGATTATTTTTGCACCCTGAGGCATTGCCTCCCTGCAGAGAAATAGTAATCATGAAATATTTTCTATCCTACATGCACACTGGCTGCCATAATAAACACAGCAAGTGTTGTTATTTTATTGCTATTACTTCTCACTAATACGCTCCTGTGTTCCTGTAGTAAATAAGCACATTTTGTTTACTAGAAACAGAGCAAACATGTGGTTTGGCTATGTCCACAGGTTTATACTTTATAATATACTGTCTCAATGTTTTTTCCAAGTTATGTGACTGACCTCTGTCTGGCAACTTCACAGTGATGACAGGACTTTCAGGAAATCACTGAGTGAAAAATAGAGCAACATTTAACTGTCCCAAAAAAAACCACAAAGTTCTACACTTTTACACATCAGTTTTCCGTACTGATTAAACACACTTTTCTCTGTGGACACAGCCAAACTAGCCTTTTATGCTAAGCTAAGCTATCCATTTTCTGGCTGCTTCATGAAAGATATGAGACTATTACTGATCCGATCATCTGATCTCAGCAAAAATGTAAACGATCATACTATTATACTCAAAATGCTAATTGTTACATAACTTTTTAAGGAATCAAGGTTGTTTTTTTAGCATATAAGGATGAATTTTACTTAGATACTTACTAAGGTTGGACATGGTGGGTGAATTACAAACAGAAAAACCAGTCAATCGTCAAAAGAGAAATCATTGACATTTTTATAATTAAATGAAATACTCTTGGTCCTTCAAAAGGTTTTAATAGGATATATTGATTAGCAGTCAGTCAATAGTTTAGTAGGACTAGTTTAGACCAAACTTTGAGCTGTGTGACAGAGGTGACTGTGTCTCTGGGTCGGTGAAGAAGACCTCACAGATGGCACAGGGCTGGGCAAGGAGGAGGGGGACCTGTCTTCTGATACCATGCCTGAGTCTGACTCATTCCAATTGCTTTTGAAGTAAAGTGAATCACAGGCATAATAAATGAAAGGGAAATTCAACCTGTTTGACAGCTAATGTCGCTTGCCAGCAGTGTGCTCTCCCACTCCCACTCTAACATACAGTCAATAAAGAGGAGTAGGACAGCTGTTAAAGAGGGAAAGGTGGCAGAGGAGGGGCACAATCTGCACTGCAAAGTATCGCCATCTTCACAATTAATTTAATCTCATAATCAGCCTCAAAATACCTTCTGCAGGAGTTTTTTGGAGAACAGCTTGTGTCCGGTGCAGTCTATAAAAACTATTGCTCAGAAATGATTAACCACACTTAGTGTGGCACTTTTCGGGGCTAATTATTAAATAGCAGGCTATTGTTAGTGGGCTAGGGAACAATACATTAAGGCAATGAACATTAAATTTGCCTGTAAGGTGCACGTGTTAGCATCCCAACGTTAGCATTCGGCTCAGAACACACGTTTGCACACGTGAAGCCTCAGAGTTTGCAAAAAAGGCTTTTCACACTGAGTAGTAAAATTAAATGACTTGTGAAGATGGACATTACACAATGCAAAGATAAGAATCTGACAAGGTTAATGAGAAGGGGGGAGAGCAAGGTCAACCTCTCTGACAATCTCTCTTTCACTTTGATATTTACTGCAATAAACACACACGCTCACAGATCAGGTCTGACACACATTAAGGCACACGATAGGGAACGAGGAGATGAGAAGGTGGAGGAATGACGATGGTCTTTTTTGTCACCATCATCCCTGGTGCTCACACAGGACTGGCATTCACTCTCTGTTTCTCCTCTGATTTTGTAGCTTAGGAGCAGAGATCAAAACTGTATTGTTGTCATTTTGCTCCAGTGTCACCATGGCATTGTGCATGTGTCTGTCTGTGTCCAATAAGATGTGGCGAGTGTGAATAAGACCCTTTAGAAAGAAGCCAAATGAATTTCAAATGCCAGTCCCTGGAGCAGAAATTAAAAGATAAAGAAGAGTGTGAGAAGGAGGCGGAGAGCTGAGCAGGAAAAAAAGAGTAAATAAGGATGAAGATGACACAATGGTCAGCTAAGATCGATGGGATGAGGGAAAAGAAAAGCAAAGCCAACATAGAGAAAGGGATAACTCAAAAAAATAAGAAGCGGATGGTCTCACGTTCAAAGTCAAGGAAAACTATTGGGCCATGCTCAAGTTCGGCGCAAGCCAGCACTTTCAGGAGGTTTCCCATGAGCCCCCTGGAACAGAGAGAGGGGACAAGTCTGTGGGTGATGAAGGGATGTGTGTCGGGGTTGTGCGCATGTACGTGTGTGTATGTGTAAGTGAGCTGGATGTCTGTGTGTGTATGTGTGTGTGTGTGTGTGTGTATGTGGTGTGTGCGAGGTGAAGGTGTCGGGGTGAGGGACTGGATATGAGAAGGTTGTTGTAATGGCATGGTGGAAATATTACCTGGGTGAAGCATGGCAAGATGGATACAGAGCTTCTTTAATCCCACTCATGATATTAGTTATAACTCGCTTTGCATAGAAAAGAAAACGTTTTTTATGGCATCTTCTAGATTAGAGATAAAATGCTGCAGATTTGCTCCTATAATATCTTTTTATTAAACTTTTAAATTGTGTAAACTATATGAAAGATGTTGTTTTAAAGGAATACAGCTAAATTGGCTGTTATCTAAAAACACAATTGACACAAATAGTTTTGATTCGTCCTCACTCACTGTATTTGCCTTCTCTCTGTTTTATTTGTACCTGTCAATCATACTGTATAAGTAATTGAATAAGCTACGTTTTCTCACATTAAATCCCTATAAGTGGGACTAAAGAGCGTCTGATAATGACAAACCACACCCACAACACACCATGACACCATCAACAACTCAGCAGCTCACATCCAAATATACCTCCCCTGACCCCACCCCGCCGACATCCCACTGAACACCTGTGCTCTACACACACACACAAACGTGCGCTCACAATTCAAGCACACAGACACGTACACGCACCCCGGCGCTCACTTACTTTCAAAGTCCAGGAAAAAATGTGGACAGTTCTCTAAATCCTTGCCAAGGACCTTAATGAGGTTCCCCATGGCTGACGACCTGGACGGAAGGAAACAACAAAATGCATACAGTACGCAGAACCTGGCGACCTGCACAAAAATGCACCACATGCACATGGAGAACACAGCAGGTTGTAACTGTTTTAGTTTTTTACCCATCTGCACTTGTCTAATTATCCATTCTTCCTCTCCTCCTCCGTCCTTCTGTCTAAGCAATATGCCGAGAGCAAATTCCGCCATTCCAGTCATAAACAAAGCTGATCACAGTTTGCCTCTTGTACACAGCGTATGCTATATTCGATTAGAGGTGGTTCTAAATCCAGTAGCGAATCATTTAGCTCACTCATTGGGAGTCACTAGAGCCGAGCAGTGGTTTTAATCCATTTACAATATTATAGTAACTTAATAAAAGCCTGCTATGGAGGGCCCCTGCCTGTCTAATGCTCTTCGTGTACAGTGCACTATAGATACTTTATGACAAGCTCTTTAAAGCAAAAGCCAGATGCCAGCGCTTTATGAAACCAATGGCGCGAGCTTTATTTCATTATACTGCAGGTCAGACAGGTAGGATACACAGATACGACTGTTTGTTCATATGCACGACCAGTCATAACAACAAACAGTGTGGTCAGGGTCAGGTTCTTATTTTCATCAAGTAATATTAAGGCCAGAATCAGCTACATCAATAGTTTCTGTCATTAAAGACAGCTATCACATAGAGGAGCAGTATGATTTCTAGTTATCACTAATATGCTTATTTCAAATTCATTTTCACCTTTTCACAATAATATGCCAAATATTCTGCTCAATTTCTTTCTGTTCTCTAATTACTTAATCACATCCTGTTGAAAGCAGACAGATTTGTGATGGTAGATTACTGTAATATTATGGTATAAAATAGCATGTGAACTCTCTAACAAGGGGGCGACTAATTCACAATCTGTCTTTTGATGCTTTTAAACATACAAGCATTTGATTAAATGTGTTTTTTCTAATTAAATGTATGACGCTGACCTTTGGTGCAGGGTAAATAAAATGATTCACAATGTATTCATTTCAAAACAAGCAGCCTTAAGTTTGAATGTTTCCCTCAGTGCAAACATCTTCAATAAAGAGCTAGAACAAGTTCATACACAATATATTTGCAATACTTTCAGACAGTGTGGAGATAAGATCATCTCAACAGGCTTAAACATATAGCAGTAAGAGGATAACATTAATGAACATAGGTGAATGAATTGAGAAGCCCTCCTTAATCATCTCCCCATTTTTTTTACCATAAACGGACTTGGTTCGCAGAAATAAGGCAGTCGTCAAGTTTTCACTTCCTCTGTCATACCGTCTGTATTATGTTATGTACTGGAGACCTATCAGTTTCCCCCTGCAAGGGTGATTTATGGCTAGCATTAGCATGTTTACGAGGTGCCACCGTCCAGGAAAGAAAGCCCACTCGCTGTTACTCAGCAAGAACGGGTGTTGCAATGCAGCACTCAGGTACAGACAGACGAGGCGTAGAGTTACAGTGTCCAGTCGCTGAGACAGCCGGTCGACACTCCCCAAGGCAGCAATTTCAGGTTCAGATGAAAACTGAACCTGTTCTACATGATTACAAAAATCTGTAGGGATGCTAAGAAAGAGAGCTGCATGCTGAGTCACTGCTATAACCGACGAGCATCAGCCCAAACATGGAAAAGCACCCAGTCTCCTCCTCACTGCTAAACCACCTGCTCCAAGGCACACACACAGGTTTGACACTATGAATATATGAATAACAGATTCATACATGCAGCCTGACATGGGGATTGGAAAGGCGAAGTCAAATGAGATTCACAGCCGAGCTACCTATGAGGCTTTCTGACATGTGAGTAAGTGTGTGTCAGAAGTAGCCGTGTACCAGCCACACTCACGCGAACGCACATACACCGAGTCTAGAGCAGCATGTGGTCCATCCCGAGAGCAGTGCACGGCTCATGGTTGCCAGGATACTGTTGGCCTGGTAATATTGTCTGTTCGTCTCAGCAGAAGATGTGGGGAGAGAGAAATCATCCAGCTTGCTCACACAGAGGGTGAGGTGCTTACAACACTGAGCTGAGCCTTTACTATTAACCCAACCTTTAAGATCGCACATGGTAAACACAACGATGCAGTTCACAAAACCGTCAAGCCAGGAAATCCAGAAACTAACCAGCAGCTTGTCACATTTCTCACTTCTTACCCTTGTCACTTCTTCTTTTTCTTTAGCCCTCGGTTTCTTCTTCTCTCGTCCTCTCTTGACTTTGCTCCCTCTGCTTTGTGACACTGGTGCTCTGAGTAAATTCCAGGTTAGTTAAAGAAGACTGAGAGAAGGCCCAGCTCCCACCGTGCCACTTTTCTCTGAGACTGATGTAAACTTCTGCTCTTGCTTATTCTCCCTCTCTCTCTCTCTCTCTCTCTCTCTCTCTCTCTCTCTCTGTATCTCTGTCCACTTCACACTTCTCGTTTTTAAACATCTATTTAAAGACCTGTGGTTTTCTATATTCGCTGTGTGTGCTAGATATTGTGTTTTTTTGTTGTTGTTTTATATAAGTCTTATTTGCATGGAGGAGATACTGCTGGGCAAGGTTGGCACAAAGGTTGGTACAAAAAGTATAGTTGTTATTTTGATCTTCTCCTTCGGCTGTATTGCCATCACGTTTGTCTGCATCCTTTCACTTCATACTCAAAAACTCTTTCTGTCTTTTCGTTTCTGACGTCAGAATGGGTTCCTCAAAAATATCCCCTCCAGCTTTCATCTCTGCCTCACTTCTCTATTTCACCACTCAGCAGCACTCTCCCAGCTCCACTGGCCTTGTCGTGTCACAGCACATCTTTGTCACGGTGTCATGCAGTCTCACTGTTCGTCCTTAGGTGCAACCAGGTGTATAGAGTGAAAATGCTAGGCGACGCAAACAGACATTTGCCTTAAAGGTTGTAGGTAAGCGTTGGCTGTGTTAAAGACACAGTGGTGCACTCCTTAAGACGTGGCATTCTGTGAATTAGGAAGTGTGTTTGGTGGCCACTGGTTTCAGTTTCTGTTGCATGCAAACACACACAATGTTTGCAGTCAGCTACCGTGAAAGTAGAGCAAAGTGCTTCTCTTATGCAACTGCCAAGCACACAGCTCTCATCTGTAGTCCGGCAGGAGAAACCAAACCTAGGGGCTCCTCGAGTCATGATAAAGACACGACTCGGCTCCCACATGGTGGCTGAAAAGCAACCTGGTCCGGACTGAAAGCCAAGCAGCCAAGTGATGCTTCCCAGTCTCTTTTCAGCTCTCACTGAAAGATTCCTCCTGTTGCAGCCCAGGAGCTCGTATTTGTCAAGTCTAACCTCTTAACTCCCCAATAAGACCATGTGAACTCCCTTCTAACCACAACACTCTCTCTTTCTGTCACACACAAGCTGACTGGGTATTCAGTGGTGTGCGAATCAGACCCATTCAGCAGCTGTACTGTATACAAAGAATGCAGAAACTGCAGAAACTGCACTCTCCCAGCTTGCATCTTTCTTCTCTACCCATCAGCTTCCTCGCTCCTAAACTGTCCATCCAGCTCCTCTTTTTTCCAATTCATCCATATGGCATTTTTCTTTACTGTACCCTTATGTTTCTGCTGTTTTTCAGCTGTTTTTTTTTGTCCTCATTTTTCCCCTCCTTATTTTGCATTCATACCTTCACTTGTCTTTCTCCCTCTGGAACACTTCACTGCATCAACCAGGGCTTGTCAGCTCCGCGCAGTGGTTACAGCATCAGCACCCACCACCTGACAAACAGACAGACAGATGGACGGAGAAATTAACATAAAAAGTCAGCATCATGTTGCCTAAAACGTAGCTAGATATGCACAGAGTCAGCGATAGCAAAGAGAGACATGCTATAGGACAAAGCATGAATAAATAAGAGCAAGAAAAATATGGTTTATGCATGTCTTACATTCTGGTTTCACCACTTACTAGCATCATATAAACTTATTAATTTATGTTGTGTTTATGTTTGGACATGAGCTGCTATTAATAACAGTAACAATAATTTAATACTTTCCATAATTGAATTATGAATAGGAGTTGCAGAAAGCCAAGCGAGAAAAGATGCGCGAATGGATAGCTGTGGAAGAGCTATGGTAATGTATCTCGTGTTTGTGGATTATGTGGCCTTATGGGAGCATATAAATGGTAAATAAAAGGGGTCCAGGGATAGAACCTTGAGGAACTCCATATGAAAGATGTGGCGTAGAAGAGCGAAATTCACCCATTTTGACAGAAAGACACCAGGACTGAAGTGTAAATGAAACTAACTCAGGGCTATTTCCCTAACTCTAATTCAATTTTCCAGATGATTTAAAATGTGCCATGGTCAAGAGTCTGAAATGCGGCTAATAAGATGAGTATAGAACAAGCTAGGTCATTTTAGACCTTAATAAGAGTCTCAGCGCTGCAAGTGGCACACAATTCTGAATGGAATTTTTCAAAGAGGCTATTGTTGTTCATGTGAGAGATGAAATAAGCGCCAACAAATTTCTCTATAACTTGTGAACAAGCTGCCTCCTTAGGTGCCAAGTGTTTGGGGTTTACTGTCTTTTTCCAGGAACACAGGTTTTAAATGCTGATACAATACTGGACATAAAGATTATGGTCACACAAAAAAAATCATCAGTATTAATCTTCCAAAAACTAAGTTGGTCTAATCTCAGAACCTAGAAGACTCTTCCTCTCCCATTTTTATATTTTGAAAATGGACTAATCTGTTTATGCTTATCTTATTCATTGTGTGTCTCTCACGATACCAGGGTTCTCTTTTCCCGCTGACTGGTGTAACTATTAACACTACTGCTGCTGCCCTTGCATCATCGAATTTCATCAGGAGAAAGTGCAGATAGCAGAGAGGCGGGGGGGACTTTGAAGAATAGTTGCCAGGGAAACACAGCCTCTTATTCTCATGGCAACATGCAGTCAAGCAGTGTTCTGTGGTATCAATAAGGAGGATTGGGTGGATGGATAGATGGATGCAACAGTTTTCCTACTTGTAATGCTTGTAAATCACAGCATCCACTGTTTGAATTATATTTATGTCCGTTATGTAGGTTCCCAAACGCCAATTCGTTTTACTTCTCTAAGGAAGAGCAAAGGTCATTTTATGGGAAAGAGGTTGAGAGAGGACCTGAAATAAGACATGAGAGGTCAGAGGAGTAAACTTAGTCTTAGAATGAGATTGTCCTTTTCTTTCCTTGTTAGAGCTTTCTGCCCCTTTTCCCTCTGAACTAGAATGAATCATCTCACGGCATGTAGGCCTACTTTTTCTCACATTTTGAAATACATTTAGAAGTACAGTATTTGTTTTAGTACAGCTTGTGCAGCTGTTGCCACACCTATTAATTGTTTTTATAATTGAACTGAGAGCAGATATCTAGCTTGGGGCATCTGAAAACATGTATCAATGACAATAAAATGAATTCTTCTTCTTAGTTTCTGAGCACTACTTAATCTGAACACGGACTTCAATTTTCTCTCTCTGTATTAGATACAGCATCATTTTTAATTAATATCTCAGTCACAGTTAAATGTCATGTTATCAAATGCAGATATAGCAGAACGGGATATAATGATATGTAAGTTACATGGTTCAGCGCTCTACAGCACGAAAATGTGTCTTGTTTCAAAGAGATACATGACACTTTGGAATAGACTTTCTACGTCCAGATGCATTAATTTTGTGTTTTGTGGTGATTAGCAATCTAAATCAGAATATCCAATAGCTGTTGAGCTATTGAGAGGTGGTGGCTCTAAATGCTTTAACATGTTATTACCCCATTCAGTGAACTCTTACGCTGTGAACTCCACAAGTTTGGCCCATTTTTTCCTTTATTTTGTTAAGTATTTAAAGATGCTTTACTTTACTTTATCTTGCCGTCTCATTGGCCATTACTCTACTGGAACCGAGTCACAGTTTGATGACTGTAGTATTATTTTAGCTGTGTGATAGACGTCTTGTTGTCCCGTTTGAAACTTGAAACGCATGTTTATGTGCTGACTTGGTCTCTCTTTAGACAGAGGGTCCTAATCTCAATATAATTTCTACCATCAGCATTACACAAGGCCAACACAGATCTACCGTCTTGTCCCAAACGCTCTTATTCAATTGTGACATAAAACTGTCTTACTATGTAAAATGTACACTAATTATTAGTCATAAATAAATAAAAAGTTGATACTTTGCTATGTTAGATCTTTGTGACATTATATCAAAAACATTAATATGATATGAAGAAAAACTATATTTAATCCTATAATAAATAATGAGGACGCAGGTAGCAAGGTGATTAGAGATGAGAAGAAGAAAAAAGAAAAAGAAGAAAAAAAGAGAAAAAAAAGAAGAAAAAAAAAAAAGTATTTAAAGCCAAAGCTAATTGATGTGATTCCAGGAAAACTTTTATACTGATGCTGCCACTTGATGAACCAAATCAAAAATCATTGTGCTTCTAATCGAATGAGATATCTCCATTAAGCAGGTGCTGAAATCTAAAGAACTGCAGGTCTTCAAATGTAGCTGGTTGTTTAGGCTTCATTTGTATTTCAGACAGCGGTGGTGAGAGAGTCTCAGGAAGTAAAAATGACGAAACACAAAGTCACCGTGTTCAGACACCTGTCTGTGTTGTTGAGGGTCTGTGGTACTCAGCTCACATTAGTTCTGCTCTCCGAGCAGGTCCTTCTTTAAAAAGGTCCCAGCAATGATCATTCCCGATTTAACTCCTCTTCTGTCCCTTTTACTCATTCCCAACATTTCCCTGTTCACCTGTAGCCCCTCTTTTTTTTTCATTTATTCATTCATCTTCTCACTGAACACTCTCCTGACCTCTTCCTCTGTTTATGTGTATTTAACATCTCAGGTCAGGTCACTAAGACAAGTCACGTGTGTTTTAAGAGAAAGGAGGAAACTATGAGAAACATCCACCTGAACTCTGTTAATCCAACAGATAAATTATATGTTGTTGTTGCTGGTTTAGGTCCAAAACAGAAGGGGTGATGAGAGAAACTACCTGATGTAATTTAGTCCCTTTGAGCAACGGCTCATTTAAAGTGCTGCTAAAAGTTGCAGGAGGATGTTTGTCTTCCAAAGATCTGCCTGTGCAAGCAGTAAAAGTGTAATGCTCTCGTACGTGGATATCAGACCCTTGTAGTGAAGAAAGGGCAACGAAGGGGAAGCAGACGAAAGAAAAGGAAATGCTAGAAGAGAAACAATTAAGAAAATGAAGGAAAGGTAGTGATGCTGGAGAAGAAATGAGTCGTGAGAAAAAGACAGGAAAGGAGAAGATGGAAGGAAAAGAGATGTGTAACGATAATAAGCCAGTTTGAGGATTAAACGGCAGGGTCAGACCCAGCTAGAGCGTTGCTAAAGACTGACCGGCGGTGGAACGCTGCAGCTTTAAGACATGCACACATGCAGGACATACACAACTATATAGGTACAAAACAACACTTGACATTCTGGTGCACTTTGCATAGGTGAGGAATGAGACTGATGGCAGAGAGCAAGGGAGAGATGGAAATGAAAGGAGGTTACGAGTCTCCAGCATCACCCCTCCCCCGTCTCTTACACACACACACACACACACACACACAGACACACACATACACGCTGGCTGAGTCCAGAGCAGAGCATGGTGCCTCATGAAAAGACGATTGCAAATTAGCATTGTGTGCATCTGACAAAGAAAGAGGGAGTACAGAGTGGGAGACAGAGAGAGAAATGACAGAGAGGGAGACGGTATGGCGCATTTAGGCTGTACTTGAAAATGTTTCTATTGTGTAATGTGCTTTAGTGTGATCGTTTTTCAAGTTGAAGAAAGAAGTGGGTCAACAACTGAGGGATTTATAGGCTTTTTTTGCTCAGAAGTGGATAAAAAACAAGCTCTGTCTTTATTGTGTAGACATTATGAAGGGTTACAGTAGGCCTATGTGCATTAAGTCCATTTGCATTTGTTACATACCTTTTTATCTAAACATCTACCATGACAGATTCTTGATAATCTATTCAGCTTCAGCGCTGTGTTTTCTTTCTTTTCTCAACCACAGAAATTAATATATGCCTTATATTTAATGTAGCCATTAATATTTTAACGGCACAGTTTGGCTCTGGGGTGTTTTGAACATTGGAGAAGCAGATTGGAGAAATTACAGCCTTGGATTTCAGCTTGAAGAGAAATTTCCTCTTTGTGCTTCATCTGTCAGAGGGTGGATGGATGTACACTGCGTTATCTTTATTTGTGGTGTGGGATGCCAATTAGTTGGTAACAAAGGGAGGGTTACGGGCTTTTAGGGACTTACATATACTCACAGGGGGCTCGTGTTGCACGTCTGCACACATATGTGTGTTGGAGTCATTGTGGATTTACTGCAACCTCCTTTCACTGTCCTTCCCTGACCCCCCCACATGCTGTGTGTAAACAAAGAGAGACGCGACGTACAGTGTCTTTTGTGCCCTGATGGACTGCTTACACACTGATTTATATGAGTCGGGACAGTGTTTATACACGTGTGTGTCGATGTATGAAGTTCATTTAGTTGTGATGAAAATGTGATTGAATTTACTTAAACGGAGTTGGTTTGGTTTGTGTTGTGTGGCGTAATAATGCAGATGTCAAAAACATGTACTGTGTTTGTATAGTCACCTCACATTCGCTTGAATTAGTCTCATGGTGTGTGTGTGTGTGTGTGTGTGTGTGTGTGTGTGTGTGTGTGTGTGTGTGTGTGTGTGTGTGTGTGTGTGTAAGACCCCACTTCTTTGTGTGCCTTGCTCGAGTACTCTCGGGGTTTGTTGGATGCTGCCCCCTGCTGGTGATTTGTCACCTCTGGACTCAGCAGAGTCCACGGAAAACAGATTTACAATGAGTTCGTTTCTGCAGGAAGCAGCAGGTTACGCGCTAAGGTGTATGTTGATCTTTATGATACTGTCCTAATATTCAATACACTGTTCCCAGAATGCACTGCTCTGATTCAGGCTGCATTCACACAACTGCTCTGAACCAGATCTGATGTGAAAACCTCTGATTGGATTTGTCTGCTCACTTGAAACCAGCGTTTAGAGAAAATGGTTCAAATGAAATGAACGGTTTGTTTTTTTCTTCATTTAAAGGTTGATTCTGGTAAAACACAAAATGTCATCTTCACTAAAACAAATTTCCACCCGGCTGCTCGGCTCCGTATTCTTCATGCACCAGCAGAGTTGTGTTTTCTCAGAATGCGGTTTCCTCTCTGCACCCGTGAAAGAGTAAGTTTATTCTTTGTTGTCTTTTCTTTAGTTAAGTTCTTTTTAACCTCTGTTAATCTACCGCTGGGGTTGTTTGTGCAAACCAGGCGACGCATGTCTCGACTGTCTCAGCAGATTTCAACACACGTCAATAAATCACTTCAATAGAGAAGTTTTCATGTTTTCATGAGGAGAGATTAAAATTAAATGTTCCCATATGTCGACAAAAGGACAATTTAATTTCACCTTTACCTTTATGTTTGAACTTAAAGATGAATTATTACAATTATTCATTTAACTGAATTTGAGGTTCCTGAGCGTTTCACAACATGTGGATGATAATCCTGAATTGTATTTATCACATTTTAAATGTTTTCATAATTCCACATCACATTATCTGATGGATTCCCATAATTTGGTGTTGCTGCATTGTTTCCTTGTAACCTTGGGATTACCCAGGAAAAGCAACAGCAGCTCTTTTGCCTTTTGTGCCTTCATTGATATGCAGGAAGATTTTTCTCTTTCTTTTTTCTGTAAGAAGGAAAAATTAAATTAAATGGTTTACAGAAACATTTCAGACCAGCTCATTTGTCACGACTTCACTGGAAGTTTTACAGAATTTAAAAACTGGTGTCAGCAGGACTTTTTATACACATTCACATTGAGCGTGAAGTTCTGTTTCTGGTTGTGTGATAAACTGAAATAAACTCTAAATTACACAATCTGAACTGTAAATTTAGTTTTTATTGTCTTTTATTGCCTGTTTGGAGATTTTCCCTTTTTTATTAGTTTAGGTTGAGGTTTTGCTAGATCACAGGCTGGTGTTCATCACGGCCATCTTCACTCAGGAACAGGAACAGGCACAACAAGGAAACGCACAGGGGGCGTTTAACGGGTCCTCCTCCTCCCTCTGAGCTTCTTGTGACGTCTCCTGTTCACACCCCACAACGGGTGGATATCCTAACATAGAGCATGATTGCATGTTTTCATTGTATTTAGAAGATTAAATAAGTATCTAAAATTGACTGTGCTTGTCCCGCCTTCTCGCTCCAGCAGGTTTTATCAAACAGTGACACTTCAAATTCACTTTAAAGCTTAATTCATCCAGAAACCCACTGCTGCTGCCACCTTTTGGACTCACACCTCATCTACAGGGCGACTTAGATGTCGTTTATGTCCAAACTCTACTTTTCAGCAGCAGGCAGTGCACGTTTAAATTATTATAATGGAAAAAGCCTTATTCCAATATCAAAATACCACAAATAGAAACGGAATATTCAGTGAATTTGGATATAATTCACATTTGTAGATACTAAAGGTGCCGTGTTCTACATTTATGTTTATAATAAAGATTTTTTTTTTCATGTTGTGCTGCAAGATATATAATAATAGCAGTATATTTAATACGCAATAACAACAAATTCTAGGTAATAAGGCACGTGTTTAGTTAATAATTTGGTATAATTACACAACACTACATTAAACATTTGAACTATCAATCAAGTGATAAAAACAGAATTCAGTACTAATCATTTAAAATAATTCGTTTTTAGTGGCTGATCATTTATTCTTTCACCTGGTTTTTCACACTGCGCAGCAGCGGAAACATTGTTGAGGGAGAGTTTCCACACGGTTGTAAATACTGTGACACAACAAGTCGTCCATGTGTGTTTTAGAGTAAAATAGTCCTAAAAACTCAGCCCAGAATGCAGCAACGTTTTTTTTAATAATAATTACTAATGGACACGTAGTTTATTATGTGGTTATGACGTGTTGTGTGGTTTAGTACATAATGGCGACAAACGTGTTTGAGTAGTTTACGGCTGTTTTTCCTCCTGCGGACGTTTCTAGCTACTAGGTAGGTTCAACACTATTGATACAATTTTAATACCAACACGTAAGCACGACTAATTCAAATGGTGATAGAGATCTGCTCGAGTATCTATCTGCGCCAAACCGCTTTCAGAATCTAGTGAAGGTTTGGTTTCTTTCCGTAGATGTATAGATTAATGTCACATTTTACACAAGTTATGATGATAGTGGATTTACCGCTGTGCCCAGTTGGGCATACGTGTTATTACTCTGCACGGCAGCGATGAAATTAATTTTCAAACTGTATGTGAATAAAACTGACAAATGCCGGATTAAAAAAATGGATCCAATGATTTGTTAACCAATCAAACGTGTTAGGTCGAACTTGGCTTATTTGCTGCAGCTTATGTTTTTCTTATGTTTGGTGCAGAGTTTCCATGGAGGGTTTGGATTTGATGCTCAAAGGTCTGTCGATTGCTCGGCGGTCTCGTCCTGAAGAGTCCACCTACCTGCTGGATGTTGCCCTGCAGCCATCTGGCCTGCTGGCCGTGTCCTGCTCCAACTTCACCATCCATCTTCATCAACATCACACGCTGACCCTGATAGGACAATATCGAGGCCACAGTGGGCCCCTTTGTGGGGTTACGTTCACCCACAACTCCCCTCACCTCCTCTACTCTGGTTCTGCTGACGGGACGGTCCGAGGGTGGGATGTCCGGCGACCCGGGACAGAGGCAGCACAGCTGTTTAAAAGTGACCCGTCACACAGCTACTGCAGCTTTGACCTGAGCTGCAGCGACACGCTCCTGTGTGCAGGCACCGAGCAGGTCAACGGTGAGGACAGCTTTCTGGTTTTCTGGGATGTCAGGAAATCAGGTGGTGGGCTTCTGGGCGTGTACTCTGAGTCACACAGTGATGACATCACACAGGTGCGCTTCCACCCTCGGGACAGAGACCGCCTAGCATCCGGCTCCACGGACGGTCTTGTTAACGTTTTCGACCTGAGCCGTGGAGCAGAGGAGGAGGCGTTGCTGATCACCTGTAACAGCGACTCCTCCGCGGGCTCAGTGTGCTGGTCCGGAGCGGATTACACACAGCTGATGTGTCTCAGCCACGACGAGGGACTACACCTGTGGGATCTGGGCCAGCTCGACACGGAGGAGCCTCTCACCATCTACAGCACTTCAGATGCTCGCAGCCTGACTCCCCTGCCTGACGGAGGAGGTGTGGATTACCTGGTCGGGGGGAGGTGGCTGGAGAAGGCCCAGAAGCTGCTGGTCGTCAGTGGGAACAACAGCGGGGACCTCCACCTGATGGAGTGTGATGACGGGGGGCTCCATCTGTTGAAGAGCCTGGAGGGGGGCCACTCCTCCACAGTGCGCTGCTTCCAGTGGGACGCGGCGGGGGACAGTATGGTGACGGGGGGGGAGGACGCTCAGCTGCTGTTATGGAAGACAAGTGGAGAGGAGTTCACAGCGGGTAAAAAGGAGTCAATGAAAAGCAAATCAGCTTTGAGAGAGAAATCCAGACCACACAAGAAACACGGCTATGAGAGAACGAAGAAGGCAAATTACTGACTACGTGAATGGACTAAAAACTACAAAGCTCATTTGAGAATATGTGGAGTATGAGTGTAAGTGTTGATGGTCATACAGTCAGGATTAAAAAGTGACTAAACACAAATCTTTGTTTGTAATGTTCAGATGCACCGTGTAATATGTCAGTGATGCATTATTGATATGGTTTAATTACCAGCATGAGAAAGAGTTGTCAGGGGAATGCTCACTGCTAAAAATGTCTAAATGAATTTTGTTGATTAGATTTTCAGGTGGTCAACGGTGACCTCATGTATGTCCCATTCAAAATATGCCCTGTCGGTGTTACATCTCAGAAACACCTGGAAAGAACATCTGCTTGGACTCGTGCATAAATGTATTAGAATATGAGTTAAGTAGCTGTTTAGAAGAGACAAAAACGTCAGTGCAGTCATTTTCTAGTTTTATACAAACTCTGTGGTCACATTGGTTGTGGAGAAGAAACCTGTGGTGTGTTTCAGTTGGTGATTTTATTAGGTATTAGGAAATAGTAGACACAATTTATTGTTGGTTCTGATCTTTTTATGTGATTTGCGGACAGGAACAAAAACTGAAAAGAAAGCCTGGCCTTGGTATTTAAATATTAGGTATTTGAAAACACATTATAGGTACAATGTTTCTTGTGCACGAACAGAATACCGTGAAGAAATTACAAACTGAAAACATGTTATTTATTATGTGAACCTATGACACTGTTGAGATTTCCCTGTTGTCCCTCCATTAAAGCTGCAGTGATTCATTTATCCACCAGAGACGGCGAGCTCAGCGGCATCATGCTGAGAGAGCAGCTGTCACTCTCAAGCGAAAAAGAACAGAACAAGTGTGTTTGTGTCTCTGTGTGAGGGAGAGACTCGGTAGAGGTCCTGCACAGACTGAGGTTGCAAACTCACATTAACATTAGAGGCATCAATATCTGTCTGTAATTTATAATACAAATTATTTATTTATTTAATATCTAAAATACAAGTACATTCTTGGAATGGACATTTCAGTGTATTCAACTTTTAACTTCACAAATAGAATATAAAAAATACGAATTATGAGTCATGTTACATAGCTATGTTATCACCCAACTATAAAAGTAAATACTGCCAACCTCACACTAGTCCTGATGAATAATATTTAGTAACTAGACTTAGCAATTTCAGAAGAAATCGCGTGGGGGAGCATGATTGCCGCAAGACGCCTGTCGGCGTCTTTGC
>JAUMTR010000003.1:12972232-13002839 GCA_032270685.1 Microctenopoma stevenorrisi
TGGGGTCCCCCCAGGTGAGCTGGAGGAGGTGGCCGGGGATAGGGAGGTCTGGGTTTCCCTACTTAGGCTACTGCCCCGGCGACCCGATCCCGGACCAAGCGGAAGATAATGGATGGATGGATGGATGGATGGATGGACAACAGAATTACCCTTCTTACCCCTCTTATTATGATTCTTCTCATCACAAGATCACGTTGCACTACAGACATCCACACTAAAGCCCCCACTCACCCTTCATGGCACACACCTGCCAAATGTTGTATATCACTGGGTATGTAGGCAGCTGGTGATGCCGACACTACTCAGAGCCTCACAAATAAGAAAATTAGATCATAAATATACATGCTATTTCTTTAACCTGACATATGAGCATCTCCTCCTCACCTTACTCTCCTCACCAGCTTTCCTCTCTCTATACCTCGCCCCACCTTCTCGTCTCATGTGCCTATTTCTATCGTCTTATTTAGAGTCATAAGTGTGGCAGCTCGACAACCGCACCCCACCATCCACTCTCCTCTGTCATCCTTCTGTTACAGTCACCCTGGTCTCCCTGCCCCTGCAACACCCCCGTCAAACTCATGCGCTTAGTACAGTCTGCCTGTGCTCTTCCCTTATAAGGAAAAAATACATTGACAGAGGCAGTGAGAGGGGGCTGTACCAGCACAGGCGAGCAGGTAGGGGGACAGTGGCTCAAACAGGAACAGGGAGAGAGAGGGAGATGATGTAGAGGCAGAGGAGCAGATACTGATAAAGTGAATGAGGGAAATGAGTTATGAACATCAGCCGGGAGAGGTGTTAGTAGTGCAGCTCACGTTTAGTATCAGTTGTGCCAATCAATTATCAGCTTCATGAAAATAATATTTTAAGATCCAGATTAAATATGAAAATCATTTTTTTCTCCATTCTTTTCAGGGTAGGATAGATAGGCTGCTATTTAGAAGGATTACTGAATATTAATAGCTTCGTAAACCATTACTTTAACATGATGATGATGATGTTCCCCCTGCTTTTTATGTAAATCAATCTCCCTGCTTGTAGCTTAAAAAAATCTACAGCTGGTATCAGAAACATATTTTACCACAGGAAAAGCAAAGAGAAATTAAATCCCTTTTACATACTGTGTATACATATACTCATATACAAATGACGCCAACCAGTCTGGTAAATGCTCACTACTTTTAAATTCCACACCCAAAGCAGCGTAGTCTTTCCAATAAAATGTGCATCTAATTGAGCACATCAATGCTATATTAGACTAAGAAGTTATCACAAGTTAATTTCATAGAATAGCACTTTACTGTCCCCATAATTCCTAACATGAAAGATGAGTGCCAAAGAAAATAAGCACAACAATGACATGAAGTAAATGGGCATTAAATGCAAATTGCCAATGTGCATGTCTTTTAGCGCCTCTGGAAGAGTGAGGAGTCTCAACTTCTTATGCAAGTGATGGTGAAGTGTTGGTTTTGTTGGTTCAGCTGGAACATTTGTCAGCGTCACACCCCCTGTGTAGCAGGAGGCCTGGTCTGTCTGTGAGGGCTGGGCAGGTGCTAATTGGGCTTGACGCTTGTGAATAGAGCTGCTTCCTGTGAATGGGCATGAATGCAAAGAGCTAGGTGCCTCATGTGATGTAGTCCGTGTGTAGTAAATCAGCATCGCCATTGCCACATATTAGAATAAACACACCTTCTTTCTGCAAACTGGCGACTGTCTGTTGAACAGACCTCGCATTTTGTTGCAGATTGAAGGATGGTACCCCGTTGGGAATGAGGCAGGAAGAGAGCTGCAAATCCCTTTAGTCATAGGTCCCTGGGTGGAATGAAAAGACTAACGCAAAGGGGGGAAGAGAAGGGAATTAAACATAACATAACACCCCGCCGCTAAGTGTGTCAGCATCTAGGAAAGGAGGCAGGCGAGATGCCTAATGTGCATTTCCTTCAGTGTAATATCAGTATGAAACATCTGCTCCTGTTAATCTCTTCCAACCTGTAGGCAATAGCTCATTTACTCTGAGTAATTCCCCCAAAGGGCCAAAACTCAAACCTACACTAAAGCCCACACAGCTGAGTAGATCTTAGAGGGAAAATAAAATGGATCCGACAAACAAATCGGATCTCGTTTCAGAGGAAGTTTAGAGATAAGCGTTTGCTCACCACCTCTCCTCAGAATATATACGCAACAGTGAACTTCTATCTCTCCATCATGTCTCTCATCTACCTTTGATGGAATTAGGAAATAAAAACAGTTGAGAAAGAGATAAGTCTCCATAGCACTCCCTGGTGTGTTGGTTGTATAAAAAGGCTGTGATATAACCCAAGAGGCAAACTGGGGTTTATGGGTTCAGTGTGTTGATGGACAGGCAAGAACGGGGTCATGGATTTATTTGGCTGCAGATAGTCCAATTAGTTTAAATCAGCTTATTTATATAACACCAATGCACAACAAATATCATCTCAACAACGTTAGACCTTAGAGAATGAAATAGAAACGCAAAAACAAACCAGGGCATTTTTTATTTTTGAACCACTGCGTCATTTTACACCTTCAGACACCTGAACACATTCAAACAAACAACAATGGTGTAATGATAAGAGACTCTAAAACCTTCGACCTAGTCGTGCTGATGATCCAGGCTCATTTTGAGACTGACTTTCAGCGGTCGTTGGCTCAGAATGAGCTGTGACACACTGTCGGATGAGGCAGAGTGACCACGGTTGCTGGGTAAAGTGGAATGGGTACACACATATATTTGTGTACTTGTGGGTGTGCGTGTCTGTAACAGTGCCAACATGAGAAACTGCAGGGGTAGGGGGTGGGGTGTCCCAGAAATTTGCAATTGCCCCTCTCCCTTCCCCCCGCGTTGGACAGCCACATTGACAGTGACAAACAAGAAAAAAGGGGAGCGGGAAAAAAAGAGAAACAGAGAGAGAATGTGAGAGAAAAGATGGAGGAACACCAGCGTGACTTCCCGCTGGTACCCACATGATCCTGCATTTAAATGCTATCAGTTGAAAACAGACCTACGATTAACATGGGTTTAGGGATGAGTGTGCATCTTCCCTTTATAGTGTGTAGGAAAAGCAGCTCAACCTCCTTCTGTCTCCCATCACATGGAAACGTACTCTACAGTACGTCTGGCCATGTCTCCATATGTGTCTAGACTGTGGTTTCACAGCGACCCTTAATCATCCAGACCTCTCCCATACCCCAGAGGCTGAGTTTATTAACGGTAATAGGGACCTACAATGTATGATAATGTGAATTATTATGGACCAGTGAAGGCGCCCTTTGCCCCGACACTCCATGAGAACAGTGCTGTTGCACACAGGCCCTGCAGGGACAAGCCAGACAAAGACAAACCAGACAAAGACAAGAGCGTGCCAGACTCTAGGTTAATGTAAATGGAAAAGACATGGGCAGCCAGGAGGGGGTGACTACAGTTCATCAACATGGATGAGGAAACTCAATGACACTCAACTTAAAACACAGATTTTTCAGTTTCCTGAAAATCTTGGAGATTATGTGGATTTTACTCCTGGTAGCTCATTGGGACAAGCATCAGCTAGCTCTTTGTAAGTCGCTTCGGTAGTAAAGTACCCAAAGGCAGCTTTCTTTCAATTGACTAGGTCAACCCTAACCCAAAGCTTGAAGGCAGTGACAAACAGACGATGGGCAGAAAGAAAACAGGAGTCAGGGTCGTGAGCTTTGGGGGACGTCTAAACACCAGAAATATCGAGTACGGTGAATTGCTTGATAGTGCAAAAAGAAAACACACTTACTGGGTAGAATCCCAAGTGCCGTCTAACTTGTCCTCCCTCATAAGAGGTCAGGAGGACAGGATTAGTTCTGTTTCACATGGTCCATAAGCCCAGAATCCCTGGACTTCATGACTACAGACCTGTGGCGCTGACGTCTGTAGTCACGAAGTCATTTGAGCGCCTGGTCCTGCAACAACACAAGTCCTCCACCTCCCCCCTTTTGGATCCCCTGCAGATCGCATACAGAGCCAAGCGCTCTGTTGACGATGCCATCAACCTGGCCCTCCACTTCATCCTCCAGCATCTGGACTCGCCGGGAACCTACGCCAGGATCCCGTTTGTATACTTCAGCTCTGCGTTCAATACCATCCTCCCTGCTCTGCTCCAGGACAAGCTCGCTTGGCTGAACGTGCCTGACTGATCACTTACTTCCTGATGAGCCGGAGGAAGTCTGTGCAGCTGGAGACGACTGTCTCAGACTCCCAATCTATCAGCACAGGATCTCCACAGGGCTGTGTACTCTTCCCCCTGCTCTTCTCCCTGTACACCAACTGCTGCACCTCCAGCCACAACTCTGTCAAACTGATCAGGTTTGTAGATGACACCACCCCCATCAGGCTCATCTCGGATGGTGATGAGTCTGCATATTGGAGAGAGGTGGACCGGCTGGTGCCATGGTGTAGCACCAACAACCTGGTGCTCAACACACAGTAGACAGTGGAGATGATTGTGGACTTTAGGAAAGTCACAGCCCCCCTGCCTCCCCTCGCCTTCGCTGTCACTCCCATCACCACCTTGGACTCCTTCTGTTTCCTGGGCACCTGCATAAGGCAGGACCTCACCTCGGACCCGACCATCAACTCCCTCATCAAGAAAGCCCAGCAGAGGATGTACTTTCTGTGGCAGCGAAGCTGCCAGTGCAGATGATGGTGCCGTTCTACACTGCCATAATTGAGTCCTTCCTCACCTCTTCCATAACAGTGTGGTTCGCTGGGGCCACTGCTAGGGACAGAAAAAGAGTGCGGCCCATTTTGTGCTCGGCTGAGAAGGTGATCGGCTGCAGCCTTCCACCTCTTCAGTACATGGTACGCCTCCAGGACCCGGGGGCGAGCAGGACGAATAGCAGCCGACACCTCTCACCCTGGACACGGACTGTTTGAGCCACTTCCCTCTGCTGTCAGAGGGAAGTGCTACAGTCCATCAGGACCAGAACCTCTCATCATAAAAACAGTTTTTTCCTCTGCCGTTTGTCCCATGAATACCTTGTGATACCTGCATTAACCTGAACACTTACATACCTGTCACTTTAATAGCATGTTTGCACTGTTAGTCTTCTGCAGCTACTTGTATTTACTATGTGTGTTTATGTTGCACCTTATCACCAAAGCAAGTTCCTAGTCAGAGAGCTGCGTTCTACGACAATGGCTGATTCTGGTTCTGACATCACAGTTTGGTTAAAGGGAGCTAAGAGACAGAGCTGACCGCGATATTGAGACTCATCTATTGACATTTCTCTTGCTCGCTCCTGCCCTTTCTTTTCTAACCACTTTCTTGCTTGTCTTTTCTTCTCTTTTAGTATTTTTATTGTTCTCCCACTGATGGGTAACAGCAGCCAGGGTCGTGGGTTGTAGGTGTTGATAAAATGCAAACAGAGAAATCTACACTGAAGGCCTGTATTAATTAATCCTACTTTGTTATCTTCCTACCTGATAGTTTTACATATCTGTTACTGTTTTGGAAGTATGTAAATGCGTAGTGTTGCATCCACTGTTTCAAGGTTGAGCGCAAGTCTTACATTAATCAGAATAATATGTTAAAGATACAACTTTACCCTTAATATATGTTTTTAAATATTTGTAAATATAAAGTGTCATACATCTGATGTGACTGTGATCCTCAGAGACAACAGTGCAAGTCCACTCCAACTGTGTCAGTACAATACTAAAATTATAAAATTATTAATATGGTATAATATGCGTTTCCCTGTACTATTCCACCACATCTCCTATCAGAAGACAGATATACTGTAGTTTGTTGTGCAACAATTGCACAATATTCAATTTACTGCTGAAAGGTAATTTAGACTTCAGTGCAATTTTACTTGGCCTGTAAATACTCATTATACAGTACTTTTTATCATTTGGCTCCCATCGTCTAACTCTGACTCAAACACTTTTTTGTATATCGGGTTTTGTCTATTTTTTTGCACTGCACAACTGCATTTTTGTGCTATACACTTGTGGATGTCCACAGCAGACTGTCGCGCTGCCAACCATGATAAATGCATCTGGCGCCACCCGATGGAGTTGTGGGGTAGTGCATCTTCTCAAGTAAACAGAACTTTGATTACATCATCCATCCATCAACCCAACTGCTTAAGGGTTGCAGGAGTGCTGGAGTCTATCTCAGACGGCACTGGGTGAGAAGCAGGGTACATCCCAGACAGATCACCAGTCTAACACGGTACACACATACAGAGACAACCATTCACACCTATGTGCAACCATCACCAGTAACCTTAACTTACACATCTTTAAACTACGCACAGAAAGTTACCCAGCCGACCCATGGATTCAAAACTGTGTACTAACTGCTCACACCACTGCATTTTTACATAGACGTTTAGCATTTTGTGTATCACATCCAGGACATTCAGAATTTCTTCCCTTACTAATATAGATTAATTCACATAGAATAGAATTTAATTTAATAAATATGTTTTGTGACTATCCTCACATTTCAGTAAAATTTCATTTAGGTTTTTTAAAGTTCGATTAAGAAAGTGTTTCATGCTGAATTAGTTCCTCTGTGAGTCCAACAAAATTCAATCTTTATAGATATTAGGATATTCTATTTGTTACTGTTAAGCATATCATATTTTGTAAAATTACCACCCGTCTTTATAGAGCTACATGAAGAGCAACTGTGCTGTTACCCTACACTGGTGTTGTACTATACCCAGCAGGGAAATGTATTAATGCATCTTAACTGGTAACCCTCATTTAAAATAGGACTACAACCATCCTTGTTTATTGCAAAGTTGCTCAATATGTCTGGTTTGTTTCACAAATATAAGTGTTTTAAAAATGAAAACAATTACATGTAGAAAAAAATGAATCAAACTGTAACAAAACACAACAACCATTAATAAGAATATTGTCCTGTTTCACTTGTAAAACCAAATATCTTCCTTGACTTCTGTAACTTGCAGTCTTTGTTTTGTGTCACAAAATATCATGGAAAAATCATCCCCCCCAAAAATTAATATCTGTATTTTGTAGAATAATCCTTGGGGGACACCACCAGACCTCTTCCTTTCCTTGCTCCTCTGTAAACAGTTTCAACAATGTCAATCATCTCCTGCTTGTCCTCTATTGTCCAGTTGATCTTGTTGTTGTTACCAGTTCCCAAATCAATCATGATGTGCTTGTTCCTGTGAAAAACCAACAACAACATGAGAGGGGCCTCATATGATAACAAAAACTGTTCAACTTCACAATAAACATTTAAATATTTCCTCTGACACTGACCAATGTAGATTATGCCCATCTTACCTAAAAAAAAACATGACAGTGCAGGGGTCGTACAACTCGTACATCTTGTTGAAGTCGGGCACTTCAGTAATGTCCACCAGGTAAATGACTGCAAAATTCTTAACCTATCAGGATGTAGACAGGTACAAAGTAGATTTTACATATAAATATATATAAAACACAAACATACATGTAAATCACTAGATTCTTTACATGACTGATAAACGAATACTTAAAATTTAGGTGTTAGACTTATCCAGTGCTGAAATAATGTTTACAATAACAAATTTCTTCTGCCAGTTAACTACCTGCATTTTTTTTAACATAACACTAAGCTGTACTTTATCCACAGGTATAAGACATCATTGCAACACGTCAAATTTTTCGGCATTCCTAAAAGCTTTGGGAAGCCCGGAAAATGTGCGTATGAATTGCTGACGTATTACAATGTTCCTTTATTGTAATACAGATCGTTGTTGAAAAATCACCTTGTAACTCCACAGAGCAGTGAAAATAATAATTGAAATAGGAATTAATTTCTTGCCTCCTTCAACCAGAAATTTAAAGATCTGCTCCAGAAAAAAGTCTCCCTCAGCTTTGAAAATGAACCAAAATAGAACCATTGCATAGTTCTGTAGCATGCAATGAGTGAAACCATAAACATAACATAGTAAAATGTAATCCTTTTTAAAGGTGTTGCAGTCGTTTTCTGACCAAATATTCCAAAGGTTTATTGAAACGGTGTCACTGTAGTAAAGTGGAATATAAAAAAATAATAAAATAAACAATATCGCTCAGGATTGGTCCAACATTTACAAAGCATACGTTTATTATTTTTATTATTAAATGACCAAATCCATTATTCGAAAACAACACAGTAGCTGTTCAACTATTTCAATCATTATGGCTTAAGCAGGATAGTTATTGAATAACATATAATCAAGTATCAATCTGCTAATTTGTGGCAATTCTGATTCTGTCTCATATGCAAGTATAAAATAATTGTATATAGGTCTATATGTTCTCTCTAAATAAAGCTAAGATCCTGTGCGTGTGTAGCAGCAGACGATGCTATTAAGGAATAGCTAACAGTGCAATATATTGTACATACAATTTCAGAAACCGATCAAACCTTTTCAGCTATGCTGTACAGAACTTCGTCCATTTTCATGCATGTTGGGTCCCAGTCGTGTCCAAAACGAATCACCAGGACTCGGTCCTCCTCAGACAGAATGGCTTGGTCAACCTGCCAGCCATTGTGGAGATGTGGTAGCATGTATGACATCTTGATTCTGTGCTGTCGGCTCCCGAGCTGAAACACAGCACGTTTACTTATAGCTTCACTTAACTTGGAAGCCACTCGGGGTTTAATTACCAACCAGAAAAATCTGAATTTCTAATCACTGCAGCAGTAATTTTAGGATGATAATGTTGTAGTTCGCCTGCTGATAGTAGCTAAAGCTAGCTTGAACGGACGATAGCCAAAGAAAAAGAAGAATAGTCTGGAAAAGAAAAGAACTAAACCGGACACAAATTACCAAAATCTGAAGTCACTTACCTTAAAATACAAATTAAGGCGAATGATAGGACGAAGCAAACTATCCGTATAAATACGCGCAATGTAAACTTTTAATTCAAACACAAAGTAAAAACCCGCTAGCTGCAGATGGAACGTCGCCGTACATACGTCATCACACGAGTGACGGCATAAACGCGACGTAGTAAAGTCTCGCGTACGTCTACGTCGTTATAGCTGAAACATTTTTTCTAAATACAAATGCAAATGTCAAACATGTCAAAATCATGTTTTTATAGGGTATGAAATAGATGAAAAAGAAATGTCTTTGACAATGAGTAAACTGAAAGGTAGTAATTTCTTCAAACACTTGATCCATGTCCCCATCTACATTACAGGTACAATTATAAATCCATGTTAGCGCATTTACTTTTAAATATATCTATTTAACGACATATGTTTTGCTGGATATTCCCATTTCATCTTTATCTCATTAACAGCACATAGAATTTTGTAGAATAGTTCTCATGTAGGAATGGGACATTAAGGCTAAATGTTTATTTTTTATATTGCAATTAAAAACACTTATTTTTGTGCAATTCATTACAGTACAAACAGAAAGTACAGTGAACAAAGGTTCAAAGGTTATAGGCAAACCTTCCAGTCTATGACATAGCAGCATATTATGACACTCTTTAGAGAGAGTGAATCAGAACAGAATAAATTAGATATGTTATAATCTATGTTTCATTTCACCAATAAACTACACCATCACATTACTGTGGTTCTGACTTTCTGCACGATTAACAAAATCGGACTATTTCATGTTAGACTATTTGGTCTAGGACACATGATTGTTTGTCAAAACAACAATAGCCAATTATGCAATAAAACAATTATTTCTAATGACAAATAACATTTCAACATCCCTTGAAGCTCATATAGGCATTTTTCTTCTGTATGGCTGTTTTCTTATTTACATTGCACGGCATCGGCCCTTTTGCCTTCTGAGCAAGTTTTGAACAGGTATCAACATAAATGTCTGGTGTCTCCCACGATATGGTTTTACAAGTCCCTTCTGCAAAGCCACACCCTGTTCAGGGAAACAGGTCATTCTGATCCTAGGTTGCATGAATCCACTTTAAGCCAGCAGATGGCATAAGGAACATTCACAGATTTTCTGGAGACAAAATGACTCCACCAGTGGTTTTTCTTTAACATCACGTGACTGTTTAGAAACATGAAAAAAGTTCATCACTGATCCATGAGGCAATATTAAAAATCCTGCACACAATAATGTCACACAACAATCCCTGAGGAGCACTGATGTGTAGCAGGAACAGACAGCGTTGGGATGAGGTCAGGTTGACCACATTCATGTACAGCTGATCAAAACTGTCCTCTTGCTGCTCCTAGTCTGCAGGATGCTCCGGGCACGAGCGGTTCACCTGAAACCACTCATCTATACACCTGCAACAGGAAGAGCATAATGAGGAAGTTTCTCTTCTGACTGAAGGAAGCTGAAAACTTATTTACATTTAGCTCCTGGTAATCACAATGTTTTTGTGAGCATGTTTTTTAAATGTCATGTCATACATGGTTTTTAAGGACTTTTATATTCAACAACACAGAAAGAGAAATGTAAAAGTAAACATCACCACAGTACTCACAATATATTTAATATACAGTGGTCCCACGCTAAAACAGGGTTCACCTCTCGTGGCCATGTGTTTCACTATAGAAGTATTAAATTACATTTGTCAGGCTACATTCTGTTTATTTATGTGTCTTTGTTTCCATTAGTTACCCTTTATGGTAGATACAGAGGCAGGGAAGTCTGGCGATGGTGTCTCCCTGCTCCAGCTCATCAAAACAGATGGCACATTCCCCAGAGTCTCTGGACAGGATGTCCTCTGAAAAAGACAATATGGAGAAAGACAAACAGAAAAGCGTGTATCTTGTGTTACTGTCAGGTAGTGAATCTTGTATAACCATTTGTTTAACTTTTGATGCTAGGATACCAGGTACTGAACTACATGCTTCCAAATAGTGGAAATATGAGGAATCCAGTAGGAATGTGTTGAGTTGCTGTGGAACTCATTTTATTACCCTTTACTTTGTATGAGTTATAGAAATGGGGAGTGTCGATACCTGAGGCGAAGAATGAGAGGACAACTAAGACTAGCTTTTCATCCACAATGAATCCCATAAAACCGAAAAGATAGACTCATTCAAATGTACTTTAAAGCATTTGCATGGGACTGGTGGTAGATAAGGGAGCTATTCTATTTTTTGACACATCAACATGTAATAATGTAACATTTGCTTTATGTGAGATGCTTATGTGTATAGTACAGTAAAACGCATACTGCCATGTCGGTGTTTTAGCTGAAAGTTGTATGTACCAGCACACGAGAGGGGTGATCCACTCTAGTTTGTATACATTCAACACTTGTAGAGTCTCTACATGCATGAGTGTGTTTGCTGACAACAGCATGTCTGCAGGGAAGATGCATTTGCTTTCCTGTGTGCACACACGTCAGTACGTGCTCACACGCATGGATGCACAGATTTGCAGCTGTATTTGCTTTGATCCATTAATTAACTGTAGACTGTTTTAGTGCAGGTGTGTTTCTGTGAACAAACAAGAATCATTTAATGCAGTCCTTTCAACATTATATTATTTCTTTATTGCTTACGCATGCTTAGTAAAATTGGGATCTAATTGGTTTTAAAATTGGTCAAAATGTATTCACATCTGATACACATTGGTAGAACGCGCTTGTATAATGCTGATTCTGTAATGCATCTTCTTATATACAACCTCCTGTAAACAGTTCTCCAGTCAGTAATCACCCAAGGATCAAATGAACTAATTGTTTAGTTTTGAGTAATTCATCCTTTAAATAACTGTTGGTTTCTTTTATGTTTCTGTTTCATGTTCAACACCATCAAGAAGTACAACTATACATCACTGCAGGAAAGTGAGAAGTTAAAACAACTGAAGGTCAGCAAAACTAAGTTTTTCAAGTGTTTAGGTTATATTCGAATGCAGGAAATGCAATGTAGGAAGTTACAGTCGAGTGTTTTTACTTTGTGTGTGCCTCCTTTATTCTTTAACTTTTGTCATTGTTCAGTTTCTTATGTTTTGGGGTCTATTCAAAATGGGCAGGTAAAACAAAAGAGGAACAGAGAATGTAAAAGGTTGCTGTGGCCAAAACCATGCCCTCCTGCACTTTCACCCCCACTCTCTTACTGTTATAGGTGAGGCGTGTTTTGCTGAAACACACGAGCAGGTGCTTCTCTATTTCATCTGATGCCATAAACTTGGAGCAAACAGGACAGTGGAAACCTGGGAGGAAAACACAAAGACAGGAAGATGAGGGTCCAGATGTGCCAACCGTTTTCTCTCTCTCTCTCAGTATTGATATGTACACAGGAAAAGTGTGGGACGTTGGCTTGCGTTTGATCGTTTCTGACCTTTAGTGACCTGAACTCCTGTAATCATGGCTCAGTTCTGTCTGCTGTAAACAATCGATCCTGTAAAAGCATCTTTCTGCTTCTATCCTTCTTTTAAGGTTTCTTTTCAGCAGGACTGTCACTGCCGACATCAAGCCAACCACAAACACACCCTCTTAATGTTTATGCATGGAGATTAATCACTTGGCCCACTCACACAGTCTCTCACTATAGCAGCACAAAGTTTAATATTGCAGGAGCTGCTTGGCCTGAGATATGCTAATCTTTTGTTTACTGTTGTAACACCTCAGACATGAAAAGGACAACAAACACGTTAAAAGCTGCAGGTAGCAATTGTCTCTTTGTGTGCTGCGAGCCACATGTTTGTGTTTGGAAGTGAAGTGATGAAATGAGATAAGGAAGTGGACATGTCACAGTCACATGGACACAATGACCAAAGGTTATCGAGGTTTTTGATGAGATTAATGATCATTAGACCTCCTCACCGGGGAAATGGTTTAGGCTGGTAATCAGAGGACTGAACCTGAGATGTACTGGTCATGTAAGGATTCAGGAAACACTATATAGTGTCAGATCGTTTGTTTCATATTGATTTTGGAGGGTTGTAAAGCTCTTGTTGTGTAAATGTGAGCCCTGCATTGTAGTGAACAGACCTGGAAATACAACCAACTAGTTGAGAATCATCTAGACTTGTGGATTCAGGAAGTTTACGTTGTGTGTATGTCTGTGTTAAGGCAATGTGTAACCAGCAGGAAGCTCTTATCTTCTGACCTACATAATGCACTCTTCCCTCTCAGCTGGAGTGAAAAAACAGACTAGTTTTGCAAGACAGAAGAGAAGCAGAAGAAGAGTTTTGATAAAAACAGTTTGATACAGCATCCTGGGGTTACGATTAAAGTGCAGAAGTGCAAAACAAAGGGCTCAGTCATCAGACAGCTATTACGGTTTGCCAGGTATCACATGTCAAATGGAAAAACACAGAGCAACTCTAACAGTTATGTGTGGTGCTCGGGATAATTTGCAGGGTCCCATAAGGCAGCAAACGTGAAGTAACATGTTGACTATCAACACAGTTTAAAGACACGCTACACCTGAAGAATTACAACACAACAATGGGATTGTCTTACATTCAATGTTAACACATGCAACGTGTACTTCAGGAGCAGTTAGTAAATACTATCGTGGTGCTACAGAACAATAACTGCTATGAACTTATATTGTCTTTTCGAGTGATTCGTGGATTCATTTTACGCTCTTACCTCCCAGCAGATGTGGGGACAGGTGAGTCGGTAAAGACCCTATAAGTAGCGCGTGGCCGTCCGGGGGCAGCTGATCTTCACCCTCTGGGCCATCCAGGCTTTGATTGAGCACGTGTGACCCTGACCTTCCGCCGGCCGGTATACTGAGCCCGGAGCTGGTTGGTCCTCCACCTGTGTAACGGATCCGGGGGCCATCTGGTCCGTTTGTGTACCTAAAACCCGCAATCCTTTCCCTTCCGCTGGAGTTTCCAGATGGGAGATCGGAGCTGGAATAAGCCCGAGTTCTGCCATCGAATGCCGGGTTGCTCTGTTTGCCCCCCATGGTCTCAGATTTAGGTTTTGAGTGCGCTTTTAAGCTTTTTAGCCACGACACATGCTTACATTGAATCCCGAAGAACTGACAACAAAGGAAACAAAGCCTAACACAGGAATAACAATAGAGGTGAAGTGTCCCAGCATCTCAAAGTTTCTCGGTGCGCTCTGTGCGTAAAGTGCGCACACACTGACGCATAACTTAATTTCCAAACATTCGATTTTTTTTTCTTTCTTTTTGAACAATGACAACAATATATAAAATCTCTTAAAATAAACGTTGACAGTTTCGCCCTTTCAGACGAGAACACAGGTGCAAGTGTTGATCCAATGTTCGCCGGTTCAAGTTTGTTTTTGTGCTCTACGTGACCGTCTGGAAAGAAAAATAAAAGCAAGGATTGCCCTCCTCCCCCTCTGAGACAGCTTCGTCAAGTTACCCAACATTCACCAGAATAACGCGAACTCACCTTCAAAGTAAAAGTGTTACATTTTGCAAAAGATTAGCAAAAATAATTGAGACATTACAGTTCTAAAGGATCAAATTTCTAAATAATGATTAGATCTTTATTGTTTTTCAAAATATGTTCAACTGTATGTAAAACACTTTGCATTGCACTTATTGTTTGGAAATATTATGAAAATTCAATTTAACCTTCTGTGTGGGCTAAGCACGACGTGGTAGAGCATGGCAGAGTGTAGCAGACAGTAGTGTTGATTTAAAGTGTACTGCTAGCGCTGGTATAAGTTGCATACCGTAGCAAGTAATATATTTATTAAATATATTTATTTCCATATATAGTTTGAGTTTGTGCTTTTCGTTTGAAGGCCAGATCATTGCTTCCTGTCTGTAACTCCTCCTCCAGGGGAGCTCCTCCTTGTCAGCTGGCACGTGACGTCAACACCCAGTAACACCAGCAGCAGGTCACCAGTCCACTGTGTGATATGAAAAGGCCTCCATATTGGAAGCTTTGTGTTTCATTAACTTCAGGCCATTAAGAAAACACATAAGCTCATGGAACAGTCGGTTCTTACGGTTTATTGAACAATTTCACACACATCAGAGGACAAACTGAAGATACACTGCATGAGTAACATTCAAATAGGCAATAAAAGGACAAAACTGTTACAATAAGCCAAACATAAATAAACCTCTGAAACAGTCTTGCATGTAGATCAAGTGGTTGAACATGGTGGGGAGGGGGGTTAAAGCATTGCAGTGCACTGGATGTGACATACAACAACACACTGTTGGATCAGAAATATGACAGGGTAGGCAGAGGGTGGCTGAAGACAAATATTTTCTCTTCCCTGTCATATCGCTCACAGGGCTTGGTGTGCATTTTTTACACGTATAGGCTGCACACTTTTATTTCCACAAATAACTGTGTGTTTAAAACAGGACAGTTTGAGAACTTCCCCACCTGGATCTACGTCACTATCGCTTCCACCACGAAGTGGACAGCTATGCTGCTCTTTGTGGCCTCAGCTCTCACCTCCTTGCGTCACTTTAGTTGCCTTCACATAGCCACAAACTGCCAGTTTTCACCCGCTCATCTTTCATCTAGCTCTCGGGTATCCTATGCATCAGGTGGAGAAAGTAGGTTATCTGTTGCATTCATCTCCAAAGCCACAGGGGAAGTGTGTATTGCAGTTACATCTGACTGTATTTCTGCATAACAAAGCCGGCTGAGGCAGATGTAATATTGCTGTGCCGTGGAACTTTACCTAATCAGATGGTGAATGATTATGATACTTGCATTGTACATGGCTGCTGCTCACGTAGCCCCAATGTGTGTGCGTGTATTTACTAGAGGGTCAGTAAAGTGCACCAGTGTGCACTCTTTGGGAAGCAAAGCCACAGAGACATTCAGGAACATGGTGGTGCATCTTTACCAAGTTGACTTTAACTATGTGTGTGTGTGTGTGTGTGTGTGTGTGTGTGCGTGTGTGTGTGAGTGTGTGTGTTTGGGTAAAATTGTTTTGTTAAGTGTTTGGGATGATGAGGTGAGGCCTGGGGCTTTCAGAGCAGCTCTGCCCCACCTGCAGGCTTCTTCTCACGGTTCATCACTGCTGGCTGACCCCCATTTGCTGGGGGTCGGGCCCCGGTTCTCCCTCCATGTCAGCGTGGTAATGCTCGAAACTGTCATCTTCTATGTCTGGAAGACCCAGAAGCTAAAAAAACACACAGAGAATGTGACATTAGAGACAAAAGACACTAAGACACTCACTAGACTCTTTATTCGCAGGGTGAATAAGCCTCCTTGAGCATTAACTCCAAGTTTGCCAGAAAAACAGTGGAGACTCCACAAATGTCTGTCTGTGATAGAATCAATTCATCTTTGAGCTTCAGGTAAGTTGATTTTGTAACGTTTGCCCTGATAGAGACTGACTGTTGCCCCCTGTCTGTGCTACACTATCCAGCTGCTGGTAGTTGGTACTATTGATCATCTCATTTAACTCAGGTAGCAACAGAATCAACTCAGTTCTTAAAATGTTGATGTGTTGCTTTAATTAAAAGGAAGCTGTTGACTGTTTATTCAAATGAAACGATGGAATGAAACAGTTGAAAAGAAATAAAATAAACTATTACTTATAAATGCTTTGGAGTGAACGAGGCTCACTCTTCTGACCAATCAGAGAATGTCAATTTTTTCTGATTGATTAGTAAGATTCCATTCTCACATAACGATGACCTGAAGGCCTGAAGTGCAGCAGAGTGTAGCAGGGAGGACTGGGCAGAAGAGATTGAATTAATTTAAATAGATACTTTATTGGATCAACATGGATCAACATATCAGAGCTCCTAGTTAGTACGAAGCATCGCCTCACAACTTACCATAAAACTGAACTAAAACACAGTTCCTGCGGTAAGAAAATTAACATTAAGATTTTCAATTAGCTTCATTGTCATAAAAATATGTGAATCAGCTCTTCTAACAGAGGTTTCATAAAAGAATACAAATATCATGTTCTACATCCACGTTCTGCATACTGTGCCGATTAACATGGTAACATATCATATTTCAGCAGGAACAGAATGTTAGAGGGTCGTAATAGACACAACATGCACAGGTACCTATGATACAGTGTGTTAAAAAGTGTGTCTTTTGTTTCCTTACAGGCCTAAAGGACGTGAAGACCTTCTCTAGCACCTCTAGCAGAGTCTTCTTCCCACAGGAGGAGATGTAGTCCTGGGCCAACTGTAGGAAGGGAAGGCAGTCCTCGCTCTCGCTCCACACATGCTGCACACAGACAAACAGAAACAAACTCCTTTTTTATGCTGTAACACAGAAGAACAAACACTCCATTACCTCTAGTTAATCTAAATAAATTCCCATCTAGTTTTAACACTATACCAGATGACTAAATAAGTGGAGTAGGGTCGGGAAAATTGCAGCACAGGAAACTAGAACAAAGTAATTAAACCAGATAAAAGGAAACTCTTTCAGGCCGAACAGCAGATAAATTCAGTCACTGGGCATGAACATCCATACTCACACATGCTATTACAGTACACTGCTACTACACTGCAATTCAACTTCGTTATGTTTTAGTGTTGTTTAATTTGAGTCTAAAGGCCATCTGTGCAACTCCTGCTCCTGAGTGCACATTTGTACCTTATATGATTTAATGGCTCCACCACCATATGAAAACTATCCCGTACGTTGGAATCTACATTTTTCAGCTAAGATCAAGCTGAAATCATTGGTTGGAAGAACATTTAGGCATTTCAAATTGATTATATGTATGACTTAGGGGTGTATACATTATTCAAACCCATGTCTGGAGAAGGGTGTGTCTCCACCGACACTGTCTAAACCCCACCGTTCAGCAAAGCTATTCAAATGAGCAGTGAAACATCATCAAGGCCACATGCACACACACACACACACACACACACACACACACATATATACAATTGTTCTAACTATTGAATCACATAACCTGGATTACTAAAAACCAGGACCACAAACAGGAAATGAAAGCTGAACTCTACTGTTACTGATGCGAGGCTTGTCTTATAGCTCCCTCTAGTGAGAAGACAAACTCATGCCCTCGATGTCTACTGTTTCAAAAAAATAAGATAATCTAAAGTTTGGGCGTGTGGGTATGAAGGACACACAGAGACACCCTGCTCATAGTAGTAGTTACTGGGCAAGAGTCCTGCAAAGAGTTATTCTAGCTGATTATGCGAGTATTTTACTTAAAAGTGGGGAAAAACTGACAGGAGAAGAGAGGTGTGGAAATAAAGTTGGTGCTGCTGAGATGACAAACCACATCGCTGTGTTATTAAATGGCATTAAGATGTTTTGATCATGGAAGAGCTGGGTTTTGTGTTTTTACATTCTTGGCCAGAAGCCATGCAAAGCTGCCCTCATCTGCTGTCTGTGGGACAGTCCTATTTTCATCACGTGTTTGCAGACCTGCAGACATAACACAGGCACGGTCGGTGTGACATAATGTGTTATTGACTGAACAGATGCACCGGCTCATGGGTCAACTCCATCTGCTCCCCACCCTGTTAGCCTCTGTCACAGAGCAGGAGGAGGGAGCACAGAGGGTTTGGCTTCAGGAGCTTCAGGACTCGCATAACACCACTGCACCATGCTGTCATAGCAAACTGTACAGCCTGTGGGCTGTATCAAAACAGTCTCCGGGTGCAATTATCTAAGGATAAATTTACACAAATTAAGTTAAATATGGTGTTATAAAGCCGATGACATTATCTGATATTGCTTTTAAATGCAAAACTCGTTAAATGAAAACAAGAGGACATTTACCTTGAATAACTCAGTGGACTGCTGACTAGACAAGACTACAGAGATAAAATCAACAACAGATCACCAAATTTTGCAGACTTAATGTTTGTATTATTTGTTTGTTAATTAATTTCAGAACACTTGCAATGACTCCTTCAACATAAAAGTACGAAAATTGCTACTGCATGTAGCAGGAACTGGCTTTGCCTGATCTATATAACATATAATGTAATAAAAATTAAACTACATTTCCATGGAAACAAATGGTTGTGTATTTTGGTATCCACAAATACAAATATTTAATTTTCTTGTGGTTCTATATGTGAGAAAGTCTTTTATTTTGAAAGCCATAGGCCTCTTGTTTTTAATCGGCCTGGTGTGATGGTGATGTGCTTCAGAGGGATATCGTAGCTGAATATGATGGAGGAGAAAAACACCATCGACAGAGGGAAGGGGGTGTGCATCCACAGTGAAATGACATCATCTCCTCCACTCTTCGCCCAAAAGCACTCCCCTCCTCTCCCTCGCCTGTCAGCTGGAAAACCGGGACCAACCGGGACATCCCCACCTCCAACCCACCATAGGCACACCTACACGAACACACACACACACACGCACACACGCACACAGCTCCAGAGGCCCTGCAGAAGCTCACTTACGAAACTGTCGGTGCCACCCGGACACAGCACGTAGAAGGAGACGCCGGGCTCTGCGTAAAAGTCCAGCCGCCGCTCGTCGTCCTCCTCGGCAAAGATGAGGTCGAACGGGTTACCGGAGCACCACTTCTCCGCAGCCTCCACCAGATGTTTAAACTCCATCCTCTGTGATCCGGTCTGCGGTGTCCCTGTCTCCGTAGCTTGATCTCGATCTCTCTGTCCGTCACGGCGATGATGCTCAAGACGAAAATAACATCTGATCGGACAGCAGCAGCATCAGCAGCCTCCACTATCGCATCTCCTCCTCTGCGCCGTCTGGGCCTAGGAACGGAGATCACACTGTTGGTGCATAAAGCCTACAGGGTCTGGTGCTCATGCGTTGTCAAAGCCCCATTCCTCTCTTCCTCCCCGCGTTATGAAATCAGCCCGTCGGTCGCATACATGCATACGCAGGAGGACGCTGGAAAAAACGCGATGACGAACAGTGAAACCGGGCAGCCGTCCATATCTGCGGCGCGTTTCAGGCCTACACCCAACTTAGCTCTGTAAACTAAATACCCAAAAACGAACTCATGTGTTATAGGAGACACTGCATTATACGACATATCAAGAATATAATATAAAGTCTGCAGGGCGTCCATGAACAACGATCTATTAGAGGAAAATCCACCCAAATCACAAAATCAGCCCCAAACAAGATTGTAGTTTAAAAACCTTTAAATTCCAGGCGTATTGTAGATAATAAAAAAATATCTGACTGGACAGTACAAGGTGTTAAGCTGTCAACACTTTTGTTTATAAAACGATATATGATTATTGACCTAATATAATCACATATATGAACATATTAATAGTCTGACATGATTTCACAAAACAAATAATTAGTATGAATAAAACCGCTGTTTTGCGTTGTGTGTTTAATGGAGACTGAATTCCCCTAATGGCTGCACAGACATTTAACATGATGTGAATCATCACTGAACACAGAGACGGAAAAACGTCAGTTTGCCTTTTGTTTACTGGGAAACCTGTGTGGTATTTAAAAAAAGTACCACACTGTGAACCTCAGTGACAACAGACTGACTCTCCCTGCTCTCCGGAGTCCTCCCCACCAGAGGGCGAGAGGAACCAGCTCTGCCTCACCTCGGAGCTGCGTCAAGCTGGAAAAAAGTGTCTTTATAAGGAACAACTTCTCTGATTGCCAAAACAAATCTGAACTGTTTAACCGTAGATTTTTCAATAAAGGTGCATTTCACACGCTGTGCGCCTCAACGCTGCATTATCACCTGGTGATGACCGGGGTACACTGCTCTACTTCTGTCTACGTTCACATATTTAACAATACGGTTGCTTGTAACAACTATTTCCAACAGAATTGGTAAGAAATCTTATCATTATTCTAACTTTGTCAACATATTTTAAGGGCAACACCCATAAAATATATTGACCCATACTGTCCTTATACCAAAGTATATACTGCAGTTGAAGAAACTAGCATTTCACATCATTCAATCTTAATACAGATAAAAAATAAAAATAAGAGAACCAGATAAGAACATTAAAAACCTAGCTGTGTCTTTTATTTTGAAAGTCCAAACCAGAAGTAGTCTTATTAATCATCGCAGTCACTTTCGTAGTTTCTTTATCCACAGTTGTTCTGCCGTCGATTACTGAGGTTGGGCGCTGGACCTCGGTGCGCGTTACAAGCCTGAGACATGAGACGTGCTCCGTGTGAAGGTTAGAGAGGGCGGATCACTGCTGGATACCCCCGCTGTCCCGGACCGAGGGGTCGCGCTTTCACTGCACTGAAGTCCCTCAATTTTATTTGTTATAAATCCCATAGAAACCTAGAACATGGATCCTGGACCAAGTGGAGATAATTGTGAAAAAGACTCGCAGTGTGCTGAGGAAGAGGAAGAAGTGGACCCGAGAATACAGGTGGGATTTGACACGGTTCCAGATGTGGCCTGTGCTAAAAAGTGACATTGAAATGAAGCATGTAGCCTGTTGTAGTGAGTAACGTTAGGACTGACATGTTTGGAGTGTATTCACAGAAACACTGGCAGCCAGGAAAATATTCCACTACAGCAGAAAGTCAAATGTTTACTTAATGTGTTAACGTGTCCTTTTTAATAATGGTCCACACATTGAATTGACATAAGTTACCAAGACAAAAGCTCAATAATTTGGTTAATTACATCAGTTTTAACCACACTAACCCCCCCCCCCCCTCTCTCTCTCTCTCTATCTCTCTCTGTGCTTTTACGCTTGTTCTGTGTTGTCTATAAAAAAAGGGAGAACTGGAGAAGTTAAACCAGTCCACGGATGACATTAATCGCTGGGAGAGCGAGCTGGAGGTAAGTGGAAACTCCAACCAGCAACAGTGTTATTGTCTCTCCCTGCTGGGGTAAACACTCCCAGCCTGCTCTGCTAAAACATTCATGTCAAGAAGCCATAAATCAGACATCAAGACTTCAAATGTCCTGTTTTGGTCTTAATAAGAGAGAAATTCTGTCAGTGCTGATCATTTGTCTTGTTTTTTACATGGTTTTGTGTGTTTTCCTGGCAACAGGAGTGATTGCTGTGACAGCGTTCTCCCACACTTTGTTGCTATGATGAAAATTTCCCATTTTTGATTGCTACTGGAAAAAGTGAAGCTGCAAGTCTCACCACTAAATAACCCTGCACTACGTGAACTCTCAGTGCTACAAGAGGCTTATAACTGTGATCTGCATGTTAGTATAATATTTGAATGGCACATTTAGAGCAATTGAAATTCCAAGTGCTCTTCTTGTTTTCTCACAACTCTCCCTGCTTCCCGTTAAAAACAATCCAAATACTTTTAAAGGGGAAGAAGGTCGTAAAACATACAAATGACACCACAAAGATGGTTGGATGTGTATGTATTTCACAAGGGTTACTGTTCGACAAATGTAAAAACATTCCAGAGCCAGGCCGCTGTTTCTCCTCAAAGTAGGCCCCTTCTGTTTCTCATTAAACCTTCAGCCACAACCAAACTCTACAAGCCAGAACTGGAGTACGTATAATAACAGATAGAGAGGCAAAGACAGACAATCAACCGTGTTATTGGAGGCATTGTTAAATATGTAATTCTATGCTATATACAAGAATTATTATACAGATGCTGGTTAATTTTTCAGCTCATCGTGATGCAGAATGAAAGTCAGGGAAGTGCCGCTGGCATTTTTCCTGCAGACTCTGGACTTCATTAAGGATGTTGTACAGTAGATTCAGAGCCTTTGGGACAGGCTGATGTCAAATCCGCGGTAAGATCTGAGGCTCTTTATACTGCCAACATAATGCGAACCCTCCGATGATACATCAGATACATACATCAGGACTGTGTGTGGTGTTTCTTCATCAGCTTCCAACAGTATATAATCAGTAACTATGTGCTGCATCACAATAACATCACAGGAACAGGAAGTCAGGAAACAGTGATGTCACAGGAAATTAGTTTCCTGTTGCGCCCCCTCCCTTTTCCCTCTTTAACCTCTCTTTTATACCAGTCGGTCTCATGAACAAGGTGTAGGTCAGCAAACACATGCACACAGGTAACACAGCCGAAGACAGTCGTCATGTATATGAATGCATGAATACATGAATAACACATGTTAAACAACTTGCTGCATTGGTAAAACGTGCACACACATGCACGCTCAATACATAATTACTCGCACACATGCATGAATTCACAACCAAAGAATGAATATAAGATTTGCTCAAGAACACCGAGAGCACGACTGAAGCAGCTGAACCACAATGCTGTTTGTATTAAAGTAGGTGCTTAAATTTGGGTAATGGTTTAGTGCCAACTCTTATGAATTAGAAGAACTGCTTCAGGGGCATACGGCCACACAGCAAGCAGACTTAAGGCTGGTGCCTAATACAAGAAAAAGAATTACACTGGCTAAATGACTCCCAGCTGTTATCTGAATTGTTTGACCTGTCATTCGCACCTTGACAGTGCGCCCATGCAGGTATGGTGTTTATCATCTTAGTTTTGTGTTATGATAACATTTTGTACAGAACTGTCCAACTATTTTGTCATAAATCTATGTAAATGGTGCAGTTTTAATTGTGGCATAGGATGATTTGAGGGATCACTAACTCCAATGCAGTGTACATTACAGAGAGAATCATGGATGGGGGTCTGGAACAAATTGCCCTCCAATCACCAGGCTAACATAGCTAATATTGTCATTTACCACAGCAAAGCTAACAGTTTGATTCATCTATTTATAAGCTCCTGTATTTGTGTGTGTGTGTGTGTGTAGGACTGTCGTCAGAAGTTTCGTGCAGTGCTGGTTGAAGCCACGGCGAAGCTGGACGAGCAGGTGAAGAGGATCGGACGAGCCGTGGAGGAGTCCAAACCGTACTGGGAAGCCCGCAAAGTAGCAAGACAGGTACTCACACACACTTTCACAGGAGAGAGTTGGACTGACGCTGAGGTCAGCAGACAGAGAGTGTGAGGACCGGCTTAGTGAGGATTAGCTACGAGAAGTTAAAAGAGCTCAGTTTATATCTTCTTAAAGGGAGCGCAGTCACGTGAAGTCTATTTTTAAACTGAATCACACCTCTGTATCCTAAGACAGTGTCTAACATACACACACACACACACATCAGCTCAGTGTGACGAGGTATTATACTGAAATCTAAACTTGCCATGTTTTCCAAAATTTGACTTGCTTCCTTTAGAGGTTTTTGTGGCTTCATGCTCGCTGCAACATTGCAAATACGAGCAAAGTAGGGCGACTGCCTCAAAGCTAAGCGTGCAAACTCCAGTGGGTCATGTCCTTCGCTGTCCCTGAGCTCCAGCCTGTGGAAGCTTTGACCTGATTGGACAAAACCAGAAAAGAAACGAGTTTATGAGTCATCAGAAGGCTGGCATTTGTGTGTCAGAGCTGAGTTGTCAAACTGAAATAGATTGTGCGTGTTTGATTGTGCGTGTCCTTCCTTATCTCTGTTACATTATGAAAAACTATTGGACCTGTCAGCGGCATTTGTTTCTGACAGTAAAATGTGAAAGCCAGGGACAAAAGCCCCCTTTACTTTACCAGTGAAGACCTTGAGGTGCACTCGAGTATTGTCTGGTTATGATATTTAATATTTAATACATGACCTATTTTAAAGGGATTCAAATGCTTACCCTCACTGACCCTACCACAACACACAAACACACATTCACATCATTGCACCTACCCCCCACCCATAAGCCCCCCCGTGCTTTCTCCCATACATTCCAACAGATTAGGAGGGTTGTGTGTAGGAATTTGCCTGCACTGTCCGATCTTTTGTCGTTTTTACCCAGCATTCTCATCTGTGCCATTGCCATTGTCTGGCTTTCACCTCCCAAAACTGCGAAAAGGGGACGACTTTCTGGAGACAGAGTTGTCAGACGGGGTGGCGGAGTCTGACACATGAATAAAAAATGAATCCACACATACATGTCTGAACAACTGTTGTAATGCATATATATGAGGTCACAGGCTTTTCAGAATAAAACAACTGAACTGCTCTGTGGGTCCCATGACAATAAGTTAATTATGTGATAACAGTGCTCCTCATTTATGCTGTCTCGTGCTCAGCACGACTTTTCTTTTGTGAAGATAACAGCCAACCGTGTCTCCATGTTTTTGAGGTGTGTTCCTCATCACGTGTGTTCTGCATGGGAAAGGAAGTGTGCAGTCACTCTGTTGAGGAAGTTATGTGAAGGACAGGCATTAACCTTCTATTTTCAACTTGGATAAAAAACATTGATGGATATACTGTTAAATCCTCAGTTCCTATGTGTTTTCTCATCAAATATCCATCATTCTCCTTCTGTTTTGCCTGCACCCCCCCCCCCCCCACCACCCGGAGCACGGGAAATGGGTCATGACAAGGGACAAGGAGGAAAGATTCATCATTGCCAGATTGTTAAGCTGAAGGATTACATGCAAACTGTTAGGTTCCCACTCCTGTCCCCTAGCTCTTCCATTTCCAAAAGGCGCCTTGACAATATTGGACAACATTTCTAACCAACACAGGTCTAAAATATTCCACTGACACAGTTTTCTATATTTAGCATTTACCAGTGGAGATGAGGATGCTCACGCCACAGTTTAAGCCCTTATCGTAAAATGCTGAAGTGGTAGAGTCATGTTAATGAGTCCCAGTGTCTTTTGTAGAGCTGTTTACAGTGTGCCACTTGTCATAATAGACACAGAACATTTTCACACAACTCTGCAGTTCCCATCAACTCAATTGTACAGTATGAGCATGTTTGAGTGCAAAGGTTTGGCGTTATGTCCCCATAACATACTCTGTCTTTGAATTTTTGGGTTTTGAGCTTGGCAGTTGAACAGTAGAGGGGCAGGCCTTTATGTTCTGCGTGTCATACTGGAGAGAGTGGGTCTAAATATGTCCAGTATGATGGGAATAATCCTTCTATTGACTGTGGCTGTGGGCAGATATTCTTATTGACAATGCTTCTTTTTGTCTGTTGGATCAAGGCTTGGTTCTTTCTGTGCGTGTGTGTATGTGTGCGATGCTTTGCTCCTCTATGGCTGTCGCAAGAAATCAGTCACTGTTCTGTCAGAGGAGGAAGCCATAACTTTTGGACTGTGTTATGTGGCAAAACTGATATCAGACATGGCATTTCAACAGGTTAAAAGCTGTGGTGATGGTCAACCTTTTCATACTTACATCTCTCTGTCTATCATGAAATCTTGAGGTCTGCAGCATTAACATTTACAGCCTGAAAGCTGGAAATTTCCAACTGTCACACGTTTTAACATTTAATATGATTATAACCGTAACTGTCTCTGTACTGGAGGCCCAGATTGAAGCCCAAAAGGCCACTCAGGAGTTCCAGCGGGCTGTGGAGATCCTGCGCGCAGCAAAGGAGACCATCGCTCTGGCCGAGGAGAGGCTGCTGGAGGAGGACAGTCGCCAGTTTGACTCTGCCTGGCAGGAAATGCTCAACCATGCCACACACAGGGTATGAACAGCTTATCCTGCTGCAGACATATGGGATACTGAAACTGTTGCCCTGTTAAAACAAACTTAATTTCTGGATTGTTTCAGGTAATGGAGGCGGAGCAGGCAAGAATGCACAGTGAGGCCGAACACAAGAAGACAGCTGCCAACTACAACTCCTGCATCGGCCACATGAAGCAGTTAGAGAAGAAACTTAAACGCTCCATTAACAAATCCAGGTCTGAGCTGTAGTCTCCTTTGTGACAGACTTGAAATGAGCTTGACCACCCTACCACCACCACTGCCCTGTCTTTATGTAAGGGTGATGTGTGTGAGTAAGAGAGGCTTTGCTTACGCCATGTGATGAAGTCCAGATGTTTCATGTGTTGGCTGGCTGTGCAGTGCTGGGGTGTGCTCCCACTGTAAGAGCCAAGGAATGTGACTACTCCCATAGGACTGTTATTCTTCTAGCTTTTCTCCATGTTTCTCCTCCCTTTCTCTCAAATGTTCTTCCTTTCTCTGCCTGCAGGCCATATTTTGAACTGAAAGCCAAGTATTACCTACAACTGGAGGTATGCATATTAGCAGACTATTAAACAAATTTGGATAGTTGCATAACTCTTACATATGCTATTTAAATATGTAAAAAGCATTTTTAGCCATGCTAGTGTTAGTCACTTTGGAGATATTTTCATTCATGTGCCTCTAGCACCACCAATAGGTTTCAATTTGGCTATTACATAAGTTTGGTTGGTGTTAAATGCAGATGATAGTATGCACATGAGTATGCGCATTTAGCCTTAAGCACGGGCAGCTTTTTGTCTTGTTAGTTAATCCCGTGCTTAGAGAGAACATATATGCTAAATATGTACATAAAGTACATGCTAAGAAATCGTTTTGTCTCCTAGCAACTAAAGCGACATGTGGATGAGCGTCAGGCCAAACTTGTGGTTGCTAAGGCAGAATACCGCGCAGCGCTACACAATCTTGAAAGCATTTCGGAGGAGATCCATGCCCAGCGACGCACCGTCACCATGGGAACCAGGGAGCAGGGTGTAGGTGCGGAGGGAGATGGCGGCAACAACGACATCGCCAATTTCAAGATGGAGTCCGACGGCCTGTCGAGTGAGTGAAGCTCTGTTATGAGTAATCATCCAACTCATCTGGAGTTTTTTCTCTTTAGTTTTTGAGTTGTTGCATCTCTGTGTGTCAGCATGTTTGAAAGACATATCTACGTGTGTGTGTGTGTATTTCAGTGGTGTCAGTGTCAATCGATGATGAAGGTGGTCACGGTAGCAGCTCGGAGGAGGAGACCAACAGTCACTCCACGACCTCACCCCAAGCAATGCCCTCCTCACCTTCCTGCTCCTCTTCACATCCTTCCACCTCTGCGTCCACCCCCCTCGACATGCCCTGCCCCTACCCCTCTTCGCTCTTCACCCCCCACTCATACCTCCGCTCCTCTCTCTCGTCTCCACTCCTCTCCTCCTCCTGTCCCAGTGGCTTGGACTTAGTGAGCCCCTGTAGCTCTCATGACCCAGACTCAGTGTGTGGTTCTGGGCATGCTTCACCTCTCCTGGGTCCTCGCAGCCAATGTAGTGGAGCTTCCTCTCCAGACTGCGAGCAAGAGAGAGGTGTGTGTTGATCACAGTATAAGTTGACTTGTGATGATTCTTCATCCTGTCTGTTGAAAAATATGCGTATTTTGTTATGTTAAGTCATGGACATTTTTGTTCCATCCGTGCAAATAGTGCATAAATGTATGAACTATTTTGGTGTTGAAAGATTCCATCACCTGTTTTATAGTTACCTACTGTATATATTAGCAAAAAGGGGCACGTTGGTACAGAATCTGTAGCTGTAGCTGTAGCTTGGGTTAAACACAGTCAGTGAGCACAGCGAGCAGCTCACTATGATGACAAGAGTCCAGGAAATCACTGTACCAAGCTATTGTTCACTTTACTTTACTTTACTTTGCTTGGCAGACGCTTTTATCCAAAGCGACTTACAGGGAGCTAGCGCTGGGTGTCTGGCTCAGGGACACACCTGGTAGGGGATGGATTATGAGTCAGACGGGGTTCGAACCCACAACCTTCTGCATCCCAGTCTGACGCTTAACCCATTGAGCTACCAGGCGTGTTCACCAGGAAATAACTACAGTACCTAACGTCTACTAAAACTTAGAAGCAAAGCTAAGACTGACTCACTATAATGTTTTCATCTCAGTCTGGGAAAGAAAATAAATTATCATAAGTGCAAAATGTTGGCTAATTACATCAAACCTTTAAAGATACAGTGAAATTACTAATTGTTTACTTAAATACTGCGCCTCAAATGTGTTTTTAAGTTCAGTTCTTCAGTTACTGTAAATGAGTCAACGCTTCTGTTATGTAACTTGCACATAACCATATACCTTTTCTTTCCATGTGTGCTTTTGCGATCCAGGTGACCGAGCAGAGGGGGCAGAAGCGACACTAGAAGTCGGTCTGAACAAACTAACTCTAACTGTTGCACAAAAACAAGAAGGGGATTCTGGGGATGAACCAGATCCACATTACATCCACTCTGAAGTTTCCTCTGCCAGCTCAGCCAATGCCATGCTGCTACTAAACAGTGTCTAATGAACAATCACCATGTCCGGCTTCGGGCCTCCAAACTGATTCGGTAGAAGACGTTGATAAGCAGAATGAAATGCCAGCAACGAGATGATAAGCTGCACACTCCCTTCTCCAACCAACCTGTCGTCAAGTCACACTATTTATCAGATGGCATTGTATTAAAGGTGCTATATGTAGCACATTTGACTATAACTATATGATTGTCAGATAAATTGTTAAAAAATGAGGTATCGTAAACACACAACAGCAGGGAGTTTGCTTGTTTTTGCCATAAAGAAATCTCTACTTGTAATGCACCACAGTATGGCGAATTTTCCTACGTTATTTGTAGAGCCTGCCGGTCTTCCTGTGACGGTGTAGCTTGTCACATATCATTTTCAGAGCTGTGAAATGATATGTAAAAATAATGTGGTTAGGTTTTACTACACTTGGAACCACTACCAGACATTTTGTATTGATGTGAATGGCGAGACACTTTTTGGCTCTGAATATCCACAGGGGGTCAGGATCCCAATGGAATCAAAGAGGGTAGTGTCCTGGTTCCTCTTTGACCTGGGTGTTAACTTACATGCATAACCAGGAGACTGTTTGGACGAAGAAGCTGGAGCAAGCAGTAGTCTGAGCACTAAGCATTAGAGACTTAAGATGGGGCTGAACCTTTGGAGTCACAAGTGGTCTTCCATTGATATTTGAATGAGTGAGCTTTTTCAGTAATGAGTGAAAAAAGGAATTTGTATGTGCAGCTGAGTGAATGATTTGAGTGTTCGTTGAGTTTTTGACAAATGTTCAAGTACCACCCCATAGTACAGATATTCTATATTTATACTCCTGTATTCTTGTATATGAACAGTGTCTTGTGTTTGTGTACTGTTGTAATTATTTAACACAAAATAAGCAATAAACACTTGCTTTATGTAGTGTATGATATGTGACTAAGCTGCTGATTTTAATTCTGCTCTGGAATTGGTAGATTTGTTCTATAAAGCCGGAGAGGACTGGATTGGATGAAGCCTGCCTTTCCTTTGACCAAACTAACAGCACGGCTGTAGGAAAAACTGTATGAATCGATTGATCCACTCCTTTGGTCCATGACTGAAATCAGAATCAGAATCAGCTTTATTCGCCAAGTATGTTGCACATACAAGGAATTTGCTTTGGTCTTTTGTAGCTTTCTAGGACAGTACAGATAGAAAAACAATACAATAAATTAAAGACAAATTTCAGACAAAAATACAACACTCTTTGTAACAAGACAGAGAGACAAGACTGTGTGTGTGTGTGTGTGTGTGTGTGTGTGTGTGAATGTGTGTGTGCAGTGTGCTGAGTTTAGTGCACTTAGTGTCCATGTAGCAGCAGCAGTCAGTTGTTATGAACAGAGTATTTCAGATACAGAAGATCAGTGTGTGATGAAGTGAAACTGGATTATTTGATTATAAACATTATTTGTTATATTTATAGTCTTCCCCCTCCCCTCTGAATAAAGGAGAGGTGTTGTATTGTTTTATGGCCACAGGCAGAAATATCTCTGTGCAGCACTTAACATTGATGAGTCTCTGACTGACTGTGCTCCTCTGTCCAGCCAGGACACTGTGTAGGGGGTGGGAGGGATTGTCCAGGATAGAGAGGAGTTTGGAGACTGTCCTTCTCTCAGCTACAACATGTAGAGGGTCCAGCTCCACACCAAAAACAGAACCAGCCCTCCTGATTCATTTGTCCAGTCGGTTAGTGTCTGCT